>LPNX010538462.1:1164298-1264601 GCA_001517045.1 Pseudotsuga menziesii
ACCGTCATAAAATGTGTAAGCCAAACTCTCTTCCTCTTCCTATTTAACTCTCTGTAGAAGTTGATTGTGTGCAAGTCTACTAGTAAGTTGGCAACCCCAGATCCTAGGTTACAAGGGTGTATTCTCCTGAACAACACCCCCCCTTTTTCCCCAATTTTACAGCATTTTAACATTTTTGTCGAATCTTCAAAACCAAATAACTTTTACATCCGGAGGTTTTTTCGTGCGAAACAAACATCGTCAGAAATATCTTAACAATCTCTTCACATATGTAATATTTAATTATTTTTTTACTACTTTCATTTTGATCAAACTTTGAGATCCTCCTACATCAAACCTTCCCACTTGAAAGCTTTTGGGCCACCAAAAGCATGGAGTTATTTAGAAAATAGGTGAGGGTACAAATCCCTCACTCTTTAGGTATATAGACACCTACTTTACTTGGATGCAATCCCTTGATCCCCACACAAAGAAATTCCATGCCACCTATTCATTAATATCTGAACCTCTTATCAAGTATAACATATTCCTGAAGGTCATTGAGATATTCAGGAGCTAACTCATCAAATGGAATTTATATTGTTAAAAATATAGAGAAAGTTTTGAGATCAAGTTTAGTATAAGAGCATCTTAACCATTGCATTGTGAGTTTGTGAATGTTAACAAGATCAAGGCTTCATCATGGTGAAGGATAACTTGAGGAATTTGATCTAGAAATCGCTTCAAGAAGAGGTAGAATGGCTTCACCAAAAGGAGAAGATGGGGTTGCTTGAATCCCATCTAAAGGGGAATTTATTAAATATTTCATGAGAATGAAAAAAATGGTGGAGGAGATTTATCAATATCGAAAGAAGGGTGAACAAGGTGGCCCATATCATGCTCAAGGTAAAAGAGAAGGAGGTAGTGAGGACCCTCCTGAAACTCCACCATATTCATCATCTTTTCTTGATGGTTCTTTACCTTCTCCATTTGAAAAGCAAAAGAAATTTGATGGAAAATTTGATTTCAATATCACTGAATTACAACTTGATATTAAGTTAGAATTGCCTATTTACAATGGAGAACTTAATGCTGAAAAATTATATAATTGGATTCATCAAATATAAGTTTATTATAGGACTCAAAAATTCATTGAATATATCATCAAAATTCAATTGGCTTATCTCTGACTTGGATGGACCACTCTCATATGGAGGGAGATAATATCTCAAGAGGATCTTTCCACAAAAGGTTAAATTATATCCTCTTGGCATGAGTTTACTTCAATATTAATAAATTAGTTATATCCATTGGGGTATATGCATCAAGCTATGATGGACTAGTAAAATTTGCGGCAAGGTAAAGGAAAAAGTGTGCAGGAATACACACAAGAGCTCAGAAAAAAGATATTTGATACTTGGTATACATCTCTACACTCAAGAAACTCTTCACAAGTATAAAAGAGGATTACATAGTTATTTATCTCATATGATACTTATGTTTAATATGACTAACCTTGATGAGCTATGTGTTCAAGCGACTCATATGGAGTCCAAGGGGAAGAATGAAAAATAAAAAATTTCCAATAAAACTTTTAAACCAGATGGAAACAAGTTCAAAGGTAAAGGGAAAGGTGAACATAGAGATACATTGAATAAATAAGGAGAAAAACCTACATGCACTCATTTGCAAAAAAAATATCATGATGCATCCAAATGTTGGAAACTTCACCCGGAACTTAAAACTAAGAATTTTTGGAATAAGGAAGACAAGAAGACCACTGCTGTAGAAATACAAAATGATTTGGGATCTGAATCTGGGGATGGAACTAAAGTTGTTGCTACAAGAATTCAAGGAAAAAATCCTTCTATTTATGTTTTGAATCATGAAACTATTGTTGATGAAATAAAGAGAAGTGATCTATTTCATATTAGGGTAATCTCTAAACACACAAAAATTGATACTATTTTTTATAGTGGATCATAAGAAAATCTCATTTCCAAAGAAATAGTTAAGAATCTTCATTTGGAAACTAAGTCACACCCTAAACCATATCCACTTGGATGGGTGTGTGATATTGCACAATCGAAAGTTACAAAATAGTGTAGACTTAGATTTTTTATTAGTTCTGGATTTGTTGATGAAGTTGATGTAGATGTGGTTCTGTTGGATATCTATGGTATTGTGTTGGGTGGTCCTTATGTTGATTTATTTGTAACTTCGAAATGTATTCATCTATGTATCTTATGTA
The DNA here is from genome assembly GCA_001517045.1 of Pseudotsuga menziesii. Taxonomy (NCBI): domain Eukaryota; kingdom Viridiplantae; phylum Streptophyta; class Pinopsida; order Pinales; family Pinaceae; genus Pseudotsuga; species Pseudotsuga menziesii. Next base: position 1,166,529 of record LPNX010538462.1, read on the forward strand.
TTGTAACCCGATGTTTATTCCAGGATGTATCTATAATGTAATTGAGTCATGTTGTCATGCCCCAATGTTCCGATCGGGAGGATCAATAATGTAAACAAGTCATGTCAAGTCATTGACGGTAACCCTCCAATTGTCTAAGGGTTAAAGTCCCCGCAGTTTTGGGGCACTAGGGTTATTAGACTCTCCTAGTAGAGGTTGGCCCTGGTAGGGTTTTAGTCATGTCGGGATTAGTATAAATAGAGAACTGGAGTCTCTATTTATCAAACAACTCATACACACTCAAGTGTAGTGCATAGTTGAGGAAGGAGAAGACACTGGGGCTAGACAAGAAGAAGATTACTGCTATCAGGAGATCACTTATTGTTTTGGGATTTTACTGTTTTGGTGTTGATTCTATCTCTGAGGAATTTGTGGGGTTTTCTCCATTTATGGTTTCCCCGAGGAAAAACACTGTGTTCATTTTCTCTTGTGTTTGATTGTTGTACTTGTTATTATCTCAGTTAAATATCCTAATAATGCTAGCTTAATGTTGAAAAAATAACATGGTATCAGAGCTAACCTGAGAAGAAGACACTGTGCAGCTGCATGAACTAGAGCTTCCTAGTTTGTGGATCTTCCTCCATATATTTTTGGCAAAATTAAGGTGGAATAACTCTCCTCCTTTGGGCGCATCTTTCTGTCGAAGTAGAATCCAATTTTGAGGTTTTTCAGTTTTGGACCCAACACTGCTGCTGGAAATTAGGGATTTTCACAGAAGAGGAATTTTTCAGTGAGCCCAGGCTTGGATTGATCTCCTCCCCAAAATCGAAGTTAGGGATAAATTTCAAGGCATTTGGGTGGACAGATCTCTGGAAAAGAAAAACCCTAATTTGCTACTGAACCAGCACTAAAAGATTTTAGCTCCAAATCCACATCCAACATATTTACCTGGTAAGATCTAAATCTTTCATATTTCCATTTGGGGTTCTCAGTTTAAGATGTCTCATCATACTAAGCTTGATGAAAAGCTTGAGGGAGCTGATAACTTTCGAGCTTGGAAGTATAGGATCTCCCTGGTCCTTGAAGAGAATGAGTTGGACTCCTATATCAATAAGGAGGTTCTAGTTCTAGAAGGAGATGAGGATAAGGCCTTACATAAGAAGAAGTTGGTTATGGCAAAGAGAATCATTGTTGATTCTATCAAGGATCATCTCATACCATAGGTGTCCTCCCTCAAGACATCTAAAGCTATGTTTGATGCCCTAACCAAATTATTTGAAGGGAAGAACATAAACAGGAAGATGACTTTGAGAAATAAATTGAAGAATGTGAAGATCCAGAATGCTAAGACTATTCAGTCTTACTTTACAAGGGTTTCTCAAATCAAGGAGCAGCTAGAAGCAGTAGATGAAGAATAGAAAATGTAGAGATTGTAATGACTATCTTGAATGGTCTCCCTAGAACATGGGACTCTTTCATTCAAGGAATCTGTGCTAGAAAGAAGTTAGTCAAGTTTAACAAACTTTGGGAAGAATGCTCTCAAGAAGAAGATCGGATAGCAGCTCGAGAAGAGAAGATGGGTAGTGAAGATCAAGCTCTCATAGTTCACTCCAAGAAAAATAGGAGGAGCAATTATCACTCCAAAGGTAAGATCTCACACTCTAGAAAAGATCTAAATACTATTAGATGTTACACATGTGATGAGAAAGGTCACATATCCAAATTCTGCCCTAACAAAAGAAATCTAAGGAAGAAGAACAAGAGAAGACATCATGCCCATGCTGCAGAGGATGATGAACCTTCCACAAAGAGAATTAGACAAGAGAGTGATGACTCTTCAAGTGAGGATGAATATGTTCTAATCTCTGCTCTCACTGGAATTGTTTCACAGGGAAGCAATGATTGGCTTATAGATAGTGGTGCTTCCAAGCACATGACAGGATTCAAAGAATCATTTGTGAAGCTATCTGAACATGAGTCATCTCACAAGGTGAAACTTGGGGATGAATACCAATATCCAATAAAAGGTAGTGGTGAATCCTTCTATAAACTATACTTTGGAAATTTTTTGAAGATGAAGAATGTATTATTTGTTCCAGGAATAAAGAAGAACCTCCTCTCCATATCTGCATTCGATGCAAAAGGAATGAGGGTTGATTTTGTAGATGGCCAAGTTCTTATGTGGCCAAAGGGAAAGACTTTTGACGATGCAATCGTGATTGGACAACAAGAAGGAGGTCTATACAAGTTGAAGGGCCAACCAGATCAAGCTTTGGTTCATGACATAGTAGAACCAAATGAACTTTGGCATAGAAGGCTTGCACATGTACATTACAGAGCACTACCACTTGCAATCAAAGCTATTGAAGGTCTTCTAGAAATTCAAGCAAAACATGAAGGGGTCTGCAAAGGATGTGCGAAAGGAAAGATCACAAAGAGGACATTTCCAAGTAGCGAGAGAAAATCAAAAGGAATCTTGGAAATCATCCACTCCGATGTATGCGGACCAATGTCATCAAGCTCACCAAGTAGGTATGTGTACTATGTTTCTTTTATTGATGACTTTTCTAGGAAGACATGGATTTACTTCATGAAGAATAAAGATGAAGTCTTTAGCAAGTTCAAGGAATTCAAAGCCTTGATCGAGAACCAGACTGAAAACAAGATCAAGACTTTTCAATCAGACAATGGCGGAGAATTCACTTCAAATGAATTCAAAGAACTATGTAAGCACTCAGGGATTAAGAGGGAATTGTCCACTCCTTACAATCCACAACAGAATGGGGTTGCGAAGAGAAAGAATAGAACTGTCATGGAAGTTGCAAGAGCTATGCTTCATGATCAAGATATTCCTATGCATATTTGGGTAGAAGCAGCCAGAACAGCAGTGTATGTACATAACCGTACTCCACACAGAGCACTCAAGAACAAGACTCCTGAAGAAGTCTTCTCCAGTAAGAAACCAGAAGTGAACCATCTCAGAATATTCGACTGTCATGTTTACATACACATTCCAAAAGAGAAGAGAACAAAATTAGATCCTTCAGGAAAGAAGGGTATATTTGTGGGATACTCTGAAAGCTCGAAGGCTTACAGAATATACTTCCCAGGATTCAAAAAGATTGACATCAGCAGGGATGTAACATTTGATGAATATTCAGCCTACATCAAATCCAGAAAGAAACCTGCTAAAGAACCTGAAGAAGCAGAAGCTCCCAGAATTCATGATACAATCATGAACCAAGAAACTCAAGAAGAAGATCGAGAATTTGAAGAACCGCAAAGACCTGTAGATCCACCACAGGAGAAGAATCCTCACAATAGGAAACCTGCTTGGGTGCAAGAGATTATCCAAGGTGCGGAAAGATATGGGGTTCCAGAAGAGAATCTTAGAGAAAGAAAGAGGACCAGATCCTGTTCTAGTTATGTAGCTTTACTATGTGACTTCATTGATAAAGAACCTTCCAAATATGAAGAAGCGGCGGAACGGAAAGAATGGAAGGATGCGATGATCGAAGAGTATCAATCGAACATGAAGAATGATGTTTGGGATGTTGTCCCAAGACCAGAAGGGAAGTCAGTTCTTAATTCCAAATGGATCTATAAGATCAAGCATGCTGCAGACGGTAGAATTGAAAAGTATAAAGCAAGATTTGTGGCTCAAGGTTTCTCTCAGAAAGAAGGAATATACTATGAAGAAACCTTTGCACCTATAGCTAGATACACTTCCATCAGATTGGAACTTGCTCTGGCTGTAGTGATGAAATGGAAGATACACCAAATGGATGTCAAGACTGCTTTCTTAAATGGTGTAGTAGAAGAGGAAGTGTATGTGGAGCAACCACTTGGTTTTGAGACACATGACAGGGAGTCTCATGTGTGTAAACTGAAGAAATCCCTGTACGGTTTGAAACAGGAACCCAGGACATGGTACGGCAGAATTGACAGATTTCTATCTAGTTTGGGCCTTACCAAGAGTAAAGCAGATTCCAACCTTTACTACAAGGTGGAAGAAGGAAACCCGGTGATACTTCTACTATATGTAGATGATCTGTTTGTGACAGGTATGGATGGGTTGATTGCTGATATGAAGATAAATCTTGCTGTTGAGTTTGAGATGAAGGAATTGGGAATGATGCATTATTTCCTAGGTATGGAGGTGTGGCAGACTACAGATGGAATCTTTCTTGGACAAGGAAAGCATGCAGTAGAGATCCTGAAGAGATTTGGGATGATGGACTGCAAGGAATTAACCACACCTATGGCATAAAACCTAAATCTATTGAGTGATGCTTCATCATAGACAGTTGATGCCACGATGTATCGTCAGATAATTGGGTCCTTCATGTACCTAACGAACACGAGACTAGATATTTTCTTTGCTGTGAACACCTTGAGCCAATACTTGACAGGTCCGAGACATGTTCACTTGACTGCTGCAAAGCATAGTCTGAGGTACCTGAAGGGTACAGTTGATTATGGGCTCAATTATAAGGCTGATCAAAGGATTAACTTGGAGGGTTATGTTGATTCAAATTGGGCAGGCAGTGCCATCGATAGGAAGAGCACTTGAGGGTGTTGCTTCAGTATGGGATCAGGTGTGATCTCATGGTTTAGCAGGAAGCAATCCTGTGTGGCACTGAGTACAGCTAAAGCAGAGTATGTTGCAGCCTGTTCAGCTAGTTGTGAGGCAGTATGGCTGAGGAAGCTACTGTCTGATCTGTTTGATCTCCAATTAGATGCTACTTGTATGTACTGTGACAACCAAATTTGTGTAAAGTTGTCAGAGAATCCAGTATTCCATGACAAGTTGAAGCATATCGAGATCAAGTATCACTATATCAGGGATATGGTGCAGAGAGGAGTAGTGAAGCTCTAGTATGTTGCCACGAATGAACATATAGCTGATGTGTTGACTAAGCCATTGGCTAGGGTGAAGCTTGGTGTTCTCTAGATTGAGGTTCCTCCCAAGAGGAAGTGATGTGTCCGTGCTGAGACCTTCTAACATGGTGAGAGGATTGGTTCCTTCCATGATCAGATGTAAGTGCTATGCCATTCTGACATGGTGAGAGGATTAGTTCCTTCCATGGTTGGATGTAAGAGCTGTGACATGGTGAGAGGATTGGTTCCTTCCATTGTCAGGTATATGTGGATGCCACATCCAGCATGAAAAAGGTTTGGCTTTGTGAAGACACATCTAGTATGAAAAAGGACTAGCTCTGTGTAGATGACACATCCAGCATGAAAAAGGGATGGCTCTATGGAGGCTCATCTAGTATGAAAAAGAACTAGCTCTAAGTAGCTGCCACATCTGGTATGAAAAAGGACTAGCTCTGTGATGCCTCATCTAGTATGAAAAAGGGCCAGCTCTATGATGCCTCATCTAGTATGAAAAAGGACTAGCTCTGAGAAGGCTCATCTAGTATGAAAAAGGACTAGCTCTGAGTAGCTGCCACATTTGGTATGAAAAAGGACCAGCTCTGTGATGCCTCATTTGGTATGAAAAAGGACCAGCTCTGAGAAGGCTCATCTAGTATGAAAAAGGACTAGCTCTGAGTAGTTGCCACATATGGTATGAAAAAGGACCAGCTCTATGATGCCTCATCTGGTATGAAAAAGGACCAGCTCTGTGATGCCTCATCTAGTATGAAAAAGGACTAGCTCTGAGTAGATGCAACATCTGGTATGAAAAAGGACCAGCTCTGTGATGCCTCATCTAGTATGAAAAAGGACTAGCTCTGAGATGATACATCCAGTATGAAAAAGGACTGGCTCTGTAAAGGTTCCTATGACGACAAGAATAAAGAGATAGCACCTGTGATGATGCCTAGTGATGATCTAGATCCAGTGATGATGATCTAGTAGAAATGATCCAGATCGAGTGATGATCTAGATCCAGTGATGATTCCTAGTGATTATCCAGATTGAGTGATGATCCAGATCCAGTGATGATGTCCCATGATGATCTAGATCAAGTGATGATCCGGATCCGATGATGAATATGACTTGAATATGACGAGGAATCGATGATGATCCAAAAGATATAGAGAAGAAGACTTGTGCTGAAAATTTTGTTGAAAGAATACCTTCCTAGTTAAGAGGGAGTGTTGATGTATATTTAACTTTGGAATGTATTTCACTTGTATTTCTTATATATTGTAACCCGATGTTTATTCTGGGATGTACTTGAGTTATTTCATGCCCCGATGTTCCTATCAGGAAGGTCTATCATGCAAACAAGTCATGTTAAGTCATTGTGGGTAACCCTCCTATTGTCTAAGGGTTAAAGTCCCCGCGGTTCCAGGGCACTAGGGTTATTAGACTCTCCTAGTAGAGGTCAGCCCTAGTAGGGTTTTAGTCATGTCGGGATTAGTATAAATAGAGAACTGGAGTCTCTATTTATCACACAACTCATACACACTCAAGTGTAGCTCATAGTTGAGGAAGGAGAAGACACTAGGGCTAGATAAGAAGAAGGTTACTGCTGTCGAGAGATCACTTACTGTTTTGGGGATTTTCTATTTTGGTGTTGATTCTATCTCTGAGGAATTTGCGGGGTTTTCACCATTTATGGTTTCCCCGAGGATAAACACTATGTTCATTGTCTCTTGTGTTTGATTGTTGTGCTTGTTATTCTCTTAGTAAAGATCCTAGTATAATGCTAGCTAAATGATGAAATTCTAACATGAGTAAACAATTTAATTGCATTGTTATAGCTACTCTCCATGCAATGATCAAGTTTTTAAACTTCCAAGTTGTCCCCAACAATTTATTTGAACCAAAATCCAACACATACAAAAATTATATAATTGGCATGCTTTTGTTATTTGAGTGCCACTCCAAGTAAGATTTCTTAAAATCAAATGATACTAACAGAACTATTTTCAAATCCAACATATATAACAGAAAAATGTAGAAGAAATACTTCAAATAAGACAAGGGGAAGATATTGGAATGCTTGTACTATTTCAGTGCCACCATAAGCAAGATTTCTTACAATGAAAGGATATGAATAAGATTGATTTCATCTCACAACCAAAAACATTTTCATACGATCATAACCATGAATGTTATGAAGTTTTTGTGGGGATTTATTTTCCCATATAAAGGTATCCATGTCACAATGATCTATAGGAAGAAAGGTAAGTACATCCAAGTTCAAGAGATTCCATGCCCAAAAATTTCTTGAATTAACCCCACAACCATTTCCCACCCAAAATTATGTTGGCAAAGAAAATGCACCATTCACAAGGAAAACACAGGATTGTATTTTATGTGTAAAACATTTTGCAATAATGTTTTGGTTGGTTGAAGCATTTCTTCAAACACTTTGACTGGTTGCATGGGAGGATACATTCTTAATCAATACAGGAAAAGCTTCTTCCTCCGTGAGATCACTTTCTTGCTGGGTTGTATTGTAGGAATTATGTGCTATGATTTCTCCCCATGAAATCAATTTCTTAATGGTTTACTTGCAGAAATTATGGCAATGATTTTACCCAATGAAAATATATTTCTCGTACAAGAAAAAACACGGCCATTAATGTCCAAGAACAAAACATATGAATGAATTTCTTCGACCAAGAAAAGCCATGAACTGGGCATAGTCCTGGACTAATATGAACCCAAAACGTGTCATGAAACAATTTTCCAAAGTAATGCAGCAAAAATTATCATAAAATTTTGTACAAATCAAATCAAATTTTCAAATTGATACAACAAACAGTTATTATGTTCCATTACCAATTGGTTTACTAATGTGAAACTAAAATCAATTATCTCATATTTTACTAATTGAAATGCTAATATAATGCAGAAAATTCCCATTTCTTCTACAGAACCAAAATGCTAATTGTTGCAAAAATTGACTAATATCAAAATTTGTTCTGGCAATTATCTAAGTGCAAAGAGATAGACCCAAATAAGTAATCATATGTATTGCAAGTTTGGATGAAAATTATGGCACAACATGGGAAAACATGCCAACATATGTCATGGGAACACAAAATATACCTTAGTAAGTTATTTTCCATGTAGATTTTTGTATGCTTTAGTCCACTTCACCTTTCGAGGGTTACGTTTCATTCTGAAATTCTTATGAAATTTGGAACGGAAAAACCAGAATACATGAAAATGAGATAAAATAAGTTAGGAGATAGCACTATCATTTTAGTAGGCCAAGAAGAAATTGAAAAAATTGCAAGATAAGGCCTTTTTGGACAACTCAGATTCAATGTGAAATGTTATATAATTTAAAGATATACTAATTCTACAGAGAAACAGTTAAACCTTTATCATCAGCTTCAAGAATTGTTGCATTGTACTATGAATCATGATACAATCATATGTATCAAATTCCAAAACCGATAAACACTTGAAGGTGTTTCATTACGATTATATTTGTTGGAGTTATTAACATTCAAATAATAATACTAGGATTCTATTGATGCATGTCTTCGACCCCACCCAATTTTTTTGGGGGGGGGATACCATACATTATATTATATATACCGAATCCTACATTTTGTTATGTTTTTCTGCGGTATAATATGGTTCTCAGGTTTGTAACAAATTTGGCATACATGTGTCTTGTGCTATTATTCTTTAACAAAAGAATAATTAGAAATTAAAAGTAAAACAAAAAGGAGGAAATGGTCATGTAGCCTTGCTTGTCACTACACTATTGCACGCATGAAAGAAAATTAAAACTACAAACGGGGGGTTCCTCATTCCATGAGGTGGAGATAGATCAAATAAAGTAGTCTACTTCTTAAGAGAAGGGATCATCAGGCCTAGAGGGAACTAGGAGAAGAATGTTGAGAATGTGTTCATTGTGTTGTGTTGCAAAGGCTAAATTTAGGAAAACCCTAAGTTGGCACATGCATGCATACACTGCCCCATTGTCTATGTAATTCCTATTTGCCTCCCATGATGACTAATGGTGTGCCTTCTCTCACTGTTCCCTCTATTTCCTTCCATTTTGCTTGGGTGTCCATTTGTGATCTTCATCACATTTTCAATGGGGGCAGCATGTTCATGAAGGTTGGATGCTGTGGATTTCAGAATGCTATAATGATGCTTCTTGGATAAGGATTACCTAGATGATTAAGTGACATAATTTCATGATGTCCTTGTTAGGATATTTAGGCACTTAGGAGTTATTTAAGATCAATTTGTGTAATATATCTGTTAGGTAAAGTGTGTTTTTTTAGTATGCATTAGTATGCATTTGTAAATATTTAATGCAACAGTCACGATATATTCTAGACATAGAATGATTCGACGGCTCAACTTCTCTTAGATCATACCTACCCTTGATCCGTGGCTTAACACCCAATTGGTCCATGATCTCTATTTAAAGGGCATGGAGGGTCCTTGGCTAGTTGATCGATTATGAAAATCTTATTTGTAACTTTCTTTCTATTGCATAATAAATTGCTCCAAGTAGCTATTTGGCTAGGGCCATGGATTGTTTCCCTCTCGAGGGTTTTAACCACATCAAAACATTGTGTGTTGATCTGTGATATGTTTGTGTGAGTGGATTCTCTTGGTGTTTAGTATTTTGGGAGTATCCTATGTACCTGAACATGGTATCAGTGTGTTTATGAAGAGCCGCTTCCGGTTGTGATCTAGATCTTGAATTGTTGCTGTCAAAACTTTCAAAGGGTTTCTTGTTATGGATTTTCTATGCATTTGTGGCATATCGAAGGTGTTCCATTGCATCCTAAGAATTGTTTCCATTGAGAAATAGTTTTAATTTCATCAAAAATTGTTTCCGTTTGCTCCAGAAACACCCATTTCGACAGATCTGAAGGTATAATGTACAGTGACGGTTTTGTTTTTTTTTTAAATAAAAAAACTCTCATATTTTTATCAGATTTACTATTAGATATTTATTGTTTTTAGTCTGGATTGTTTCCTTCAATGGTTGCATATGCTCTTTGCTGTGCACCTTGTACGATCGCGGCGAATCAGAAACGAAAAGGAAAGGGTTTTTCTCGGTTGTGTATGTTCTTTTCTGTGTAGCTTGTGCGATCGCGGTGAATCAGAAATAGAAAGAAAATGTAGAATTTTTGGGAAGCTAATGAGATCTAACCCCAAAAGCATGGAAATATTTTTTTGTTTTTCGGTTTGTAGTGTGATTTGTAGGAAAAAGAAGTAAGCACAAAGATCGAGAGAGAAGAGTATAAAAAACCTTCCTCATTCTCTTCTTTTACATACCTTTTAAACTTAGCTCACTTGGTTCAAAGTTTCTTTATTCCTTAATAGGTCTTGAGTTCAAGTCTTATTAAGTTCTTTTTTTAATAGTGCATGCAATTTCTAATTTTAAGTTACTTTATTGTAAAAGTGCATCTCACTTAAATAAAAGTGAAAATCACTTATTTTACAAAAGTGATTCACTTAAAACAACTTTCTTGTAAAAGTGATTGTCAAAAGTTCATCTTGGGAAGAAGGGGGTTCTTTTTTTTAGTTGGTCAATTTTATATCTTCCACATCACTATTGGGGACATCTTCAACATTTTCTTTGATCAAGCATAACTTCATCATACATAATCAGTTTTCAATGCCGTTTTTTTTAAACAGCCTGATTTTTTGAGCTCTTTGCATCCAGACAGTTGGTTTCTAATTTTCAAGCCATTAATTTATAGTATGGCTACCCCTTATGATATTCTACTTACCAGTTCTAACTATTTTATCTTGTATGGAGGATGTTCTACGAAGTAGGGGACTTTTTAGAATTACCTCAAGAAAAGAAACAAAACCCATTAATGATAATAAGAAAATAAAATGGGAAAATATATGCGATGAAGCTTGTGGATTGATTGGGATGTCAATATCTACTGATTTGTGATTCTATATATATGGAATTGATGAACCTGATAAAGATTGGGAAAAGTTGGAATCTTTTTTTGATAAACACAATTAAATTGGAGGTCATCAACTTGAGAATGAGTGGATTTCTTTAAATCCAAGTGTTTTTTCATGCATTCAATATTACTTATCTAAGTACAAAACTCTTAGACTCTTATGTGAAGAATGCAAGATTAAGAGAGAAGACAAAAAATGCATTTATCATATTCTTTCCAAACTTGGACCTACATATTCTGTTTTTGTATCTACATTTTATTCCATGAAAGAATCCTTGACTGCATCTAGCTATCAAGATCCTAGTCTTGAATCCTTTTGTGATTCCTTAATTAGAGAGCAAGATAAGCTCATTCATCTTGGAATAATTAATAGTGCAGATACATCTGGGAAATCCTTATTGTCCCAACAAAAAGAAAAGTCCAAGCCTCCTAAGAAACAAAATTTTCACAATAATAATCCAAACAAGGGTCCCAAACCCTCTCAGTCAACTCCTTCTTTAAAAAATGACAAATGATCCAAGCCAAAAGGAAAGAAGACTTGTCATTATTGCAACTATTGCGGGAAAGATAATCATGATGAATCTAAGTGTTTCAAGAAGATGGCAGCCTTGGAAGCAACAATGAAGAATCACCACATCAGCCTAGATTCGTCTATAGAATTTACTTCTTATGGACATGCACTTTGTGCTTCTTGTTATTCTTATACTGCATCTTCTTCTTCTACTCAAAATGAATATCTCATTTATTCTGGAGCATTTTATCATATGGCTAAGGATCAAGCCATCTTTTCTACTATGCATGAATGTAACACCAAACAAATATTTGCTGGTGATGATAGCTATCTAAGTGTTGTAGGATCTGGAACAGTTCCAGTAGAAAATGGTCATTTTAGTGATGTAATATGTGTTCCAAGAATTTCCTGTAATTTTTTGTCAATCTATCAAATCACTCATTCTAGTGAAAGTAAAATTGTAACATTTACACCTCACCAAGTTGTAATTAAGAATTTTAAATATCCTCAACATGTCCTAGCTACCATAATTGTTGATGATATTACCAGGTTGTACAAATTTAACAACTTTGGGTCATCACCTTTTCCTTTAGTTTTTGTTGCTCCTAGCGATAACTTGAGCAAACTTTGGCATGAGCGATTTGGTCACTTAAATTATCGCTCAATGCAACAACTATGTAAATAAAATATGGTGACAGGTCTTTCGATGGTATCTTACAGGGATCGTGTTTGTTCCGGTTGTGTACTCAAAAAATTTCATCGGTACAGATTTGACATATGTGCCTCTTGGCACGCCTCGATTCCCTTGGATCTTGTGCATAGTGACTTGTGTGGTCCTCTTTGCTCTGCTTCCTTTTCTAGTTTCAAATATTTCTTAACTTTCATTGATGATTACTTGAGACGCACTTGGGTTTATTTCCTAAAAATTAAGAGCAAAGTAATTAACATGTTCTTGGCCTACAAAGCCCTTGTTGAAAAAAAATCTAGTCATTAAATCATTAAGTTAAGATCCGACAATGGAGGAGAATGTGTTAACAAAAATTTCACTACTTTCTGCACTGAACAGGGAATCCAACAACAACACACTATTCCATATACACCACAACGAAATGGTGTAGCTGAATGGAAGAAACACACTTTAAAAGTTGTATCATCCAATATAAGGGACTAAGTCTTCAATTTTGGGCTGAGGCCATAAATTATGCAAATTACATAGTTAATCACACCCCCACTAAAACTTTACAAGGTATAACACCTGAAGAATCATGGAGTAAAATTAAACCAGATGTAAGTCACTTCCACGTGTTTGGTAGTGAAGCATGGGCTCACATTCCAGATGAAAAACGGAAATCATTGAAGCCTAAAAGTGAAAAGTGCATATTTCCTGGATATTCTGAAGATGTAAAAGGTTATAGAATTCTTCAACCACATTGAAATGATGTAATCATTAGAAGAGATGTTGAATTTGATGAAAATATCTTGGCATGCGAGCCTAACTCGACGGTCGTGCCATCTTTGGCCTACAAGCCTGAATCGACGATTGTGCCTTCTTCTACTTCCAACTTCCTTGATAGATATCCAACTCCAGTTCCTGATAATGACAGTGAGGATGAAAATTCACCTCCGCCTGCTCATATTCCTCCAGTAGCACCAGCACCATTGCTTCCTCGATGGGTTTGTTCTACATGTGAAGCAACTAGTGATCTTGTCGATGATCCTAGAGATCAACATTGAACACATTCTTTGTTTCAACGATCCTCTTCTCTTTTGGCTAAAGTTTCTGAGAATCATGATCCAAAATTTTTTGCAGAAGCTTCAGGAAATCCATAATGGGATGCAACTATGGATGAAGAATATTGTTCCTTAATGGTGAATGATACTTGGGATCTTGTACCTCTTCCAAAAGGAAGAAAACTTGTCAGATGTAAATGGGTCTATAGAACTAAGTATGCATCAGATGGAAGTGTTGAAAGAATTAAGGAGAGGTTAGTTGCCAAAGTTTTTTCCAAAGTTGAAGGGATTGACTACAATGAAAAATTTTCTCTTGTCACAAAAATGAACTCCATCTGCCTTGTTATTTCCCTTACAGCCTTACATAACTAGGAAGTCCATCAAATGGATGTCAAGTTTGCATTCTTACATGGTGATTTATAGGAGGAAATTTACATGGAACAACCTCCTGGATATGTTCAAAATAACTCTAATCTTGTCTGTCACCTTAAGAAATATTTATATGGCCTTAAGCAAGATCCTAAATCTTGGTATGCCAAACTGGATAGCTTTCTCTTTGACACCGGTTTTTCTAGATGCCATTCTGACCCCAATGTCTATACCAAGAAAGTAGGAAACCATCTCATCATACTTGTTCTTTATGTTGATGATCTTATCCTTACTGGTAGTGACCCTAAGCTTTTAACCCATGTGAAATCCAGTCTTAAGAAAAATTTTGAAATGTCAGACTTAGGACACTAGCATTATTTTCTTGGTCTCCAAGTCTTACAAACCAAAGAAGGAATCTTTCTTTCCCAGTCTAAGTATGCTTATGAACTTCTTCATTTCTTTCACATGGAAGATTTTAAGCCAACCCATTCTCCCTTCCAGTATGGATTCAAACTTTCTACCACTTGTACTTCCCCTAAAGTAGATGCCACCTTGTATCATCAGCTTGTTGGTAGTCTCTTATACTTGACTCATTCCCATCCTGACCTTTCCTTTGTCATTGGTCATGTTTCCCATTATATGAAAACACCTCATGAAAGTCACTGGAAAGTAGCAAACATAATACTTTGATATATTCGAGGTAGAATTCAGTTCGAGATTCATTACAGTACAGGGGGGATACCTTTGTTGGTTGATTTCACTAATTTAGATTGGGCTGACGATCTTGATGATCGAAAGTCTATTACATGTTATATTTTCAGTCTGGGATCTGGACCTGTCACTTAGGCTTGTAAGAAACAAAAATCTCTTGCTCTTTCTTCAGTAGAAGTAGAATATCGAGCCGTAGTTAATGCCATTTAGGAAGATTTATGGCTTCGATAGATCCTATTAGAGTTTGGATTCGAGCAGCAACAACCTACTCCACTTTGGTGCGATAATCAAAGTGCCATCAAGATTTCCAAAGATCTAATTATACATGAACACAACAGAAAACACATTGAGCTACATATGCACTTCATCAGAAATCTTGTTCATGATCGTGTTCTTGAAGTGCTCTACTTCCCTACAGATGATCAAGTTGCAGACATCTTCACCAAAGTCTCTTACAGAAGCGAATTTTTCTAAACTTTGATCTAGGTTAGGAGTTTAGGAATTTTTCATTAAATGGGGATAGGCTCTAATGCCTCCTTCCTTATCCTAATAGTGTAACTTTTTGTAAATCCTTAAATCCTATCCCAAGTTGTTCTTAAGGGGGGATGTTAGGATATTTAGACACTTAGGAGTTAGTTAAGATAAACTTGTGTAATATATCCATTAGGTAAAGTGTGTTTCTTTAGTATGCATTTGTAAATATTTAATCTAGCAGTCACAATATGTTCTAGACATAGAGTGATATGAGGGCTCAACTTCTCTTAGATCATACCTACCCTTGATCCGTGGCTTAACACCCAATTGGTCCATGATCTCTATTTAAAGAGCATGGACGGTTCTTGGCTAGTTGATCGATTATGAGAAGCTCATTTGTAACTTTCTTTATTTTGCATAATAAATTGCTCCAAGTGGATATTTGGCTGGGGCCGTGGATTGTTTCCCTCTCGAGGGTTTTAACCACGTCAAAACATCGTGTGTTGATCTGTGATCTATTTGTGTGAGTGGCTGCTCTTGGTGTTCAGTGTTTTGGGAGTACCCTGTGTACCTAAACAGTCCTAGTATTGATGGGACGAATTGATATGAGTTTAACAGTGACCATGGGTAAAGATAGCGTTGCAGTTCCCTAACTGTTGTAATGTAATTGATCAATATCCCTTGGATAAAAATGCAAAAGACATAGGAATTAATGGAGAAACTTGGGAGCCTCATCCTTGTTGTTTTGGAACCCAAAATGAGTAGCATAAGAACAGGGCACTTCTGGTTTTGTTCTGAGATTGTTTTAGGGATGTGCATGCTTCATCACAACAGTGTGTTTGTCCTCTCAGACGAATTAACCATAAGCAATAAATTATGAAAATTATTTTACATCTTCATGGAAGTTCTGTAGTATGTACTGAGTTTCATAACAGTAGTAGCATCCTCATATTTTGTCACATTATGAATGCATTTCCTGCAAGGGAATCCCTAGTAACAAGTATGAAACAATTGTATGATCAATGAAATGAAGGAAAGGATTCACTAATTTGGGAATTCATATCGATTGCTGAGGTAGGAAAACATGCTCATAGGTCAATACACATATCATTAAATCACAAACCTATAGGATATCCCATTTACCGTTGGAGAAATTCCTTACACTAGTTTGAATTTTATAACTTTGAAGAGGGTTCCACTGTTGGTTAGGGTAGTTTGCCACCTGTTTGAAGATTTCCCACCATAGTCTTCACCTTTGAGGGACTGTAGTATGCATTTATGTGTCTCCTGTAGAATATTTAAGAAGGAATCTTCTAGTAGCAACAAGTATGGGTGCATCCTTCAGTTTATTTGGAGTTCTAACATATAAAAACAATGTTATGGATTAGCAAGGTAAAAATTTGTTATTGTTTAGCAAGGTAATTTTTTGTTGTTTAGAATAGCAATTTCTATCTTTTAAATAGTATCAGAATAATTTAAATAGTATGTCACGATAATTTCATAGAATGTATGTGATTAAAAATAGTATTCACGATTAATGCATCCATGACAAATGGGTGATTTCCATGATTTTGTGCTATATGCACATTGAATATCATTATGGGTTTGTTGTACCAACATGAACATCACAACACAAAATACAAGTATAATAAACATGGACCACACAGAATACGAGTGCAATAAACATGAGCAATGTAGGTAGGTCAACATGGTTATTTTTACAGTATGAAATTCATTGGAATGACTGAATTTCAACATAGAGATAAATAAATAAATAAATATAGTTTTCCCCTTTTCAATTCGATATTTTCCTGATATTTTTCGAAACTGGAATTTTCTGATTGGAATATTTTCATTATCCTACCAAATTCAAATTCAAACTTGGCAACTTGGTATGAAAATCAATCTAAAATATGCCAATAATCATGCACATAGAAGTGAAATTCTACCCAGCTAAATTTTTTCGCCTCCAAAAATGAAGTAAGAAAGAGGTTGAGGAGGATTTAGTAGTTAAACAAAAGAATTTTATCTTGTTCCATGGAAGTCCTCTGAATATGTTGGAGAACATGCCTAGATAGCAACTAGATGTGGGCTCTCCTTGAGAGTATCTAAGAAAGGCCTTAACCATAATACCTGGAACTACACCCTTTATACAAGAAGGAATTAAGAAATAAACAAATTATTTAAATCTCCATGGATATCTGGCATTGTTTAGGAGTGCCGACATGTTATATGCAGGGCAGGGAGCACAGTCAACCTCTTTGTAATAAAGAGAAACTCTGTATGTTTGGTATCTTGAAGTTAAAAAGAGTCCTTATTAATAACACATATAAATTCCCTACAATTTGAGTCATGGATAAAAATTTATTGTTAAATTTGCATGAAGTTGAAAATTTTCCTCTATGTGAGGCTGCATCTCAGGAGCAACATAATGCTTGGTCACAGCATTGGTTGTCTGTGGAAACCTTAAATATTCAAGAGAATTTGGAGGAAGAGTGAACTTCTTTTGTAAATATTCTGAATCATAGTGCTATCACATTATCTCAAGATGAAGATCAACTCAGATGGACAAAGAACAATGGTCCAGGGGATTACACCGTCAAGTTACTTTATGCATCCAAAATTGAAGAAGATATGGTGGCAGAAAGAGTTTGGTTATGGAAAGCTATGGAAATTGACATGCCTTTTTAAAACTAAAACTATTTTATGAATAGCTTTAGCAAACAAAACTCTAACATGGGATAATGGTCAGCAGATAAATTAGGAAGGGCTTGATAGGTGCATTCTTTGTAATACTAGCGTGAAGTCTATAGACCATTGTTTGCGAACTACACATTTTCTTTGATTGTTTGGAAGGAGGTTACCCAAGCTCTAGTGGGTTTAACCAAATGGAACAAGATGTCTCTGGTTCACTGTCTCCTAGACTGGTTAATAGATAAAGGCAGTTACATAATTCTAGGTACTTCCTTCTCTGTTCATATATAGAATTTGGTGAACCAGGGGCCATATGGCCTTACAAGATTTGACCCTTAGCCCTGTCCAGATATCCCACGGGATCAAATTGGAAATGGATCCCAACAAGATCATCCCCCAAAAGAAACCTGATAGAATCTTATTGATGCCAGGTATAGATCATGAAAAACCTTGGGGATGTTTTTAATGGTGCAAGTCAAAGGATCTCGGGTATATGTGATGTTTGGGTTGTCCTTTTGCTTAGATTCAAAACATTATTTTCTTTTAAATTGCAATGATGGGCAAGAAAACAGGGCAGAACTTTATGCTTTACGAGTTTTGTTAAAAGTTGCATAGGAGAGAGGTTTGGAGCACTTCCAATTATTTGGTGACTCAAAAATCATGAGTCATGAGAGATTGGGAAAATCAACTGTGTAGCATTGGAAACCTGGTTCTAAATTCTATTATGAATCAAGCGAAGGAGGTAACAGACACTTTTGGGTCTATTTCATTTGCTCATGTTCACCATGAATTCAACACTCAAGCAATTTTTTATATAAAGAAGCCTTGATCATGTAGGAGGGTACTCTACTTTTCTACTTGTGTACAGAGGAGGCACTCACATTTTAGAATGAGAGTAAGAATTTTAGTTTGCATGTAAAGGCCTGGAATTTTGTATAAGTTTCTAGGATAACTTGTACTATTTTTTGGCTTTTGGAGGAACACTGTAATAAATAGTCTTAGTATCTTTTTTGCTACAATATGGATAGGTAGTTATAGAACAGTAACTGAGGTATTCATGGAACAATAACTGAAATTTTACTTTCATGCATTTTTAAGTGCCCAACCATTATGCCAGTTAATCAAAATATGCTATTATGGGTCTACAATTTTTGTTGATCTACTCATTCATGAATCCAGGCTATCATTCTTAGTTCTAAATTTCTAATCATTATCTATAGTAGTTGTCATTTTCCCTTTTTTTCTCATGTTGAACACCAGATTTGAAAACATATATGATATGGCCAATTTCATCTGCATTTGGAACAAGCTTAGAAATTGTAGTTCTGAGTGATCCAACCCTTATAAATACTTCTTAAATGTTGTCACAAGATAATGATTTGGAAATCTAAGAAACTGAGATAAACCAAATCCAACACTAGTTACAATCAGGTTTCCATGCTACCTTTTTGCACTTCTAGAACACACTCAGGATTTGTGACATCTTTTCTCTGTTGGACCACAAATATGAATTGGGATCCACATTTAGGGGGAATTGGATTCCTTTTTATTTGGAACCACAAATTTCGTATTAGGACCAAAATTCCCATACAAAGTGACCACCAACAGTCAATAATATTTCTTCAGAAGTCTGGAAAAGAATCTCAAATTCTCATAAATTTGCCTCTCCCACCCATCCTCTTTCCTAGTGACATGCTATAGACCTTTGTTCCAATTGGTTTCTAGATCTTGAACAACACTTATTTCATGCATCATTTTTCTTACAACTTTCATACTCCTAACACAACCTCCTTTAAGGACTTATTATACATTAATGATCACTTTTGTAGACAATCCATATACTGGATCATATTCATACCTGGAACTAGCCTTCCATATTCTCAAATGCAAGTAATTTAATGGTGCATTGGTGGAAATCATGATATTTTGAGTCTTTATATTTTTTTGAGAAATTAATGGTGCAACGGTGGAAATCATCACAGATAAATTTTGAATTATCAAGGGAAATTGTCAAGGTGTAAGTTGCAACATAAAGCTCCAGTTATTTTGGCCTATAAACCAAAACTTTTGTTGCCATTGGTAGAATCAACATTGCTTATCAAATACACAAAGAAAATGATAGGTCATGATATGAATTAACCTCAGTTGAGTTTCTCTATGTGTCTGGTATACCATTGCTTATTCTTCACTCTCCCTATTGCAATAACAAGAATAAGGCCATCAACACATCCCCTAATAAGAGCCATGGTATGATAAATATAGAACCATGTTACTAGGAAAGGAGAAATCCAAAGTACAAGGAGCTCTAGATAGTAGAGCTGTAGAAAAATAGTGGGAAGAAAGTGGGGTATCCATTGTATCTAATGATTGTACAAATGTTAAAAAATAGAATTTGATAAATATTCTTGGTCTGTCAGCTAGTGGTGTAGTCTTCCTTGTAGCCCATGACTCATAATTTTCCACATTCACTCACAACATATCAAACCTACAATTGAGATCCATTAATGAGGTTTGGTTACATAAGTGATCCAAGTAATTATTGATAACGTTAAAAGCATCGAATAATAAATTAGTAGGAAAAATCATTGAGCAAGTACATCCTCACATATTTTGGTCTGGGTTCTTGGTGCACACATTGAACCTTTTGATGAATGATATTCTTAAGCATAAAGAGTAAATGGATTAATGCTTTGGATAAGAGAGGGAGGATTATCATTAGATTCATCATTGAGAATAGTTCTATCCATTATATTTATAGAACTGACTCTAAGTTGAATATACATAAGCTTGCAAGGGGACTAGGTTTGGTAGTTATTAACTCACCTTCAAAGGTCTGTTGAAGGTAACATAGGCATGAATAATATGGTAGTGACTGAATCATGGGAATAATTGAGGGTGCAGACCACTGATATCAATGGTGCTTATGCAATGCATGAAACCATTCTTGAGAGTCAATTTTGATCATAGGTTAAGTGTGTTATGCAATTCACCAAGCCAATTTATAACATGATTTAGTTTTCAAATTCATATTAGATAATCACTAAGAAATTGTATGACAAGATCAACACCAAGCTAGGGTCAAATGAAGGAAATTTATAAGCCTATAGATGTGAACTTATAGAACCATATTCATATAGAGGTGGAAAATGGTGGGGAAAGCTAAATAGCCCACTCCATACTTTACTCTACATCATGGGTGGCACCTGAAGTTACAATACATGTGGTTCTTTATTTGTGTGCTAGGCTATTAAAGTCACATTCCATGGAAATGCAGTTTCTTGAGAGAGGTGGATTTTCATCCCTTTTGAGCCTTCCTAGATTTTCTTTTCTTTGTAGAATGGAAATTGCATTTATATGACATATTCTATAGGATTATAAAACTGAGACGATAAATTTTGGCACCTGAAGTTGAGGCTCATGGTACATATAATTTTTTTTGACTAGTTTTGAGGCAATGTGCCATTCTTTGTGGATAGCACCGTTCATGTCACAATGAGGAATGGAAACTAAAAATGACAAAGGGAGTGAAAATATCAATCTAGAGCATGTATGTTGGTTGTCAAAACATTAGAAAGCTATTGTAGGATTTTGGAGTACCTTGTGAATTCTTATTTGTAGTTAACTATGACCTCTATATCACACTTGTTAGTGCAATTAGTTGGTGGAGCACATGTCATTGTTTGAAGGGAGAAGAAGAAACAGGCATTAACATCACATAATTCATTTGGGGCAATTGATAGTAGAGAGTAGATTATTAGGGATAATGCAATAATTGATCTAATACATCAAAAGGGAGTTATGATTGTTTAACACTACGTTGAATAGAAAATGATGGTAAAACCTAACTAGAGATGGTCCTCATCATTTAATGAATGATAACATGAAAGTGTTTTATACACTCATGGCTCATTTTGACAATAGGGATATAGAAACAAATGTTGTTCTCAAATAGCACTAATAAAACTACACTAGAATTTTATTGTGGATGCACTTAGGACTATATGTAGGTTTGTGTAGAATAACGAGTAGAAGTATGTGCTAAAATATGTGTCAACTATTTTGGTGACCAATGTGAAAATTAACATAATGCCAATGAACAAAAAAAATAGTCAAAGAAGAAGCACTATAAATCTAAATAGGACAACATTGTGTAGCGTAACAAAAAACTAAGAAGCTCACATAAGTTGTTGCCAAAAAAAAAATTGACTTTGGTAAGTGGTGGAAAGATATAATGACTCTAACCATGACAACAATATATCATTTATTCCAGTTTCCAACCCCTTGATTATATTGTTGTGTAAGATCCATTGTTACCTCCATCCATTTATGGTGCATAATCTCTACTTTTTTCTATAGGTCATTGCTCAGTTAGAGCTTTGGAATAAGAGGAAATAAAGAAAATATGAGAAGAAGTTCTATGTTCTACCCAAGCATGTAGATGAGAATGTGGTTGCATTAAAACTTAAAAGGATCAGATCCAATAAATTTGGACACAGAGGACTTCCCCACCTCGGAAATATGCATGGCATTACACAAATAAAGAAGGATATACTTTTTTCCACAACAAAAGGATCCCAGAAACTGCCTTGGATCCCAAATGGAACAAATATTGGTCGTCAATATACATTCCAAAGACCATTTTTATTCTTTTGGTTAATGGATTATCAAAAACTTCTAACTGCAAAATATCTCATCAAGAAATGCATCTTAGGTATGTCTTGGTGTCTTCTTTGAAAATAAAACAAAGAGAACTGAGCTCATTTCTCTCTATAATGTCCCCTTTTAATTCAAGTCACTAAATACGGAATGAAAGAGCTTATCCTTGACACAAAATGGTCTTGGCTTGAAATGAAATATTTTCTTAAAGTATGTACAATATTCCAGTACTACCATTTAAATGTGAATATTTATTAAAGTAATTTTTATTGTGGTTTCGGAGAATGGAATATATTCTTTGAAGAATGTATTGACCCAAACTGATGAGCAATTACAGTTATAAAACAAGATTTCCATGTATCATCTCTTTCAATCATCCCAATCTACTTCTTCTACTTGATCTATTATTGTAGTGAAGGTAGTGTTTTCAACACTTGTTTTTATTAATTTGTTGTTGAGCCTGATTATTGTGCAATGTTTATGGAAATCTACATAGTTGAACTCTTGTAGAAAGAATTTTTTGTAGTTGTTTTACCTCCAATACTGGCTAAAAAGAGTAGGGTATAATTAAGTCCTTAAAGGGGGTTTTTTCATGAGTATGAAAGTTGCAAGAAAAAGGATGCATGAAATAAGTTTTTTTCAAGATATAGAAACCAATTGGAACAAAGGTTTGTAGCATGTCACTAGGAAAGAGGACGGGTGGGAGAGGAAACTTTATGAGAATTTGAGATTCTTTTCTAGAATTCTGAAGAAATATTATTGACTTTTGGTGGTCACTTTGTATGGGAATGTTGGTCCTAATAAGGAATTTGAGGTTCCAAATGAAAAGGAATCTAGTTCCCCCTAAATATGGATCCCAATTCATATTTGTGGTCCAATTGAAAGATGCCACAAATTCTGAGTGTGTTCTAGATGTGCAAAAACGTAGCATGGACACCTGATTTTAACTAGTGTTGGATCTGGTTTATCTCAGTTTCTTAGAATTCCATATCATTATATTGTGACAATAGTTAAGAAGTATTTATAAGGGTTGGATCACTTGAACTCCAATTTCTAAGTGTGTTCCAAATGCAGATGAAATTGGCCATACTAGATATGTTTTCAGATGTGGTGTTCAACATGAGAAATAATGGGAAGATGAAAAATGCTATAGATAATGATTATAAATTTATAACCAAGAATGATAGCGTGGATTAATGAATGAGTATATCAACAAAAAATTTAGACCTGTAGTAGAAGCTTTTGATTAACTGGCATAATGGTTGGGCACTTAAAAATGCATGAAAGTAAAATCTCAAGGAAAAGTGTTATGCAATTTTAAAAGATGTTGACTCTTGAAATGAATTTATGAAATATTAATTGTCGGATCAGTAATCGATACTGAATACTAACTATAGTAGCATCCTTTTGTTTCAATGAATGAAAGGATCACTTTAATGATGTTATATCCATGTTTTATGCTTGAACACTAGTCAAAGGGATCAACTATTAAATGTGGAAGAAAATCATAATTAAGTAGGAAGGGTGTCAATTCAAGGTTTTATGATGATCTTATCAAGGGAGGTTTAGCAAGGAACATTCGATATCAAGAATCCAAATTGTAATAATATCAGACCTCATGGGAATGATAATTTTACATTGAACATCCCTTGCGTCACTCCAGGTGAGCTCCTTCTTAAACAAAAGCTGCCACTGTCCAAAGTTGCATATATTGATGTTGCTATAGAGAGAGTAATGATGAAATTAAAAAAGGGAGAGGAAGAATAATGAGAGAGACATTGCTTCCTAACTCTTCTATTCTTGTTGCTATTAATTATCATTTCTCCTATGGAGATTGACACTAAACCCTACAACCTTCTCTAGATTTCCCATGCTGGAGATGAGGAGGCTTTGTATTGGCGATAGAAGCTATAGGCGTGACGATATGCTGGTTTTGAATGTGTTGTCATGGAAGGAAATATTTGATTGGCTCCGTCATGAAGCTTCTTATGATGTGACTTGAAAGTGGGGAAAGATCCCTTATGAAATAAAGAAAAATTATAATCATGGGATTTAACTGAAGGCCACTTCCCTTTTTCCCTATTGTAATATCGTAGGATGATATGGACTAAGTTTTTCTAAATATTTAATGAGGTGATCTCAAACCAATATAGGATAAATTTCTTGACAACTATTGGGATACCTAATTACTTCGTTGGCACTAGTGAACACCTTAACTTACTATTGTAGATGACAAGTCTAACTTGGAGTTTACCAAATACTTTAGTTTCCAAACATGAGCCACTAAATTATCTTAGTATTTTTAAGGAACTGTGGACTATATAGGGAGTTTTTAATGAATGTTCACTTCACTCATTCTAGATATGATATATCATTCACTTAAAAGCATAGATAAGACTTAAAAATGTAGCCATTCACCATAAAAGAATCCCATAGGAAGCTACAAGAATTTATTGGAAATGTGGTAGCTTATTAATAATCGCCACAACGATACACTAACATCACAAGATTATTTGCACAATAAATTACAGATCTAAAACTTGACTTTAATGACCACCACCTACAGTTTAAGCTTCAACTCCAAAAATGGTATGCCTGGGATGAGTTGTTAGAATAGCAGTTGATATGTAATAGGAAAAATGCCTTTAGTATTGTATAGTCCCCTTCTTTGTCAACAATATAGGATGGAAATGTTTCTTCAAATTCCTAGATCAAATTCAAGCTGCTATAGGAATGTGGAATGCATGTATCACTATAGGAATATAAAGGTTTATACATGATTACAAAGCTGCTACAGGAATATACTTCCTCTACTAAATCATGCCCAATTACAGAATGAAAGTGAAGTGTTGGAGATACTCCATAAATAATTAACTGTTGATATAGGAGCATCTCAACTCTTCACTAGGTTGACTGCTACAGGACCACTTCACTAATTCAGTCTTCAAACTATGCCACGAATTGGATTAGGAATAATACTAATTATGCCCTCTTCTTCTAGCATGAATACCCTATCCACTTCATGCCCCTCGTGATATTTTTCTCTAGTGTTCTTACCCTATGGGTGCACCCTCTTTACCACTATCAAAAAACAAATACTCGCTGTGTTTCTCCTTTCCACATGTGGAAACTCAACCTCATCTCATAACAAGGGAATAAGTGGTGAAAATATGAAATATCAGGTGCGCCTTCCAAGAATGGTACTGTTATCTCCCAAATTGACTACCGTCATTTTGGATGACAGAATGGGTAAAAATCTTTATTTCTATAAGTCATGGCCTTCAAAATTCAAAATCTCAGTTTTCGGCAGTTAACTAAGTCTGTGGAAGTTTACTTAACTGCCGAAACAGGCCAGTTTCATCAGCTAATTTGGTTTGCCAGAATGATTTTAGTTGCCGAAAATGTTTCCATGTGTAAATTTAAAAAAATATTGTGCTCTGGAAAAATACTACCAGCTATATCCTGACCAGTAAAGCTAAAGGACTAAAAGCAGCAGAATTGTCAAGGAATTGGCAAAAAATAGTTATTGCACAGAGCAGTGAATGGAGATTGGAGGAATATTTTTGCTGAAATCGCGTGATATTTCGGGGCAATTTTGACGGCCTTCCCGAACTCCAAATTCAGATCTGGAAGCACCAGTGGATAGCTTATGATCTGTAGATCAAAATCGACTATTCGAACATGCAAAACGGACATCGGACGGTTGAGAAAATTGATTTTTTCCAAAGGCAGTTTTTTTAGGAATTCCACGGGTTTCGGCAGCTTAGGCGAGCTACCACAGCGCTCATTAGCTGCCGAAAAGGCCAGCTTTCGGCAGCTAAAGGCGTTAACAGAAAAAACATTAGCTGCCGAAAGCCTGTTTTGCAATTTTTCTCTAAATTTTCGCCCAGATCTCAACCACCAAGCTCTTGAAGGAGATCTCCATATCAGCATTTCCTTGATTTTAGGGATCAGTCCCTATCTTTTTGCTTTTAACTGTCAGTTAATGTTTTAGTTAAACTCAACAGATCCATGCTTTTAGGATCTGGAAACTGTTTGTAAAGGCTTTAAAACCCTAAGAACTCAAAGGAAAAAGGGTTCAAGCTTGGAGAAACTTGGCTTATGTTTTGGTTGCTATTCAAATAAAATCACAGTTTTCTCTTGTTATTGTAATCAGATTTTTTGTCATCCACCATTATTCTGCACTCTGTTGAATTAGCTTAGCTTATGCTCATGATTTGATGGAGGAACTTCTTATTGTTTAGTATAGCCCTGCGTTATGTATGTACTTGGTTGTATCGACCCTACAATTTAATGTATTTGGTTGTCTGAGCAATATTCTGCATGTCTTGTCTGTTATTTATCATCTGATTTGCAGTTTCTAAGAGCACTGGCTCATTGAACTATTTGGATTAGCAGTCTTTCCATTGTGCCATTCTAGTATCCCCTCGATCCACTTACTGAAAGATAATGATTTTACAAGTTACCAAGCATACTTAGTCGTAACCACTAAGTAGTTTCTTGGAGAGCTAACAGGAACCAATCAAAAATATGCCTTTCCCAAAATGACCTATGAAACTTCCCACACATTGATATTGTCTTCAGATCTATAGTCTTCTGATTTGTTATTTTCTGTCCAATATTGTTCTTATGCCTATGATTTAGACCCCCCTGCTTTGGCTATGGCATGCATCACTAATAAAAACAAGTGGGATCTATTGTTCATTCAAGCGTTGGTTCAAGTAAACAACTCTAGCAAGCAAGCTGACATGTCAAATTTCTGTTCCAACATTCATTATACCATTGCTGCCCCAAAAACACAATGCCCAACAGAGCAACAACAATCACAATTAAAAAGAGTAGTGGTCTATCCCAATGAAGTCGTGTGATGCTTATACCAACCCTCACACCCAAAATATTCATCCCCAAATCCCTCATCCACCAATATTCATTCCCAAAACCCTCATTGTCCAAACCCTCGTTCTTCAATTCCACATTTTACTCAACTTCCAAACCACGATTTCCTTCTTCAATTCATCAAATTCCTTAAATTATCCTCCTTTTCTCTAAGTGATTTGAAATGTGAACCCAATAAAGTATCTTCAATGTTGAGATTCAATTGGCATGCCCTAGTTGTGGCTCAACAAGAAAATGAAGGTATCAGACTCCAAACAATCTAAACCCTATACACAAACCCCATTCAGACCATTTTCAACATATGCCGATGAATTCAAGGATACATTAACCTTTTCTACATACCCTATAGCACCAACAAATCCTCTTGTGTTGTAGTTTTTTGCATATATGGAGAGTTTGGGCATGTGTTCACCATCAAGTAGGCCTCAAACAATGCTGAAAGGGCTTGTTCATGTACCTTTGAACGATAATAAACATTTATCCTCAATTTTGACCTTCTTGATGGCCGCAAATGACCTTAAGCAGTAGTGAAAGGGATTGTTCATGTAGCTTTGAACAACAAGCAACATTTATCCTCGGTTCTGACCTTGATAAGGTATCTTGGGTGAAAATTTCTCCAACAATTGGCAGTCCCGTGCATAAGAAATGGCAGTAAGGAAGGTTTATGAGAGGTTTATTGTATGTTCTCATCCCTTTGCCAACACGCAACGCAAAAGGAATAGTCCTCTATATGTTTTTAGTATGGTTGCGTCGAGAGGCGCTCTCCATCCCAGTGTGGGGGAGTCACGTTATGCAAGCGGACATAAATAAATAAAACATAACATTATGTTAACCGACATAAATAAATAAAAATTATATTGTGGGTTCATATATTTATATATGTATACTCAATCCAAAATCAATTCAAAAGATCAAACCAAATCAATTTCAATCTACGGAAGGAAATGAATAATATGGGTGAGCATGATTGTCTATTTGCAAACATTTGATCTTTTTTCACTACCTGTAAGTATTCACAGACATTGTAGTTTGTATTAAGTTAATTAAACTTCACATTTCATATTTTAAATTAATTTTTTTTGAGAATACGAACCATTTCTCTGTAACATCTCTTTAGTTCATTCTATCAAAATCAACGTTTAGTGGAAAGTTCGGAAGCTGTGAAATTCATTTTCTTTTCTATTTAATTCCAATCTCTTCACACCTGAAAGAGCATATCATCTTCCCCCTGAAAGAGCATATCAACTGAGATTTTCTGTGCAAATATTACATTCTAACATACAACTGTCATAATCCTACATTCCACCCCTGAAAGAGCATATCCTACATTCTAACATATAGCTACCCTAATTTGTGCCTCTGGCCTTAGTATCGAAATTTCAATTTCCTGCTGGCTTTTTTTATATATTTCCCTAACATTCGAAACCTCTCTGAGAATATTAAAAAAATCTCAGTGTACGCCGACCTTGCAGAAATGAATTTATCCATGGAGTTGAATCAAAGTTCAAACCTTGGGTGGCACAATAGAATTGAAAATCATAGTGGGTTTACAGGGAACACAAAAAACTACGCAGAAAAATAAATATATGATAGTATTTAGTTACCTCAAGTTGATATGACAGGGAATTAAACCCTCGGTTTCTCATGAAATTCTGGACGACTGAGTAAGCGTCGCAATTGGGATCATTGAGAGAATATTGGCTCACCATGTATATGTACGCATTGACGCCATCCACCGCGTCCTTCCCGCCGGCTATGTCTGAGACACAAGACCCCATCGCTTCAATTTAGTTCTCGTCGACAAAACCAATAGTCAAAGTACTCATTTCGATCTCAGGTTATAGATGTGTCACCAAAATGCATTTTGAGCTTGGTCCCAATACTACCCAATCTAACCTGGTCCTATTCACGGTCAAAGTGAAATTGATGTGAACATTAATGCTATTAGGTTTAACAGTATATAAGGAAAAACAAGGTTTAATTATATTAAAATAAATCTAAGCCATTGTAAAATATTTGCAAAAGATGCTATAAAGATCATAATGAAGCACGTTATGAACTTCGCTCTCAGAATTTAAAAATATTTAAGGAAGCACTATGTGAAATTGATTTTAATGTTAATGTTATTAGGTTTTTAATAGGTATAAATAGTTTAATAAAATTGCATATGTGCAAGGTAAAATTAGTTTAGTAAAAATGTAAAACAACATAATAATATTAATTTTAATGCATATTAAAATTAGTTTTATAAAAATGCATATACATAGTAAAATTATTGCAATGCAAAATTTATTATGTAAAATGCATATGCATAATAATATGTAATAATGTATATGTATAGTAAAACATTGTAATAGTTTAATTATTTAATTTATTTTTGTGACTGTAGTGTAACTTTTTTATCCAATTCAATTTTCTATGGTGGTCAAGGTTAAATTACTATGAGGAACAATCTTAATTTGATTCAAACTTAATTAAAACACAATTGTATGCATATTATTCAGTGTTTGTAGCTTGATAAAATCTATTGAGGTGCAAACCTCTCTTTAGGTATTGCACTAAAAAATGGGACATGATAACATGAGGAGAGGTTTGCACCTCAAGAGATTTGATCCCTCTTGAGGCTTTATAGAGCCTTGCATTTGGATCTATGTTGGTATTATGTAAAATTATAATACATGTTTTGTAATAAAATAAAAAATTGTATGGTTTTAATATTGTACTATGTAATACTGTATGTTTTGCATGTTTTTAATATGATATTATGTAATATTATAATAAATATTTTGTGATAATATAAAAATTTGTAGGTTTTTAATATTGTATTATATAATATTATAATATATTTTTTTGTAATAATATAAAAATCGTATATTATAAACTTTTAATTTCTTGACGATTTGCACTCGGTGTCCATCGGGTGCTATCGAGAGAGCCTATGACGTTGTTTACTCCTTCTTCCAGAAAATAACCTTAATTTGGCATACTCCCTCTATCCATCAGCCCATTTGCAGGTCCACTCCATCGCCTATGCCTTGACATGAGATCCTTGAATCTTGTTTTGTCAGCATGCAGTTAATGCATGGATTTTGAGCATCTCGACTACCTCTGCCCCTCGCGCCCATAACGAAGAATTCCATCATGCTCCTGACCTACACTAGCACGAAGAACTCTGAGCCATCCTTGATTCCTCACCCTACATCCCTCCCCTATGAACTCCTGGCTTCTATCAACCCCTGCGAACTCTCGACGTCTCTCGGCCCTGCGAACTCAGGCGTCCTCGACTAAGGTGATCGACCTATCGTTCGAATATTCATGCCTTTGTTGCATCCCTTAATATTATCAGGCAAAAGTTATCAATTCACAGTAAACCAAGAAAATTACCTCGGATTTTGTAAGGGAAAAATGTGATGTTGACCCTAGATATGTAGAATGTGTGGCTTGCCTCTTCAAGGATGTAACATCCCTAAATTTAATAAATAAATAAATCAAAAATATTTACTACAATTAACTTAGATGTTTTAAATCATAATTCTTTGGCAAGCGCCAATGGTGTCATTAACTAGCTTCAAGAGTCATGTACTTATGATATTATCAGCTTACTCTAATTTGTGAACTATCATCATGACATACTTTGTGATGTAAAAATCTATCTTAAAGGATTCAGTTGAACCTGATGTTGTAAAACAGTTTGTCATTATCATTTGTTTGCGTATACTCTTGAGCTGCACAAGGGAAATTTCATGGTCTTACTTAGTTGTCACGACTAATGCATGAACCTCTACTTTACTATGTGCAGGTGGTGAGGCTACCTCAACATTACAGCTAAAGAAATTACTTTATGCTAAGACGCCACGAAGGACAAAGAAAAGGAAATCCTAAGGTTTGGACAAGAATCTATCCCTAAGACATTTGTATCCTTTTATTATAATTGAAAGTCCTAACCCAATGCACCATCTAATTACTCAACTTTTGGGTGCAGGTTAATATATATCTAAAACCATATTTCGTGTACCAAAATTTATAAAAGAACAACAACGATGATTTTTGTTGGTTGCGTTGAAAACTATATACAATGGATAATATGCAAACTCATTCAGGAAAAGTTAAACGAGGTTTTTGACCTTTGCACTGTCACTCTGGTTAACTTAAATGTGACGGGAAAAGGTAGGGTACAAGTCATAAACTCGCTCCCTCTCAGACCATGTGATTACTATACGATTTCCAGTTGTGACTGACAAAGGTGGTGTAAAACCCTAAATCTTTTAATGAGTTTTGAACACTGCACTAGTCTTTTTATTGGGGTTCTGGAAAAGGTTAATAGTTTCTTCATTTCTTCCAAAGGCCTTTGGCTGCTTGACCTTGCTACTCCGCTGTCTACAACCACCAAACTCAGCCTCCATCGTCATCTGCACCAACCTATGCTTGAATCATTTGTCAATGGAGTTTGCAAATATCGTTTTTATGGTGACTAGAGTTTTCTAAACACCAATAAGGTAAACCGTTCTCTACACTCATCTTCTTTGTTTCCTTTCTTGCGCAAGGATATAAATTGTGTTCTAACTTCCATCATATGTAATGTATGTGCAAGGTGAACCTATGCGATGAAGGTGTGGTTTGGGGTCTCACTTAGGAGACCCTTTTATTCAGTAAGACCCATGTCTTCCCTTGCTTGGTGCTATGGAACCAAGCTAGGATTTGTGGTGTATTTAAATTACACAGCATTGGGGTTTCCAACTCAATGTTGGTTTTTAAATGTGGAAGTGATATAATGCTTTGGTACTGTAATGGTAATCTTATTTCCGGTGGAGTCTTTTAAATGACTATGCCACTCTGTATATTTTTGTTGGTTCTAAAACTTGTTTGAATACTGTAAGTACCCGTGAGGGTTTTGATACTGTGACTTGTTTTGTCTCACCAACTAAGTGACTATGTAATTTCATAATGTAAATGAATTGTTATCTATGGAGTCTTGCGACTATGCCACTTTATTTTGGAAGATATGGTATTTATAAATGCTTCTATGTTGTTTCTGTCAATTGTATCTATGTGCCAACTTTTAGTTTTGTTGACCCGTGATATTTCATAACTTAGTTTGGTTTTACAATGCACAACACTGTGGCCACGAGCCTTACTCTGTCGATTCTTGGTTTTGGGCTTCGAAAGCTACTTTCAACACATTTTTGTTATCTTGATAAAATAATGAAAGCATGTCTGTAATCAACCCAGGCTATCTGTAAACAATGCCAAGTTGAATTTATGGTTTTTATGCAGTAGTTGTTTATACATTTGCTTACTTTGTTGTATCTTTCAATGTTTATGCTTGTTGTAGCATGATAAGGCGATGTAGCTTACTGTCAATTTTAGTTTTTGGGCTATGAATCCTTTGTCATAAATTCATTATTGGTTTACTTTTATAATGAGTATAATGTGGAGCAATGCTCGTGAGGGTTTGGTGTAAACCTAATATTTTTTTTCTTCTGTATTTTAATATCATTTAACGATTCCTCCATTTTGTTTACAAAATGGAACGCTAACTTACGATGAAGCTGTAATGTAAGTAGAGGAGTTGATAATATTACCAACATACGCAATTATTTTACAATTCAGAGTTGTTGAAAGTTAACTTATCATTCGAAGAGATTCGGTCGTAAGGCCTCTCTTTCTAAATAACTCAATTAAAAGGGTCGTGAGACTTGTTATTAACATTATAACTATGCAGTTTCAGTTATGTTCCTAGGGTTTCATTTTTTATTTATACACTGTGGAAAACGTGTGTTGTTTTGAAGAAGAGGACCGTAAGACCTCTGTTAACAGAACTACTTTTTAATAATACTTTTGATAGGAATTTTGGTAAGATCCTGCAAGATTTTTTACCTTGATTAGTTAACTTGTTTATTGTGTTATTAACAGACTATGAGGCTATAGGTAACTTCCATAATTAAACCATTAAAATAGGGTAGAAACTCTAGGTAGAACTATTAAACCCGATTTTAGTTAATAATATTGTTTCAAAAAGAAATAATCCCTAAGGCTTCATGTAACCTTCTTTTGCAAGAGAAAAATACTACAGAAACAACACCAGCCTGACTTGAATCCTGTAACCAGTGCTACGGTCTGTTGATAATCTCGAATTGGCATTAATACACAATTTTAATCATTAAGAAAACTGGGCTTAAGATGCCCTTGTATGAACTAGCTTAGTTATTTCTATTCTAGATTAATTCTAGAGTTTGTTTTAAGAAATGGGACATTTATCCTAGAAAGATGATTGTAAACATGGTATTTAAGGCGGAACTTGGATCTGAACATTTGTGTCTTTATTCAGCTTGAAGTTAATGTGTTTAAAAATTGTAAATAACTTAATGTGTACATAAAAGAAGAGACTTTGTATTTATTTTCTTTTCCTATTTACAGGTTTAAATCCTTGGTGTATTCAAAATAAACTCTGTTTAGTTACTGCCTAACTTGCTTACAAAAGATCAGCCTTATTCCTATTTTTGTGCCTAAACTTATTCTCTAATTGAAGGTTTGGTTTTACTAACTATAATTGTTTGTAATATTTTTATCTTTTGGATTAAGAGTTTTAGCTTATATATTTAACTAAATACCAAGTCTTCTAATTATCAGTGGATTGTAACAATATATATATCACTTTTATTCCTCGTGATAACGAAGATACACAATGATTCAGACATTCTGGTACTACTATTCAAACATAATTTCATATCTTCCTGTACTAGAGTATGTCACTGAACAGTGAGAGGAAAAATACATGAGATAATTTAACATCATTTCTCTATCAATCGATTTTTATGCAAATACTTAATAAAATAATCATTCAATAAATATCAATTAACTATAACCTCATTTGAAAATAATTACAGCTTACTTAAACAGAAGTAATACCATAACATAATATAGATATAGAGTTGGAACCTAAATGCGTTGCAGAAAAGAGACTAAGACCCAAGGGAGACTATTCCACACAACCTTCTCATGAAGTAGCCAAATCACTTGCTTAAGATGCCCAAGCTTGTTCACTGAACCACTAGAACAAATATCTCTGCCACACAGCAGAATTCTGCACTTAGCACTCAATAGCATACTTAACTCAGCAAATCACTCACCCATTTGGCCAAAATATTGAGCGCAAATATGACAAAGAGAAGGAAAGAAAGATTTTTCAAGTGCTTGATATGCTCCATTCATATCTGATAGCGTCTCTTCCTACACCCTATATGGGAATTCAAGGTATATGTTGACTTTCATAGATGATTTCTCAAGGTTTCACTGGGTGTATTTTCTCAAACAAAAATTTGAAGTCTTTGAGAATTTCAAGGTCTTCAAGGCTTTAGTTGAGAACCCAAGTGGGAATAAAATCAAGGTTCTTAGGAGTGAAAATGGAAAGGAGTATGTCAACAAGGACTTACAACAACTATTTCATGAAAGTAGCATTCATATGCAACATTTTGTGCCCTACACACCACAACAAAATGGTGTTGCTGAGTACAAGAATAGAGCTCTGGAAAAAATGGAAAAATGCATGATGGAGGCAAAGGATTTGTCACCTAAGCTATAGGATGAAGCCAATAGTTGTGTTGTATATGATTAGAACAAATATCCACACAAACCATTGGAAGGAAAAAATCCATTTGAGGCTTGGAGTGGACACAAGCCCAATGTTTCTCATTTCAAGGTTTTTGGCTCAGACACTTGGGCTAGAATTCTTCCCGAGAAGAGAAAGACCTTGCAACCTAAAAGAAAGGAGACAAATATGGTTGGATATTTTTAAGATTCAAATGGATACAATCTCTTTGATCCATCACCTTAGAAAACATTCATTAAAAGGAGAGTACAATTCAAAGAAGAGCCCATGTGGGAGATCGAACTAGTCCAAGGGGAATGATCACACCCTCCACTCCATGGTGATCTAAGTGATGATTTTTCCTCTGATTTTTATGATTTTGATATTTATTATGATTATGATGACATTCATTTAGATCATTACTCACCCATTTGGCCAAAAATGAGCTGACAAAACCATACAAGCAGCTGGTGATCTTGTTGTAGATCCACTAGACTCTAGGAAGACTAGATATCAATTTCACAATGATTTCTCTACTTTTGAATTGAATATTTCAAAGAGATGATTTATGATGGTTGGATATGATCCTTAGACATATTAGGAAGCATCACTTGACCCAAGGTGGCAAACAACCATGCAAGAAGAGTTCAATTCTTTGCAAGAAAATAAAACTTGGGAGTTGGTTTCTCTACCTTCCAAGAGGAAACTAGTGCAATGTAAGTCGGTCTATAGGACCAAAGTGAATGCATATGGTTCAAATATCAAGTACAAGTCCACCTTGGTTTCCAAATTATTCTCTCAATTCCAAGGAGTGGACTATACAGATACATTCACACTGGTTGCAAAGATGGACTAAATCAGGCTAGTTTTAGCCATTGTTGCATCTAAGCGATGGGAGGTTCACCACATGGATGTGAAGAGTGATTTTCTTCATGTTGATATTCATGAGGAGATTTATATGAAACATATTGAAGATTTCATTCATGATCATTCACTTGTATTCAGGTTGAATAAGTCTCTTTATGGCCTCAAGCAAGCCCCCAAGGCTTGGTATGCCAAATGGATAGATTTCTTCTTTCACTAGGATTTGAGCGATGCAAATATGATCCTAATGCATATTTGAAGCATGTTGGTGATTTATTCCAGGTCATAGTTCTATATGTTGATGATATTTTGATCACATGAAGTTGCATTGATGATTTAGGTTCAATAAAATCTTCTTTACATAGTGAGTTTTCTATGGTTGGCCTTGGATTGTTGAAACAATTTCTTGGCATGGAGATTGAGCAATATGATGCAGAGATCAAGGTTAGAAAACAAAATTATGTTGTAGAGCTGTTATTGAAGTTCAATATGGCTGAATGTAAGGTAGAAAAGTTCACATTCCTTTCAGGAGTGAAACTAGGTGATTTTGGTTCATCTCCATTGTGGACAACTCATTGTATATGCAACTAGTTGGGAGCTTGTTGTATCTCACACACTCTCGACCTGATTTGGATTATGTAGTAGGTGTTGTTGCAATATATATGCAAGGACCTCATGAGATCCATTGGAAGGATGCAAATGTATTTTGCATTATGTGCAAGGAACCAAACACTTTGGGTTACACTATGTTGCTAGTTCTCCACTAGAACTAGTTGGATTTACTGATTCTGATTGGGCTCATGATTCCACTCACAGAAATTCCACTTTAGTTTATGTATCCATGCTTGAACATGGTCTCATATGATGGTCAAGTATGAAACAACACACTATATTCCTTTCATCAGTTGAGGCCGAGTGTCGAGGATTAGTGAACGCAACTACACAATGTGTGTGGTTTCAAGGTATTCTTGTTGAACTTGGATTTGCATTTGATTCACCCTAGTCATTTGGTGTGATAATCAAAGTACAATAAAGATTTACATTGATTCAGTATAGAGACAGAGGACTAAGCACATAGAGATACACATGAAATACATCAGGAGCTAGGTGCATGAGCACATGATATCATTGCAGTATTGTCCATCTTTAGAGAAAATTGCTGACATATTCACCAAGAGCTTCACGGAGAAGACATTCACCTATCTGAGATCACTTCTTGGAATGGGTGCCACATGGTGATTAGTGATATTCACTATTATATTTATATTCATGTCCATTTTTGAGGGGAGGTTTTGTTCCCATGAGGTTTTCCTCCTTAACTTGGTTATATGGACAAATAAATTGCTGTAAGAGGTGACTTGAACCTTAGTTGCCAAGGCCTCAATATTGTGATGTATTTACACTAAGTCAAGATTAAGGGGGGATGTTAGAGCATATTACCACCTAAGTACCATGTTCATACATCTATGAAACATTTTCATTTGTTTTATACTTATGATATAGGGTCCAAAATTAGGTTGTGTTGGTCAACCAAGGTGTTTTTGGTGTTTGGACTCATTAATGCACCTAGACACCCACATTTTATCATTCTAGTTACACGTGTGCTCTCATTTATGATTGTTTAGTCCTTGGTACGCTCCCACTCCATAAAACAGAGAAACTTGTTGACCAGAGGCGCCCATGCATGGTATTTGGGTGTTTTGTCTCTTTTGGACCATATATTGCTGCCTAGAGCCACTCCCACTCACCCATGCACTCCACAA
The DNA here is from genome assembly GCA_001517045.1 of Pseudotsuga menziesii. Taxonomy (NCBI): domain Eukaryota; kingdom Viridiplantae; phylum Streptophyta; class Pinopsida; order Pinales; family Pinaceae; genus Pseudotsuga; species Pseudotsuga menziesii. The sequence goes on from LPNX010538462.1 coordinate 1,203,633, forward strand.
TTCCTAACCTACCTTCATTTATGTCCTAGCATGCTCCAACCACATTCCCACATGCATTCGTGACCATTTTAGGTGGTTAGGGAGCTCATTGGTCCACCTAGGGGGCTTTTGTGGCTCAATCTAAGCCTGTCACATGTATGCATCCAATTTTACTCCAAAGGCTAACTATTTTATCCTATTGTATAATAATGAGGTTCCAGGCATATTTACACACTCGACAGTGATAATAAACTCTGTTATTGGCACCATTCCTATGTGTTAATTTTTCTCTTCCCTTCGGAAATATAGGTCCAGACATAGTCTTCATTGGGAGCTCTCTTAGATGACATGGACAAATCCAATACAGAACTATTGACTGCTGGTGATGAGCTAGATTAATCAAAACTGAAAGCAAATTGCATTTGTTGAATATATAGAACCCCCCAAGCAAGCTTGGAATGGACGTATTTTAACTTCATGCACAACAAACAAATTCGCGTGGAGTATTTAAGTAAATGTCTTAGAAACATCTCTACTCCTCTATCCATATTTACTCTCTTCGATTATGAAACTTTCTATTTTATGAAGGGAAGGCAACATATGAAACCCCTTCATACTCATTCAAACTAAAATTCTCTGAGTTGTTTGCACAATGTAACTCTTCCCAAGCCTTGGACAGAATTCCACATAAAACAAGGAAACTTCCAATATCCTGACTAATAGTGAACTTGTAACAACATTTCTGTAAATCAGCACCAAACTGAAGAAGCAGGCCAAAGTCAAGATTCTTGGATATTCCTTTGCTAGGCTGAATTTGTGGCATAACTCCGTACATGCCGGACGTTCATTTCCCACATATATTCGAGGGAAGTCATCCATTCTATTTCCTTCTTTTATTTAAATATTGGGGTCCCGTGTGTGTCAATGTGTGAAGGGTCTGGCTCTCTCGGAACATGGAAACCACGAGATCAAATCCTTGGGACTGTGATTTGGTTCAGCGCTAGTGAATCAACCCTCGTATGGTGATTTGCCTCTATTTCCGTTTCATAGTTTCATCTATATTTCTTAAAATATGAAAACTGACCAACCACCTTCTCCCATGCAACTAGAATGCACACACCTTTAGGAGACGGCGAACAATACTCTACATGCAGTAGAGCATTTAATGCGATGGCGATCGCAATGTCCGCCGTCGGATTGCTCTTTGGAAAGGATCCGACAGCGGACAATGCAACCGCCGTCGCATTAAATGCTCTACTGCATGTAGAGTATTGATCGCCTTAGGAGACTACAACGTGTACGATGCTACCGGTATTAATGGATTTAGCTTCCATGGCATGCCAAGAATATGCTGATTCCGCTAACCAACTCCTCATGCAATGGATGGTCATGGACGTTGGAATGGCTTTGCTAATCCTCAACTGAAGTGACAGTTGTGTACATCCCGATACAGGATGGGCGTCTAAAAATATATATATATACACACGTCACCTACAACTACCAGCTACGACAACTGTTATTCACCACGAATTATTCCCTAACGTGGACATGGTATTAAGTCCAACATTGATATAGAAGGATGAATCTGCATTGTTCAACCAGTAACACTACTCATCGTTCAATCGGAGATCTTTAGTTTGCATGATCTCATTGTACCCTGTTTTGTGCATTGAATTTGCGCTATCTGGTAAGTTGTCGGTGGAATAGAGAGGAAAAAAACTCATCCAAGGTTAAATGCATTCTCTCCCAGTGTGATAATTCAAAAGAATTATTATATAAATAATGAACCTCTCTATGAAGAGATTTGATTTAATATGAAAGGATATAAGTCGAAGGTACCACCATAATGGGTAACGCCTTTATGCTTGCTTGCTTCGCAGGATTTACGAAATCACTCAAGAGCTGGTGTCGACAGAAACGCTATAACACGGGAATATTCCGTTCAAGTGAATACACCGTAATAAGAACAATGGATTATAACCGTGTTATGCAGGAAAACAGCTAAGAAGTAACGCACCGAATTAAGACCCGTCAGGCTACAGCCATGTAATTAGCGATTATATTAGTCACACCGAAACCATACTGATGGGATAGATCCAGTATAGTCAAAAACACATTATCCTGGTGGGCACACTATCTATGTAGGTGAACACACCGAATCAAGACTTGCCATCCACCAACCGTATTAAGCTTTTAATGTAACAACTCCACTCCAAAGAGGACGAAAACATATATGATATAAATTATGCTTACCTACCACTACCTTAAATCTTCAAAAAATTATAACATTCTAAGCATTATAACATGTATTCCAATCAGCATCACAACATTACAATGACAATCGAGCACGTTCCTTCAATAAAATTTAGGGACAGCTATCTAGTATCCAAATGATGCTAGCAATGGTGCAATTTAAATGGTTATGTGACCAATAACTGTCATTGAGCTCTTAACACATGCAACTATGAAAATAGAGATTCCATCTTTGCACCTTGGAGATATCATAAGTAGATTATGGCACCCAATAAAAATAATGGATCGGGTGTTGCAATATTGTATGTTCCCACCAATCCCATAATCGGCAATTGATCTATCTCAAGTCAATGATTGGAGTAAGATAGAAACCTGCCAATGCCATAATTCTTCGTCAATTATACTACAAATAAAAAATTAAGAACTAGTAAAACCAGGAGTGGAGGTATCGAAGATGATATAATTTACATGTAACCCTCACAACGCATGCCGATGGAGCGCACGTGGACCTAATTGAAGGCTTGGGAATTTCCTTGTCAAGCAAGGAAACATATGTTTAAATCAAGGCAGCTGATCTAGATGTATAGAAAATTATGAGCGATAGGTATAACGTTTGAACCACGGCTCTGATATCATATGTAACGATCCTCCAAGGGGTCTTACCAAATCAACTAATATGCATGCATATAAATAAATATAGATATGATAAAGAAGTTAAGAACATATATATTTTTAATTTCTTTTTAAAATTCGTTTATAGAGTAAGTAAGGAGATACAACATTACAAATATCCACATATATCCATTGAATTAACTATTTTATTTTCATGTGCAACATTTAACAAATTCAAATAACTTACATGTTCATTTCCAATCATGTCGGATCCATCGGTTTCCTCCCTACCATAACATGACGGATACTCTCCTTCGCTAAGAACCCACGAGGCCGACATGGATGAAAACACTTACTAGCAATGGAAGTACGATGTGAGGATGCTACTGGGAGGCTCCCAACCTCACTCACATCGTACTAAACCACACTCTTCCACAGTCGCCTCAAATCCACCCAAAGGGTTCGAGCTTCAAACTATGGTAGGACCGAAGAAGAAGAAGATGAACATACCACATTCTTCCATTTCCTTAGCTTTTATTAACCATTTTGTTAATTCTCATGCATCCCATGCATCACCTTCAGTTAACGCTTTAGTTAATTTAATTAATTAACTAATTTATTTTTATTTACCAACCCGCTTGTTAGTTAGCTTTAGTTCTCTCATTCTTTTTCGATTAGTTAGGGTTTACCAACCCACCTGTTAGTTATCTTTAGTTCTCTCATTCTTTTTCGATTAGTTAGGGTTTCAATTTAGTTCAAGTTCATTAATTTACTATGTTATTGGTTTCTTAATTTAGCTTGATTTCAGTTGATTTATCTTTATTTATTTATTTATCATTTTTAATTTAATTTATCCTTTTATTTATTATTATTATTATTAAGTTCTTTATGATCAATTTATTATTTCCCTTAATTAAAATATATGTTATTTACCACCGCATTCTCACCGCGGCCAGAATTATCAAGGCATTATGCTTCCAGCATGCCCTTCCGATAATTCCTATAGGCTGGGAGTTGGTTATGATGACTCAGCCAGTGTTACCTCAGTTTTCCTACCCTAGGAAGAGCTAGGTGGTTCCTGGGGAACAAGGTTGAATCCTTAAATTGTGTGCCCTGAAATAATAATTTTTGTGAGGGACCGACTCATGGACTGCCCTCATGGAACATGCATCTGATGAACTAGAGTTTTCCTCACTCTATTCAAAGTTCATCGCACCGTCCAATTTGCTAGTCTTACAGGTATAAATTTTCATCCATGTTACCTGATGTGGATCGATTGGCAATTGCAATCCCACCATCTGCACATAAAACAACTCGTGCATCAATCTCATAAATAAGATTTCAACTATAACAAAAACATCAATCGACCCCAACTGTCGAGGTTTCATGCATTCCGGTGCATCAAAGATATCACAATTCAATCATGCTATATTCAAGACTGATATCACCTTCCATAGTCGACAACTCATCTAGAGTCTTTGCATACTGATGCTTTCTTATGTTTCATGTACCTGCATTTTCTGTCACACTCGACAGGCCATCAGAGTAGATGCTACATAAATTTTTTCAAAACATTATACAACTTTAATCATTGCCAATAAATTCACATGATTTTTTATTCATAATTAAAATCATATTATAACAACATACATAATTTGACCAAATGTCGACATTATTCTCATAGTCATAGTTTAGTCATCAATATGCCAGATAGTCCTTCTAAGGTCACATCTCATTAGTAATTACTTGCTTCACACAAGTACAGGTCATCCTATACTGGATTCCATCAAAAATACATTCACACAAAGTTATTTTAGATTTCAAAATCGTAAGTAGCTAGGTCATTCGTCATAGAATGCCATCAAAGATTAGTCATAATAATCTCAAAAGTCAAGGTAAAAACAGGGTGTTACAACCATTGAGGGAGATCATCTCCTCAAACATTCTCCTCAGCTTCTTATCTCCATATTAATGTTTTTATCTCTATTTTATAGAAAGAATTATGTCTAAGGAATTCATAATGATAAACTTTTATGAGAGAAGCCCTTCAATGCCCATTTAAGGGGCCTTTTTGTATGTTCTAGGAATTAAATGTGAGGTAATGGCCATGATAGACATTAATGAGTTATCTTATGCATAATACAGGTCATATAAATCATTGCTAATCATTAGTTGTAGGTCTGATAAATTAGAACATCGTAATTTATTGTTATTTTCTTACCCTTCCTCGTTGACAAGTCAATTTTGACTGGTTTTACAGTTTTGAGTGCTATTAATGATCAGTAAACCCAATTAGTGTTTTGCAAGTTCTTGTAGGTTGTAAATTTACCCCAAAATCCAACCTAACATACATATCAATAATTTGTTTGGGTCGTATAGCGTTTGAGTTGCCTCATCCGCGCAGGCTTTCCTAGGCCAAAATCCTAGTTTTTTACCAAACACCCCCAAACTTCCTAAAACTATTTCAGATTTGTTCCAAACCTGTTCAAATGATATTTTATACCTAGTCAATGACTGGAAACTCACCTAATCCTTCCATAATTCTTGGTTTATTGGAAGTGATTGTTCAATCTTAGTTTGCACCAGTTGGGACACTCAGAATCCTGGGAGTAGACTTCAACATAGCTGATGCTCAAAACCTAAAAGGGACCAACATATAGGTCCTTAGGGATCTGAATTATCTCTGTCACAACTTGTCCATTGGTTTCTCTCATTAGCCCTCTATCATTCCCAGTTTTGTCAGTATTGCCTTTGCTTTTCCTTGCATAATGAAAGTGATTGATCTAGGGATGATTTTAAGGAACCATACTTATTTAAAAGTGTATAAATGTTGGCAAATATTAACAATTCTTAAAACACCAAGTATAAAATGTTTGCCAATATTTTTCAAAAAATATTTTAATTTCCAAGGATTTTATATCGTTTATATAATAAATTGGTGATTTTTAGGGTGAAAAAAGTTTACCCCATCAAAATTGGGTGAAAGAGGGCTTCAAAAATTACAAAATGGTGAATCTTTTTTTTGAGAAAACACCCTAAAAATAGCCCATGGGATAAATTTCGCCCCTAAAATTATCCTTGGATTAATCTCAATGTAAAATTTTATTTCATATTTAAATTATATTAGAATTAGGAGATAATATTTTGATATGACTCATATCAGGGATATTATAGTGGTATTTTTTTATCATTAATTTTTTGGTGTTGAGTGAAGCTAATCTTCAAGTTTGAGTGATGTGCCTCAGTCACCTTGGGTGATGCACCCCAAACCTCCATTATTTTCTCTTCTCTTACATTCTTCAGTGCAGGTAACAAATAGCCAAGGAGAAGACATTGAAGACTAAGTTTGATCTTTGATAATATCCATGCAGCCATGGAAGTCTAGCTCTAGTGAAATAAACTTCACTTATGCTCTCAGATCAGTGTGAGGTGTTAGTTCCAAGCCTCCATTTTCCAATCTTGGGCACCATAAAGGGAGATAATCTCCTCAAATATTCTGCTGAGATTATGAGATCCATGTTCAAGTTATGATATTTTTTTCACAGTAATATTTCTGTCCAATAAATCCATAATGGTAAACTATCATGAGAGATGTCTTGCAATGCCCATTTAATAAGCCTTTTGTAAGTTCTATGCATTAAATGTTATGTAATGGAGATTATAAGAATAAATGAGTTATATTATGCATAATATATTTCATATAAATCTCTTTTAGTCATTATTTTCAGGTACGATAACATATATATATGAAATTCATAGTTATTTTCTTACCCTTGCTCATTGACTAGTCAATTTTGACTAGTTTTACAGTTTTTTATTCTATGAATATTCCATAAGTTAAATTTTGATTTTGTAATTTGTATCAGGTCAAAAATTAACCATAACACCCCATAAAAATCCCATAACCGAATTTTATTAAGTTTTGATAATTCTTTGAAAGGCTCCTCTACGTATGCTTTCCCTAGAGGAAAATCCTAGTTTTGTCCCAAACACCCTCAAACTTCCTCAAACTATTCCAGATCTGTTCTAAAATTGTTCAAATGATATTATGTCACATAAAACACTGATAATATCTAGTTTCAGTTCTGATATAATAAAGAATCGAAATTCATCTTCATTTCCTCACCCTTTCTCTTTAGTTAGTTAAAATTAACTAGTTTTATTGTTTCTACTACAATGAGAGTTTTGTACATCTAATTTGAAATATATAATTTTATGTGGGGTATAAATTAACCCCAAAACAACATAAAAATTTCATAACCTTATTTTATTAAGTTTTAATAGTGCTTTTAAAGCCTCTATTGCGCAGGCTTTCCCCAAATCAGGTTCTTAGTTTTTTCCTAAACAACTTCAAACTGTCTAAAAATTTCCTGAACCTATTTTAATGGATATTTTTGGCATAAAAAGTGACTAAATAACTCACCTCGTAATTATATAATCCTTTTTTTCTTGGAATTGAATGTTCAATCTCAATTTGCATCGGTTGGGACACCTAGAATCCTGAGAGTAGACTTCAGCATAGTTGATGCTCAAGACCTAAAAGGGCTCAACTATTAGTCTCCAAACTTGTCCTTTGGTTTCATCCCCTTATCTTCTTCCACTCTCAGTTTTCTTGTCATTATTGCATGTATTGTGCCTCGTTGAAGAAAGTTCTCAATAACCTCTAAAAAAATTATTTCACTTTTAAATAATATCAGCAGTAGAGTTAATATTCAGATATGGGATATTAGAGTGGTATCCGAGCTCAAACTTAGTATTCGATGGCTTCTCCTTGGCTCTTTATGGAATTAACTGAAGAATGGAAGAGAAGAAAAGAGAATGGAGGCTTGGGGCGCATCACCCAAGGTGACTGAGGAACATCGCTCAGAATGGAAGCTTAGCTTCACTCAACACCAAAAAATTAATTATCAAAACTGTGAAATGGAGTTGAAATCATTATTTTATATACTTGAGTGACTTGTTGAGCAAGTCATCCACCTGTTGAGCAAGTTACCCACATGCAAACCCTAACCCTAATCCATGTATGCACCCTCCTTGAGGAAAATAACAATTCTAGACTTAAGATGTTGTTTCTCTGCTTGCATCACTCAACCTAAAGTGGAAATTCTCCCTCCATGATAAAAGTTTGATTCTTTATGACTGATGATGTTTCCTTTCTTGCATTCTTTCACCAAAGTGGAAAATTCACCCTCGTTGGCCAAAAGTTTCCTTTTTTGTGACTAATTGATTTTCCTGTAATTTCATTCTTTTAAAACTTCCTTTCCTTTGAAAGTTTCCATCTTTTTTTATGACAGATTGCTTTTTCTACAGTTTATATATTTTTGGCTTGATTTGTTTTTAGCATTTTCTTGGTTTTCTCTAGGTTTCTATTTCTGAATGCCAACTCATGGTCCACTTGGACCCATGCACCCTCCTTGTCACCTAATACAATTACAACCCATTTCCACATTAGTTATTTTTCATAATAATTAATCACACACAAAAATCAAAATTGGAATTTTAATCTATTACATGCCTCAATAGTATTAATTAATTAAAACTTCCCTAGGCATACTTTAGATAATTCAAATTTTAACCCCTATGCACTTGACAAGGTCAACACTTTCAATGTCCTTCTAGGAAGGGACATTACATTCCTCCCCTCCCAAGTTTGCTTATCCTCAAGAAGAAGAAATCTAGGGTGTTGCAAAATTTGTTCACCCAAAGAAGTCTCCCCCCCATGTAGGAGAATTGGAACATGATACAACATAGATGAACTCATGTGAAGAAATTTTGACTTTCTCCATCAAGCCAACATGTAAATAGATGCTCCAAAGACAAGCAATGCAAGGGTCCCATTGCTTTCAATTCATCCCAACACAACTCCTTAGACAAAAGTATGTCTGGATCCCATTTCCTCAACTGTATCCATTTAGTAGTGTAAAGGGTAGAAACTTGACACCCCGAGGAATTTTGGGATCGCATTGTCCAGTGTGAATCCTCCTAAGTATCATCAACATCATACAAAAACCACCATCATGAAAGGTACTATGAAGGATATAACTAACACCATGAAGAATGATTGAATCATGCAAATGACATATAAGTATGTCAATCTATGAGCTAGGAAAAAACATAGATATATCTTCCATCATAAAATATGTCCCCAAAGTGAGGCCGAATCCAAACCAGTCTCTTCAATGTCCTAGGAAGTTTCTTATGGGCCCAATGCACACAAGAATCAAATATGAAATCCATGAGTCTTAAGTGACAAGGGTGAAAATCCCATGTCCAACTGCAAGAAGGGTTGGAATCATCCAACCAAGAAGGATTCCCAAGCTTCTCACAATAAAGTGACGCCAAAAGGTCCATGTGAACACATACAATGGATATCGTAATGATATATGAGCTTTCTGATGGTTAGGATATACTTATAAACCTCTGGTAATCTTTAGTTGTGGGTCTGATAAATCAAAACATTGAAATTCAATGTTATTTTCTTACCCCTTCTCATTAACTAGCCAATTTTCACCAGTTTTACATTTTTCGATGCTATGTATAATCTGTAAGTTGTATCAGGTCACAGGTTCACCCAAAAAAGACATAAAAATTTCAGAACCTTATTTGATTAATTTTTAACAGTTCTTTGAAATCCTCCTTTGCGTAGGTTTTCCCGAGGCCAAATTCCTAGTTTTTTCCTAAACACCTTCAACTGTCCGAAATTGTCCTGGGCCTGTTTTAATGGATATTTGTGGCCTAGAAAGTGACTTATAAATCACCTCAGCCTTCCATAATCCTTGGTTTATTGGAATTTATTTTTCAATATTGTTAGAACATTATACCACTAAGTAGTACCATGGTCATACACCTAGGACACATTTTCTTTTGTTTATGATATATGGTCCAAAACTAGGTTGTGTTGGTCAAGCAAGGGCCTTTAGGTGTTTTGGACTCATTAATGCACCCAGGCACCCACATTTGATCATTTTGGTTACACATGCACTCTCATTTATGACTGTTTATTCCTTGGTGTTCTCCCACTCCATAAAACAGGGAAACTGGTTTACCAGAGGGGCCCATGCATGTTATTTGGGTGTTTTTGGATCTTTTAGACCATTTATTGCTTCCTAGAGCCACTCCCACTCACCCATGCACTCCACCACACCTACCCTACCTTCATTTATGTCCTAGCATGCTCCATCCAAGTTCTCACAGGAATTCGCGACTGTTTCAAATGGTTAGGGAGCTCATTGGTCCACCTAGGAGGGTTTTGAGGTCCAATCTAAGCCTGTCACATGTCTCCATCCAATTTTCCTCCAAACGATAATGATTTTATCCTATTGTATAATAATAATGTTCCAGACATATTTACACACTGGAAAATGATAATCAACTCAGTTATTGGCACCATTCCTATGTGTTAATTTTGTTATTTTCATTGTTGTTTCTGCATAATTTGTCAATATCTTGAGTTGTGAGGATTGCTTTAGCTCATAGATATTGTTGTGAATCAAATTTTCACATGGTATCAGATTCCTTTGGAGATGCAAATAAAAAATAGAGCGTTTGAGTTTCTATCTAGGGTTTCTTCTAGAAAAATTTGAGTGTTTTCATTAGAGGTACTTCCAGTGTTTTTGCCACTCAATCTGCAAGCATAAATGGAGAAGAATCATGTATTGCTTACCCCATTCAATTATTTTGAATGGAGTTCCAAAATGGTGATCCAAATAAATTCGAAAGGACTCTACAGAGTCACCATGGGGACTGAGAACAAACCTAACTCTGCTATGGAAAAGTCAAAGTACTTCAACAAATTGGATGAGACATTCAAGATGCTTTGTCTCAATATATTGAGGGATATTCTCTTCCATGTAGATATTATTACTACACCCAATGAATTCTGGATCAAGCTCGAGCCACTGTTTGGGAATACTGATGAGATGAGAGGACACCAACTTGAAAAACGAGTTGATATCATTGAGCCCAACTCACTTTGAGATGATCTAGGATTTATTCACAAAGTTCAAATCATTGGTGCTTCAACTTAAACAATGTGGTATTGACAAGAAAGAGGAGTAGCTAACCTTGTCCATTCTTTCGAATATAGGCCCTAAGTACTCATTGTTTCTTTCCACATTCCACTTAGGCAAGATGACAGGTCGAAATTGGAGAATGCCTTCACTAGAAGACTTCATGGAGTCTTTGACTCAAGAACAAGACAAGGTTGTGCAAATGGGTATCATGAAATCCACCAAGGATCAAGCCCTTGCTGCAGTAGTTTCAAATCAAGCCAAAGGAAAGAATAAATCCAAGTATTTGAAGAAGCAAGAGAAGAAGAAGCAGGACAAACCCAAATCTTCAAATGGGGGTTCAAATCCTAGTAAGGACAAAGAGAAGAAGACGCAAGAGAAGAAAACATGCACTTATTATCACAAAGGGTGGAATCCAAAGAGTGCATGCATGAATAAAACCATTGACATGATGGTGCAACTCCTAGAGAAGAACAACATCCCACTTCTAGAAGGCGCAAGGAAGAAAGAGGGAGGTTCAAGCTCAGAGAACAAGGATAGATGCCATGCTTTGGTTGTTGGGTCTTCAGGCTCTTCAACCTTCATCATAGATTAATGTACCTCAACACACATGGATTCCATGAAATATTCCTTCTCATCCATACATCCTTATAGTGGTCCATCCATCCTCATGGGTGATAACTCAGAAATCCAATCCAAAGGGATTGGAAGGATTGATATAGAAGTTGGGTACTTAAACAATGTGTTGCTTGTGCCCGATCTTATAGAAAACCTACTCTTTGTCTATCAAATGACACATGCATGTACATCCAAGAGAGTAATATTTACTCAATATGATGTAGAGATATCAGAAATATCTACAGGCTAAGTTGTTGCAGTGGGTTTTGTTGACCATGATTCGAGAATGTATAAGTTCTCTCACTTCCTCCCCTACTCCCAAGGGAATGCACTCTTTTCACATGACAATGAGACCAGAAAGTTGTGGAATAAGAGGTATGGACACCTCAAATACATGTACCTCCAAGCACTAAGAAAGGATAGCATGGTTGAAGGGCTTCCTACCATCAAGTTTTCGAAAAGCACTTACAAAGGGTGCATAGTGCAGAAACATGTTGAGCGCAAATATGACAAACGGAAGGAAATGAGGGTTATCCAAGTGCTTGATATGATCCATTCATATCTATTATGGCCTCTTCCCACACCCTCATATGGGAATTCAAGGTATTTATTTCCTTTAATAGATGATTTCTTTGGATTTTGCTGGGCATTAGAGGAAATTTGGGGTCTAAAATGGGCCTTATAAGAAAACGCGCCAACAAAAAAATTTATGAGTTGGAATTCAAGAACCAATAGAATTTCAATAAAACGAGTCAACCATAATGGTTGAATTGACATATTTGTCATAAAAGAAAAATAATTTTGTTTGTTTGTATTTTCGACATATCTCCCTATGTTTTTACTCAAATTTCAAGCGGGATAGCTCATTGGATGTGGAATTAAATTCTGCATCCAACGAGTACCCACAATGCATAATTTTGATGAACCCTGCTACCCAAAAAACAAGAAATAACTGAAAAAACGTGATGATGATGTAATTCTGCATCCAACAAGTACCCACACTGCATAATTTAGACGGACCCTGCTACTCCACGTTTTTTTAGGTATTTCTTATTTTTGGGGTAGAGGGGTCCATAAAAAGTATGCGGTGTGGGTACTCGTTGGATGAAGAATTTAATTCCACATCCAATGAGCTCTTCTGCTCAGAATTTGAGTAAAAACACGAGGAGATATGTCGAAAATACGAACACAAAAAGTAGTTTTTTTCATTCTTCCTCCAAAATAAATAATTATTATTTTATTATTTTAACTATTTTTTTATTATTTTAACTATTTTTTTATTATTTTAACTAATATTTTATTATTTTCCCTAGGAGGCCCATTTTATACCTCAAATTTCCTCTAATATGTATTTTCTCAAACAAAAGTATAAAGTCTTTGAGACTTTCAAAGTGTTCAAGGATTTAGTTGAGAACACAAGTGGGAATAAAATCAAGGTTCTTAGGGCTGACAATGGAAAGGATTATGTAAACAATAACTCACAACAGCTATGTCATGAAATTGGTATTCATATGCAACATTTTGTGCCCTCAACGCCACAACAAAATGGTGTTACAGAGCGCAAGAATAAAGCTATGAAAAAGATGGAAAAATGCATGATGGAGGAAAATGATTTGTCACCTAAGCTATGGGATGAAGCCATCAATTTCATTTCATATGTTCATAACATATCTCCACACAAATCATTGGAAGAAAATACTCCATTTGAGTCTTGGAGTGGTCACAAGTCCAATGTTTCTCATTTCAAGGTTTCTAGCTCAAACGTTTGGGCTATAATTCCTCCTGAGAAGAGAAAGGCCTTGAAACCTCAAAGAAAGGATTCCATTATGGTTTTATATGCTGAATATTCAAAGGGATACAATATATTTTATCCCTTATATCATAAAACATTCATTGAAAGGAGTGTATAGTTCGAAGAAGAGCCCATGAATGAGACTGAACTACTCCAAGGGGAATGTTCACATCCTCCACTCCATGATGAAGTAAGCAATGATTCTTCCTCTGGTTTTTCTGATTTTGATCTTTATGATGATTATTATGACATTCATTAAAAACATGACTCACCCATTTGGACAAAATGGGCCGAGAAAACAATACAAGTAGCTGGTGATCTTGCCAGAGATCCACTAGACTCTAGGAAGACTAGAGATCAATTTAACAATGTTTTCTCTACTTGTGAATTGAATATTCAAGAGAGATGATTTATTATGGTTATATATTATCCTTATACATATCAATAAGCATCACTTGAGCCAAGGTGACAAACAACCATGTAAGAAGAGTTCAATTCTTTGCAAGAAAATGAAACTTAGGAGTTGGTTTCTCTAGCTTCCAAGAGGAAACTAGTGCAATGTAAGTGGGTCTATAGGACCAAAGTGGATGTATATGGTTCATATATCAAGTAAAGGTGTAGTTTGGTTCCAAATTATTCTCTCAAGTCCAAGGAGTGAACTATACAGATACATTCCCGAATGTTGCAAAGATGGACTCAATCATGATAGTTTTGGCCATTGTTGCATCTAAGAGATGGGAGGTTCACCACATGGATGTGAAAAGTGATTTTATTCATGGCGATATTCATAAGTATATTAATATGTATAATCCTAAATTTTTCATTCATTATCCTTCACTTGTATGCAGGTTGAAGAAGTCTCTCTATGGCCTCAAGCAAGCGCCCAGGGCTTGGTATGCCAAGATGGATAGCTTTCTTCTTTTACTAGGATTTGACCGATGAAAATATGATCCTAATGTATATTTGAAGCATGTTGGTGATTTATTGTAGGTCATAGTTTTGTATGTTTATCATATTTTTATCATAGTAGGTTGCATTGATTATTTAGGTTCAATAAAATCCTCTTTACATAGTGAGTTTTCTATGAATGACCTTGAATTGTTGAAACAATTTCTTGGCTTGGAGATTGAGAAATATGATGCAAGGATCAAGGTAAGAAAATAAAAGAATGTTGTAGACCTGTTATTTAAGTTCAATATGGATTAATTTAAGGTAGCCAACTGACCATTCCTTTCAGGAGTGAAACTAGGTGATTTTGGTTCATCTTCATTGGTGGAGAACTCGTTGTATATGCAACTAGTTGGGAGATTGTTGTATATCACACACTCTCGACCTGATTTGGATTATGAAGTAGGTGTTGTTGAAATATATATGAAATAGCCTCATGAGATCCATTATAAGGCTGCAAAAATCATCTTACAATATGTGTAAGGAACCAAACACTTCAGGTTACACTATGTTGCTAGTTCTCCACTAGAACTAGTTGGATTTACTGATTCTGATTGGGATGGATATTCCATTAACATAAAGTCCAATTAAAGTTATGTACTCATGCTTTCACATGGTCCCATATGCTGATAAAGTAAGAAACAACACAATATATCCCTTTCATCAGCTGAGGCCAAGTACAGAGGAACATTGAATGCAGCTACACAATGTTTGTGGTTGCAAGGTATTCTTGGAGAACATGGATTTGCATTTGATTCACACATAGTCATTTGGTGTGATAATAAAAGTGAAATAATAATTTATACTAATCCATTATAGAGAAATAGGACCAAGAACATATAGATACACATGAAATACATCAGGATCTTGGTGCATAAGCAACTGATATCGTTGCAGTATTTCCCATACACAGAGAAAATTGCTGACATATTCACCAAGAGCTTCATGGAGAGGACATTCACCTATCTAAGATCACTTCTTAGAGTGGGTGAGATATGGTGATTACTGATATTCATTATTAAATTTATCTCCATATCCATTTTTTAGGGCAGGTTTTGTTCCCATGAGGTTTTCCTCCTTACCTTGGTTATATGGACAAATACATTGTTGTAAGAGGTGACTTCAGCCTTAGCTTCCAAGGCCTCAATATTGAGATGTATTTACACTAATTTAGGCTTAAGTAGGGGTTTTAGAGAATTATACTCATACACCTAGGACACATTTTCATTTTTTTATACTTATGCTATATGGTCCAAAACTAGGTTGTGTTGTTCAAGTAAGGTACTTTTGGTGTTTTGGACTCATTAATGCACCCAAGAACCAAAATTTGATCATTCTAGTTACACATGTGCTCTCATTTATGTGTTTTTATTCCTTGGTGGGATCCCACTCCATAAAATAGAGAAACTAGTTGACCAAAGGCGCACATGCATGGTATTTGGGTGTTTTGGCTCCTTTGGACCATTTATTGCTTGCTAGAGCCACTCCCACTCACCCATGCACTCCACCATGCCTACCCTACCTTAATTTATGTCCTAAAATTATCCAACCACATTCCCATAGAAATTTGTGACCATCTTAGGTGGTTAGGGAGATCATTGGTCCACCTAGGGGGGTTGTAAGGTCCAATCCAAGCCTGCCACATGTATCCATCCAATTTTCTTCCAAAGGATAACGATTTTTATCCTATTATATAATAATGGTGTTCCAGGAATATTTACACACTGGACATTGATAATGAACTTAGTTATTGGCACCATTGCTATGTGTTAATGTTTCTCTTTTCACTGTTTTTCTGCATAATTTGTGAATATATTGAGTTGTGCGGATTCCTTTAGCTCCTAGATCTTGTTGTGAATCATATTTTCACAAATATCAGTTTCCATCAGTTAGGACACCTAGAATCCTGGGATTATACTTCAGCATAGATGATGCTCAAAACCTAAAAGGGCCCAACATCCAAGTGCTTAGGAATCTGAACTCTCAGTCTCCAAACCTATCCTTTGGTTTATTCCATTAATCCTTTTCCACACTTAGTTTTTTGTCATTATTGAATATGTTTTTCATTGTCAAAGAAAATAAACAATCACTCATAAAAAAATTATTCATATTTTGATTATATCACCAGTAAGAAATAATATTCTAATCTGATTCAGATCAAGGATATTACACGGTTCTTTTTAAAAAAATTGTTCCACCCAGGGAAAATTTGAAATATCCCTCCTTGGAAACGATGCTAAGATGTTATCACTTAGAAATTATTTGTTGGTTGTGGAAGGTTAATTCTAAGGTAACCTTTCAAAGCAATATTTAGGAGGAAAGTTGGCTTCTTTCCTACCAAAGAGAGATCTCTGAACAAATAGATACAATGGCCAGAGATATTTTTACATAAAATGAGATTAATAATGAAAATGGATGAAATAGGAGGATACCATTGGTAATGGAGTCAAAATCACAAGTCTTAAATATAAGAGGTATTTTGCAAAAGGATTTATTAACAAAGGATGGCTAGTTATTATTTCTCAATAAAGTTCTTGATTTTCTTGATTTTATTTCTCAATAAAATAGCAAAGATGAATAGTCCATTAATATGGGCACCAAATAAAGATGAATCCAATATTAAATTTAGAGGAAATTTGCTTGTCGATACTTGAATCCTCTAAACCAGAGCATATGAGTATGAATTATGATCCAATATAAACTTATTCAAGCATGAAAAGGTAGCACAATGGAAAAATATTATAGGAAAACATTCACAGGAGGAAAGGAAATACAGAATGTAAAAAAAAACACGAGAATCTTTGTTCTGAAAAATATTTGCTTGGATTTATAAAATTTTATTAAGATGGGAAATTATTAGGACAAAATTAGTCCCACTACCATGGGTTCCAACCCAAATTACATTGCAAAACATTATTTTTACATCAAAAAATCTCCTCGAGCGGATACCTAACTACCTATGTTCTAAAAATAGGCTTCTTGTAACTACCTTATTACATATTTCATATAACTTAACAAACTAAATCTCCCTAAATACTAGAATATATTTAACTCCACATTTAATTTGACCTTGATACATCTTTAACTCTATCATTTGGATGATTTCCTTAATTAATGCAATCTATACTTCATTTTCCCATTTTTTTCAATTGTTTTCCACTGATATCTAGAAGGCATTTCATGATTTTTCATTTCTTTGGCCAAAAAATTCAACTCCACATGATCTACATAAGAAATAGGAGACAGTTTGGCACCTCTCATTTTGAATAAATCCAATATTTCAAAATCCACAACTAGATTATTGATTATAACTTTCCCAGTTAAAGACTGAGTCATATCTTCAAATTTTCTATGATCCAACCTATCTTGAACCAATAGAGATTTATAGTTAGATTGAGATATCAATTTACCATCTTCATCCCAAAAATAAGGGAGTCCCTTTTGAAATAGCTCAGTGAATAAGTCTTTGAAATACTTTACCTACTGTAACATCTTGTCATCTTTTGCTTGGACACTCTCAATATGATGATTTTTTCCAACAATTTTATTTGCCCAAGTTATCACTATAATTCTGTCCTTGATGCCCACTGTTTTCAATTCCTCTTCAGATAGAGTATTGAGGAAATTGATAATATTTTGAGCTATTTCTACTGGCTATTTATCCAAGGTCTCCTTCATGACTGCACAACTCTGATTTGCTATATTAATCACCACTTCTTTATCTCTTATGAATTTCAAATAGGGCCTCATTTTTGTAGTCTTCGTGATAATCATATCCCAAATTTGAGATTTCTTTCCCCTTACACTAGAAATTTCTGTAAAACTTTTTCTGCCAGCTTTTCTTTCTTCTTAAATAGCTCAGTATTCTTATTCTAAAAAATTCTCTTTTCCTCTTCCTTCTTCTTAACTACTTCAGCCAATTTTTTATTTTATGCTTGTAACCCTTTTATCTATTCACCTCTCAAGCTATCTTGAGAAATATATTGAACTATACTTTCTGTACCTGTTTCTACACTTGGCTGACATGTTTCAACTTGTCTTCTCTTTTCTTTCTCTTCTCTTCCATTTTCCAAAATTATTTGATTTTCATTCAAGACATCAATTTTGGATATACAGAAAGCTCTTTCCTTTTCCCATTGACTCTACTTTCCAAAAAATTTCAAGAATTTATCTTTGCTATCATTTAACTATGGGGACAATGATTCTTTTTCTTTCTCCAAAATTGTCAATTCAGATTCCTCAATCAATTGAGTGGCTGGAATTTTCAGTTTATTTTTCAGTAGTTGGATAGTGTTTTAGTTCTCAACCAATATTTTCTTTGTATCTTGTCCTATGTCTGTTTGACTATCTATTATAAAAAAAATCGACACTTCTCCATTTGTGACGACACTTACATGTTTGGTTGCATGATGACAGTTCCATGGTGACACTTCATGAAGGTTATTGTCAGACACCCAAAGGAAACTTATGAATGGAAGGTCCATTTTTAGGACTCATGTAGCACCATTTTACCTCTTTTTTTGTCCATTGGATACATAGGAGGCTAATGAACAAATTTCTAGGCCAAACCATCTCTTGAAAACTTTTGGAAAACCCCTAAAAATGCATTTTTCACAAAACACAGGTTGTCAGTGTTGTACTGATGTTTTTCACTTTGCATACACATGTTGTAAGTGGCATACCTGCATGTACCCTAAAAAATAATCAAAAAATATAAAAATATCTAAAAATGGGTGGTTTGGGTGGTTTTGGAACTGCCTCCTCAATTGTAACTACTCCTGCCTCGACTCTAACTCTTATTTTTGCTATATAAGAGAGGGAGAGGGGACCATGGACGAGACTTATCCTTGACTATTGTTATGCGGGAAAAATTTGGACTCTCACCCCCATCACCTATTCCCTAGTTTCCATCTAACCTTGTTGTAGATCTTGGAGGTTTAGAATCTTAGAGGAGAGAAGCAAGAGATCCATACCAAAGATTTCATGAGGTGCCTTAAATGAGGAGAAGGTATATTTTTTAATTCTTTCATTGATTAGTTAAGACTTGACATTCTACCCTTTCCAAATTATTGTATAATGGATGTTGTATAACCTTTTTTATTACATGTTAATTAGGGTTTCATGTTATATTGAATATCATTATCCTACATGCGATCAAATTGGTTTGAGGAAGGTTTGAGGTGTTCTTGCAGGTTCCTTGGTTGGAGAGAAAGAGGAGGGAAAAGGAGCAAGTTTGGATAATCCTTCAATTAATAAGGTATATATCCTCCTAACCCTTGAACTTTTCACTTTGTTTATACTTGTAGAACCTTGTATGTATGTATGTACAATCCCTAGTACGTTGGTGGCCTCGCCCCCTCCTTAAGAACACCTTCCCTAACAACACTATCCATATCTAGAAGATCACCTTGAAGCTTCTTAATCTGTTTTTGATATGTACCATTCTCAATTGTCTCCTGCTTTAGTTGGTTTTCTAATATTGATACTATATATTGAAATTTAGAAACTTTTAGTGCGGCTTTCAATAAGTCAGTATAGATCACCTCTTTAGTTTGCTTATGCAAACAGATTTTGTCCAGGACTGGATTTTTTTGTAAATTGAGTCTCATTTACGAAACTCTGTCATAAGTGGCTACTTCTAAATTTAAGGTATTTTTCACATGATCCTTTACAACAAGTGGTGAAATTTCCTTATATAAAATATCCCTCACTTTAGGAAAATATTCAAATATTTTTCTAAAGAAATCATTTTTTGATCTTGTCCATATCTAGTATACAAGAAATTTTTGGGCTTGTACCTATCACTGGAACCACTGTCTTGTACTTCTACAAAACTGTATTCTTTTACTTGAACAAATCGACCTTGAACCTTTTCTTTCATCTTCTTGTCTTTAAATTTAATCATTTCTCTATATGAATCCGCTCTTGGTCTCTTTTCTTCCTCTTGGTCTTCATCCTCAATCTCAATCGTTTCTGAAAAACATCTCTTATGAGTAATATCAACTTTACCAGGAGTTGGTATTATCGTAGCAACTATTCATTGTGGTAGAGGGATTTTCCTACGAGATTTATGAGCTCTCTACACTTGGTTGATATTCCATTAAATTATCTCTTCCAACTAATCCCTCTATCTCCTGGTGATCAAATGCTTTGTTCTAATTCTGTTTCCTCCTATGTGATATGATATGATGAGGATCATATTTGTTTTTTGAGGCCTTCATAAAATTCATGTCTTGGAGCAATCCCTTAATCACTGGGTGAGAAAATTTATTTTTTACAATAAAATGGCCTACCTTCAATGGAAATTTGATTTCTAAATATTTTCTAAAATTCAAAAAGTGCGCTTTCTCCATAATAATCTTTTGTCTGAAAAATTCCAAGGCCAAAATTCTTGGTGTAAAAAATGCAGATAAGATGTATGGTTGATGAGAAAACCCATATACTTTAATCATAGTATGTTCCTTTAAAAGCAACGAGTCTCCAACTCTTCTATATGGTTTTAATTGCAACACTTCCTCCATTTCTGGCAGCACTTTGGGTAGATTATCGTGAAACATTACTTTGTACACGTCTCACATAATGAGGTTCATATAATTGAAACTATTATTTCTGATCTCAGAAGTGAACACTATCCCTGGGAACTACAAATTTTCCTTATTAAAGAACAAGCATATCCTGACCAAATAATATTGAAATCTGAAATGTCTGGTTTTGTGGAAATTCACTAAGTGTGAATGAATATTCTTAGCTAGAAATTCATCAAACTTAAGGCAGCAATACTGATTGGACTCAGACTCATACTGATGCAGACTCAACCTAAACAATAGAATCAATAAGACTTCATGGGAAAACCTATCACTTTCCAACCCTAAAATATGATCCAATAGGGGAAGGATCCATTGGTACTGCTCATTAAGAAAGTCAATATCAAGGGGAAAAGGATCATTTTCAATAGAAATTTCAGGTTTAAGGGTTTTATATAGAAATGTTTCTTCTCTTCTGTTGTAGCATGCCCATATAGTTCAATTATACTTCTTTTGACAAAATATTCTAGGTTTTGGGTAAATGACAGTGACACTTCTAACACATCCCTAAAAACCAGTGCATCAATGGGGAAAATTATTTTAGACTAGTTTGAATCCATTATAACAAGTTCACACTGAGAATAGTTGGATACACACCATGATACAAAATACAGAAAATTGAGAGTTTGGTATAAATATAAATAGTGGAAATGGGACCTATGGATGTCATGTAAGTCAACCCTCTATGTTTCTAATGTTTCCAATATTTTCTTTATTTCATGCACCGGGTGAAAAATACAACACTGTATTGAAAACTTATCCATCTCTGTCTTCAAATATTTCTTCTAGTTTATTGAACTCTCTAACCTATGTTTCGAATTCACATTCTCCTTCCATATTTAAAAAAAATATTTTACAGGTTAAAATACATGGCCTACCTGGAATATGATGGCTCGAAAAGGCATGTATGAATAAGTTTCCAAATATGGAGGCACATTTTTCCTTATGCACAAAATATAATTTTTTTATTTCCACATGACTTTCTATTATATAATACTCTCCAAGGGTGGTTTATGGGTCATGGGTGGGTGGTTTCTCCTTACCACTTTTCATCCAGCAGAATGATTCTCCACTCACCATGTGGCAGGAAGTAAAAATTCCACTACTGCTTGCCTAATCTTTCCTCCTTGCAATTTGAGAGTGTTGAATGCACTCTAATCATCAATCTCCTTCCCCTTTGATCACACTCTGTTGATCACATCTGGACTTTAACAAACCCCAATAGTCATTTCTCCAATACCCCTCCATGTTATAAACCAAGCACTTTCACTCAACAGATTCCCTACCCACCATTGATCTCATCACATCTCTAATCTAAATAGTCAATTCCTCTACAAGGTGCTAAAGGTGCTTCCTCCACTCGCCTTAGTCACATTTTAATCCAAAGTATGGTTCCATGGAATACTTGGTCTTCCTTCAGGCACCCAATTTGTTAGATTTGCAGTCATATCAACAAAATTTGAAATATAATCCTTTTTATTTACCTTGAGCTCCTCTCAACCTTATGAAACAAAAACTAAGCTAACAACTAGATTCACCCCCTCCTTCATTTGAATCTTTATTTCTTCAATATCACTAAAAATCCCTTTTCATTTTTAAAACTATACACATAAATATAACTTGATACTCCTTCAACAGGTTGAATATCTAGGTGAGTATCTCCTAATACTATTAGTCACCTATGATGGTCAGCTTTAGTGCCTTGTCCATGCCATTGTTTTATTTCTTTATATAGAGGGGCTCTCTAAAATTGAGCCTATTACTAGTGGATGGCTCATCATGTACCATGCATTCTCCTGTAATATCCCTTATATGAACACTGCGCGGATACTCCTTATTGTCAACTTTTTTGTAATATATTAGTTTATTCAGTCATTCCACGTCCTTGTGGTATGTTCATACTGTCTTATGCATCACATCCTATTGTGGTATTTTCCCAAAGATGAAGTTCTTATTTTGATGGAGAAAGTTGTCCAGGTTGATATTTCTAGTATTGAACCGAAAGATGGGAGCCAATTCAATAGACATATTCTCCCAAGTCTCGGTATTCCTTCTTCGTTATTGCTATTGGCACAGGATTTTGGGGACAAGTTTTAGGGATTGTGCAAGATCAAACCACATGGCATGCAAAAAAGAAGTAAAGATAGTTGGCATGAAAAGGACCAACACGTGAAAATTAATGAAGATCGTTCGGAGTCATTAAGAATTTTTTCTCCATTTGTTACGGCCTAATCCTCATTATGATTGTATAAATATGTAATGGTTTTGGAATAGAGGGTATGTTTTTTGAGACAACACATTTATGGGTTTGAGGTCTTGGTCACCAAAAGGAATAGATAGTGTGGGAGGATGGATATGTCTGAGGCATAATGTATTAGGGGGTTATGTTACCAAGTTTAATACTAATTTTTGGTCAGATAATGTGTTGGAGAATTATGTTATTGAGTTTTCTATATAATGTACCAAATCAGATAGTGTTTCTAGGAGGAAATTATTTAAAGGTCCACCTAGAATATATTTCAAATCAATATCTACTTGGTTCAATATGTTGCAATGTAATAAGGGGGTTATGAGGTTGGAATCTGATCACCCTGGTAGTCAGGGGCCTTCGTGCACATAGAGATATTGGGGGATGACCAACAATTGTCTTAGATTATGAGAGGGATGTATGAGAGAATAAAAATGGGATGGATGGGCTGAGAATGCAAGGAAAATAAGAAGGTGTGACAGAAGAGGATACTAGATTGTAACATATTGGAAAAATATTTCACTACAATAAGAAGAAGGATATGGATAATAGATAAGGGAAACACAGTGAGTTTGAGGAGACATACATTAGCATAGTGTGATATTTTTATCATTTAAGCAATATGACCTTAGGATCTTATCTGAGAGAATAACATGCATAGCAATAAGCATAAGAGACAAGAGACAAATAATTTTCCTCGGGGAAACCATAAAGGAGAAAACCCCACAACTTCCTCAGAGATAGAATGAGCACCAATGGCAGCAGTAAACCCCAAAAACACAAAGATGATCTCCAACAGCTTGTTCTCTCTCTCACACTTGAGAGAGCTTATCCTCTCTCACTCATGCACCCTAGTGAGTGTGTGTGTGTGTGTGTGATAAATAGAGAGTCTCACTCTCTATTTATATTATTTCGTTCACTTAATTTCCACTCCAACATGTCGGCCCCACTTAACAATTCCTTACCATGGATGACATCTCTAGGAGAGTCTAATAACCCTAGTGCCCCTCAACTGTGGGGACTTTGCCCCTTCGATAAACAAGGAGGGTAAACCTTAACACAATGGTGGGGACTATTTATCGGACTTACAATAACTCACCTAGGGCTGACTTCTCTAGGAGATTCTAATAACCCTAGGGCCCCACAACTGTGAGGACTTTAACCCTTGATCAATAAGGAGGGTTACCCTCTATGAATTTACATGACTTGTTTACATTATTGAATCTCTCGATAGAAACATCAGGGTATGACATGACCCAATTACATTACAGATACTTCTCAGAATAAAAATTGGGGTACAATACATAAAATATACAAGTGAATACATTTCGAAGTTACAAATACATCAACACTCCCTCTTAACTAGGAAGGTATTCTCTTGAAACAATTTATCAACACAAGTATTATTCTTTGTATCATCTTGATCATCATCAAGTCATATTCATATTCAAGTCATCTTCATCACTAGATCTAGATCATCACTGGATCATCATCGAAACTAGATCATCACTGGATCGTCATCATCATCACTGCTTTCGCTATCTCAATCAAATGGTGCTATCTCTTCATTCTTCTCGTCACAGGAATTTCTACAGATCCAGCCCTTTTTCATGTTGGTTGTAGGCCTAGCCTCCATGTAGGTATTCTTCAACGCTTATATCTGACCCCAAGTCAGAATGGCCCATCCAACACTTACATTTGACCATGAGAGGAACACATCCAACACCATGTCAGAAAGGCACGCCCAACACTCACATCTTACCATGGGAGTAACACATTCAAGAATCATGTCAGAAAGGCCCAACACTTACATTCATCAACATGATAGGACACACCTACTATCATCTGTGAGAAGGCCCAGCACTTAAAATCACCAGCATGATAGGACACACCTACTATCATCTGTGAAAATTCCCAGCACTTACAATCACCAGCATGGTAGGACACACCTACTACCATCTGTGAAAAGGCATAGCACTTACAATCACCAGCATGGTAGGACACACCTACTACCATCTGTGAAAAGGAACAACACTTACAACCACTAGCATGATAGGACACACCTACTATCATCTATGGAAAGGCACAACACTTACAACCGCCAGCATGGTAGGACACACCTACTACCATCTGTGGAAAGGCATAGCACTTACAACCACCAGCATGATAGGACACACCTACTATCATATGTAGAAAGGAACAAAACTTACAACCACTAGCATGATAGGACACACCTACTATCATCTATGGAAAGGCACTGCACTTACATCTGATCGTGTGGGAGCCAATCCCACAGTCACATCAGAATGGATATGCACTTACATCTGATCATGTGGGAGCCAATCCCACAGTCACATCAGAATGGATATGCACTTACATCTGATCATGTGGGAGCCAATCCCATAGTCACATCAGAATGGCTCTCAGCCCTAGGATAATGATTCCTGGTAACTGACCAGGTGCCTCCATTATCCTAGGGAATGGCCTTCTGCACTTATATTTGATCATGTGGTAACACATCCCTCAATCACATAAGAATGGCTCAACACTTATATTTGACCATGGAAGGAAACAATCTTCTCATCATGTCAGAATGGATACAACACTTATATCTGACCATGGAAGGAACCAATCCTCTCACCATGTCAGAAGGGTTCATAGACTCATCACTTCCCCTTGGAAG
Organism: Pseudotsuga menziesii; assembly: GCA_001517045.1. Classification (NCBI taxonomy): domain Eukaryota; kingdom Viridiplantae; phylum Streptophyta; class Pinopsida; order Pinales; family Pinaceae; genus Pseudotsuga; species Pseudotsuga menziesii. Next base: position 1,229,359 of record LPNX010538462.1, read on the forward strand.
GAACCTCGATCTGGAGAATACCAAGCTTCTCCCTGAAGTACTCAAAATTCACTCTAGTCATTTCTAGCATAGAATCATATCAAGGATGATTACGTCCAAGGATAACCTGTGAGCTTCGCTAGGGCCAATTACATCCGAGGAAAACCTATAGGTCCATTTATGTCTGAGCCACCTACAAGCTTCGCCAGGATTTTATGCTCAAACAACCTGTGTCACCAGCTATGCTAGAACTCCCTCTTTCGAGAGATCTTGATCTGGATCACATACTGGAGCTTCACTACTCCTCTCTCCCAAATAGGAAGCGGCAACATCGTTTTCCTTGGCTGTATTTAGTGCCACGCAAGACTACTTCCTGCTACACCAAGAAGTGCTCTTCCTATCAATGGCACTTCTTGACTAATCCGAATCCACATAACCCTCCAGGTTAATCTTCAGATTCATATCATACTTGAGCCCATACTCAACTGTACCCTTTAGGTACCTCACTGCATGCTTTGTAACATTCAGGTGAACATGTCTCAATGTGCTCACAACAAAGCAAGTATCTGGTCCTGTATCCGTCAGGTTCATCAAGGAACAAATCATCTGACGATACATCGTGGAATCAACCGAATCTAATGAAGCAACACTCAATAGCTTCAGGTTCGATGCCATAGGTGTGTTCATGTAGTCCATCATCTTGAACCTCTTCAAGATCTCTACTGCATACTTCCCTTGTCCACACCTCCATGCCTATAACGTAGTGCATCATCCCCAAGTCCTTCATCTCAAAATCGCCAGCAAGTCTCCTTCTTGCAACTTTAATGAGTTCCTCTTTTCTGTCAGGAACAAGTCATCGACATATAACAAGAGCATCACTAGTCTTTCACCTTCAACCTTGAAGAAAGGGTTGGAATCCACTTTACTCTCAGTAAAGCCTAGAGTCATCAATAATCTGTCCATCCTATCGTACCATGTCAAACCTCATGATCTTCTACAGTCACTCCCTCTGAAGCAGAGCATCATTCTCCCTCTGTCTTTCATACTCTATGCACTGAAACATTATGTACTGGAGTAACAAGTAACTTCCTATGCTACTAATATTCTTTCTATGTATCCATCTAGGGTCACTGGATACCGAGATCCTCTATCTTGAACCTTTTCAAAAGTTCTTCTCACACCCATCTATGATCTTTTCATCCTCTATAGGATTTCATCTTCAACCTTGTAGCAAAGGTTAAGATATTCATCAAGCTCATCATGTATGTGTTATCCCATGGGTGTCTTCTGATCTTGTACAAGGCCTTCTTTCATTTGCACACATGATTCTGCCTGTCATGTGTCTTAACTTCCAATGCCTTCTTTCCGTGAGAAACATCGTGCTACAAATATTTCCTTGTATCCCACTATGTTTCCATCTACTGCATGATGGAACTATGAACTTCTCTTCAGGTCTTGATACTACATCCTAGAAATCTTCATTTTGGATTATTAGAGTGAATCTTGAACTGTCATCACTTGTTCTTTGGAACAAGTCTCATCCTTCTTTTCTTGTAGGTGATTGTACATGTTTTTTCCTACAAGTCAAATGCATTTGTATGGTTAGAAACATTTCACAAGGCATATTCATAATGGCAAAATTCGTATGCATAAATATATGATCATGCAACTATTTTAGCCAATACAACATTCATCCATATCTCATGGAAAATTTTCTAGATTCCTTCCATCTCTACCAGGACAACATTGAGATTGTGCACTAATCCAATATGTCAGCAAAGAGGTTTCATTCTAGATAAGTAGCAATGGAGAGTTGTATAGCACCATGAGCTACTTACCCATCACATGCGTATTAGTAACATACTGTCATTAATGCAAACATTCTATCATGCATAATACATCAACTAAATATAAACAAATGCATAACAAAACAATATCATGAAATGACAATTGAATACTTATCTTTATTCGTTTCGTTGGTAGACTCCTTCTTGAGCCTTCAACTTCATCATCTTCTTCATTCATGCCATCATCATTTCTTATCCAAATGCTAAGGTGGATAAGAGGTTCTTCAAGAATTTATTTCTTCATATTCCTCATCACTTGAGGGATCTTCTTTGAATCATGAGCACTTGATCTTCAATTGATCCCATCTTATCTTTCTCTTATTATGAGTCGAGCTTCTTCTTGTGTGCACTTTTCCCAGAGTCTACTGAAAGTAATCATTTCCTTTTGGCACACATTCCTTGAATCAATGAATCCCATGATCATGGGAAGGAATTTAAGGTGGCTATCATCACTTCTGCATTCTCCACTTCTTATTCTACTGTTACAAGTTGTTCTTTGATTTGAGAGACCCTCGTAAAGTATGACGGTATGGTTTCTGCATTCTGGATCTTCACATTCTTCAATTGTTTTCTCAAAGTCATATTCTGATTTATATTCTTCCCTTCAAATAGCTTGGTCAAGGAATCAAACATCTCTTTTGATGTATTTAGGGAAGACACTTGTGGTATAAGGTGATCTGTGATAGAATCACCATTGATCCCCTTGGGCTTGACCAAGTTCTTCTTGCGTAAGGATTTTAGCCTCATCTCCTTCTAGAACTGGAACCTCTCTACTTATGTAGGTGTCCAATTCATTTTCTTTAGAGAGATAATATACTTCCATGCTTGGAAGTTGTCAACTTCACCAAGCTTATCATCAAGCTGATGTGATAGATCACTTTGAAATGAGAACCTCAAATGAAAATAGCAAAAGATTAGATCTTACCGATTTGAGGTGTCCGTCCTGGTTTCGGAGCTGGTTAATATAGGGTTTGTCAGAGAAACCCTAATTCTCAAAACTTGGAATATTTCAGATATGATTGGATAGAAAGATATACCTATTCAAGGAGAGCTGTCCAATGTACTCCTTTTCTAAAAATAGTGGAGGGAAGCTCTCGGAACAAGAAGCCCTAGTTTACCAATTTCTTCTATAGAAATTCCTGATACTATTTCTGTGGTATCTCCGAAACTGCTAATCCTCTATGTCTGAAATTTCGTACTGAGGTATACTTGTCTATCATTTTTCTCAAACCATAGGTTTCATCTGAATGGGTTTCACCAATTAGGACTTATGATCGCTTTCCCAAGGTGACCTATTTCAGGACTGTTCAGCATAGCAAAGTTGTACGAACTTCCACGTGTCAATGTTTCATCTTCGCGGTCTGAAACTTCTACCATAGAACATAAAGTACGTACCCTTTATGGAACATCTTGATAAATTTCTTTTGGACCTTGGTAGCCCGAGATATAGCAATTCTCCCCAGGTGTCATGTTTAAGGATGAATCCTGGAAAAGGATGGAACCGTAACTTGGAGGAATCATATCTCCTAGAATATAGTGAATCTGAGGCTGAAACTTGAACAAACTCTACATCAGGGTTTTATCTTTGACCTATGAAATTTTCAGCACATGAAACTTCTGCAATCCCAATATATAGAGAATGTACCAAAACTTATCTGTTTTAGTATTTGGGGTTTTTCAAGCCCGGGGTCAAACTAGGGTTTGACTTTCCCAGAGTTTCACCCAACCAAAAATCTTGAACCAGGTCTCTAAAATTTGATTTTGATGAGGATAGAAATGCTATGCTGGGTTCACTCAAAAATTCCTCTTCTATAAAAAGCCCTAATTTCTTGCACCAAAAACTGAAAATGTTCGGAATCAAATTCTGCTTCAACAGAAAGATGCGCCCTTCAATGGAGAGTCATCATAGCATACTTTTGCTGATGGATTGTGGAGAGAGACCCAAAAATTAAGAAGCCCTAGATTCTGTAGTTGCACAATGTCTTCTTCTTAGGTTAGCTCTGATACCATGTTATATTTTTATCATTATGTCATATGATCTCATGATCTTATCTAAGAGAATAACATGCACAACAATAAACACAAGAGACAAGAGACACAAAGAATTTTCTTTGGGGAAACCATAAAGGAGAAAACCCTGCAACTTCCTCAAAGATAGAATGATCACCAATGGCAGTAGTAAAACTCGAAAACATAAAGATGATATCCAATAGCGTTTTCTCTCTCTCACACTTGAGAGAGCTTCTCCTCTCTCACTCATGCGCCCTAGTGAGTGAGTGTGTGGGTGATAAATAGAGAGGCTGACTCTCTATTTATATTCTTTTGTTCACTTAATTTCCACTGCAACATGTCGGCCTCACTTAACAATTACTTACCAGGGTTGACATCTCTAGGAGAGTCTAATAACCCTAGTGCCCCTCAACTGTGGGGACTTTGCCCCTCTGATCAACGAGGAGGGTTAACCTTAACTCAATGGTGGGGACTATTTTCCCAACTTACAATAAATCACCTAGGGCCGACTTCTCTAGGAGATTATAATAACCCTAGGGACCCACAATTGCGGGGACTTTAACCCTTGATCAATAAGGAGGGTTACCCTCTATGAAGTTACATGACTTGTTTACATTATTGAATCTCTCAATAGGAACATCGGGGTATGACATGACCCAATTACATTACAGATACTTCTCGGAATAAACATCAGGGTACAATACATAAAATATAAAAGTGAATACATTCCGAAGTTACAAATACATCAACACAAAGAACTCCATATCAACTGAATACAACACACAGAAAGGAAGGAGAAGGAAAAGTACCCTATGCTCAATATAGCATGAGAAGATCCATTGCATCCAAGTATACCCACCTAGGTTGTAATTTATGGGGTACCCATGACCCCGTGTGCCTCTCCAAGGTCTGAGGTAAGATAGAAAACTTTGTTGTGAACACTTGTAGTTAGTGAAGGAAGCAAGGATAATAGTAAAAGCTATTAAAGCAATGGAAGTAGTATGACAACCCAGAATCATTTAGAAATACCAAGGAATAATACTACGTAGTACATATTGGCAGGGGTATACCCCACTTTAAGGATGCCTTCCTTCCACTAAGTGGGAACAAAATATATGAAATAGCACTTATTTTTCTGTGAAGAAACATAGAATCTCAAGAAGGTATAGGATGGTGATATGAAAATAAAATAGTTATTTATGACATTCAAAGACATCATGTTACTCTAGTATATGAAGTATCAATCAACCACACCTTTGGGACAAGCCAGTTTGTTGACAAACATTAGGAAAGATATGTTAAAATAATTCTAGAAATCAAAGTCCTTGTCATAGTGTATTATAGAACTAAAAGAGACGAAGAAGTTGAATAATGAATTAGTATGGGATTTTGATTAGAGATTCAATATGTTTATGGATCGAATGACCTTCCAGATTCTAGACGAGCACCATAGGGAATGGTTCAATGCAAGATTATTACCACATATATGATATCCATTGACATAATAGAATATTACATCGTAGTCATAAGCACTAGAGACCGTTATGAACAAGGAAGCATCCCCTAGAAGAGAGAATGGAACATGGATGTCTCACGTTTAGTTGTAGTTGGTATCATTAACAATTTAGTTGCAGGAGCTTGCTAAGGGGAAGGAAAAGTGTGAAGAAGTATGGTGAGTTACATGCAGAATGGAAGGTCATCATAAGAACAAGTGTCCATCCTTTAAATATTATTTTTCTATAGGAGATTCAAATCCCTTCAATAAAGGAGGAGGGGTGTGGTGTTTGATATGCAGAACTGTGGGTCATCACCCAACCTCCTACCCTTTGATGGAGAAATATCAAAGCATTGTTAAAAACATATTTTGTAATTTTTTTAATTATGTGGAACATGACTAACAAAATTGCCATGCACTTGACCTAATGAGAGAATGCATATCGAATGCATACAAATTTCAACAGGAAGATGGATATGAAGGAGGGTTACCATAATATACTAATATTATGGTATACAATCAACGAGTAATAAGAGGATTCATAGGTTAGGGAAGTTAACGATTTGGAAAAGGAATAGGACTGATTATATGCTATAATTATAACTATCCTTGGCATTTCACATAAGATTTTTTGAATCATTGTACCACATGCACATTTTGTAGACAACTGGATCATGCAATAGAATGTTGTCCATAGTTGATCATGAAGTGGTAGGAAAAAGGGAACCAGAATGTCGACATGATAGCAGGAGAAGAGTGCAATGATTGGCCAAGGATAGAATCATTTACACATGGAGGAACAAGAACAAAAGTTGATGCGACAAAATAAGGAAATTGGATCAACTAATGGGTCAGAAGAGAAAAACACCTCCGATGTTTGATCGTTGGAGAGAGAGGGACAAGTATAACTAAGAAAGGAAGGATCATATAGAAACAAAATGTATATCATCAACCTCATGACCTATGTATGATTGGACACCTGTGTATGATATGCCTCCATCCTATGACTAATCAATTACAAAAAAACCACTTGAGAAGACAAGTACTTTGAAAAGTTTCATAAAGAGTCATTTACAAATAATAGAGGATGAAACTACATTAAACATACTACATGGGATGATTGACCAATGGCCACAAGATAAAGAAGCATTGGTTACACAGTGAGTAGTTAACTAGTTATAACATAAGAAAAGAATCGTTAGCAAATTTTTTCTTAGTTCACAGATAAGAGACTATGATATGGAATATATCATGTTGTATATGGGATATTGTTATACCATGAAATGTCACTTCTCCATTTGAGTAATGACTCTAGCATTTCATTACACAAAAGGACATTATGGATTGAAGTAACCATAACTTTATATATGGATTAGAGCCTTCATACATACTTTCTCCTTCAGCTTTGCCACTTTTTAATAATGATTTTTCCTTGCATTCGCAGGTCCTTCCATCTAAACTTGTGTGTCACTCACAGGTAGGTTCATATGCAACCCATGACTCATCTATAAAAAGTTGTAATTGCGACTTCTCTCAAGTAAATTCGTAAGTCACTCGCAAGTTTCCTAGTATATACCCGCAAGTTCCATTAAAACAAACTTAAAAATAAAAAGATGATTAGTTTAGGGGCAATTAGGTTTGGATTGATAACTCCCATAACCATCCTAGGCCTCATAACCTCTCCTCCCCAGCAACCATAAAGAGAGGGGAAGGGTAGAGGATAGGGGAAGCAATTTTTGGAGAGAAAGGTTATGCTGGAGGAATCCATTGGAGAGAAGAGCAAGAGGTCTCAGTTTCTTGGTATGTAGAAGAAGCTTGTCTTATACAGGGTTGTAATGTTTCATGAAACTTATTAATAAAGAGTGTTTTTCTTAAATAAATGTCTTAGTGGGTGATTTTGTTGTTATGAATCATTATCTATATTGTTATTTATTCTTAAATGAAATTGTAATCTGTTCATGCTTCTTTTTATAACAATAAGAGATATCATGGAGGAATATCAATATTTGTTGCAGGTATAAAATATCAGAAGGCTGAGAAACATCTAAAGAAGGGAGTTAAAGTTTAAATCAACTATCATTAAAAAGGTACATATTCCACTAACTCTATTTATCTTATATATTTTTATCAACCCTTAATGTCTACAAGTCATACCCTAGTATGTTGGTGACCCTAAGAACCCAAGTTATAAGGTAGATATCCCTCATAACAATCGGTATGTTTCTTTTTGTACATAATGAAAGTTGCATCTTCATCAAATATAACATCTCTTTTGATCTCGATCTGGTGATGACCTGGAATGTATACTTATAAGATTTCAATTGATCACTGTATCCAAAAAATATTCCCCTCTTTCTAGAAGGGTCCAATTTTGTTATTTTCTCCTTGGGAACATGTATAAACACATGACAACAACAAATATTTAGGTGCCTGACTTTAGGATTCTTATTGGTAAACATATCTTCTGGATTTTTGTTCCCAAGGGCACTATGAGCAATTATGTTTTGAACATATACTATGGCTCTAGCTGCTTCATCCCATAGGTGCATGGGTCAATCTTGTTCATGAATCATGGATTTTTCAACTTCCATAATGGTTCTATTATTCCTTTTTCTAATCCATTATGTTGAGGATTATATGGTATGGTCAGCTTCCTCTTAATCACAACTTCCTTGAAGAAATATTTGAATTCATTGGAAGTGAATCCTCCTCCATTTTTAGATCTCAAGATCTTGATCGTATTCTCATATATGTTTTCCACAAGAGCCTTGAATTATTTGAATCTTTCAAATACTTCATATTTTCCTTTCAGGAAGTAAATCCAACTCTTGTGGGAGAAGTCAACTTTTAAAGAAACATAATACACATACCAACTTAGTAAAGTGGTTGAAATTGGACCACATACATCTAAATGGACAATACCTAATATTCATTTTTCTTTATTGTTGTTGCTTGTAAATGGGTTCTTGGTGTTATTCCCTTCAGCACATACTTTGCAAACTCCTTCATGATTGACTTGAATTTCTGGTAAACCTGAGACAACCTTGCTTATAATTGGTAGTGCTTTGTAGTTCACATCAACAAGTCTTCTATGCCATAATTCACATGGGTTGATTGTACTTTCTATTAGGGCTAAGTCTGTATGTCCTTTTAGCTTGTAAAGTCCCCCTTCTTCTACACAAATTAGAATTGCATTATCTATTGTATTTCCCTTTGGCCACAAAAGTACTTCTCCATCTACAAAAGCAACTCGCAAGCCCTTCTTATCTAGATATGAGATAAAAAGTAGATTCTTCTTTAATCCTGGAACATATAGGACTTATTTCATCTTCATATACTTTCCTGAGTTTAACTTGTAAGAGGCATATCCCATTCCTTTGATGGTATATTGGTAGTCATCTCCAAGATTTACTTTGTAGGGTGAGTCTTTCTGGACAAGGAATTGAAAGGAGTATTTATATCATGTCATATGTTTGGAATCTACGCTATCTATGAGCTAGGTGTCACTTACATGTGATACTGATGCAGTAATATTTGATATCAAAAACTATTATTTAGTAGAGTCTTCATATTCTATGTTCCTTTCTTCAGATGGTTCATTTTATTCATCTATAAGGGCATGGAACTTCTTCTTGATTTGTTCTACTTTGAGTGGACAATTTCTTGCAATGTTTACCATATTGTGGCATGTCAAGCATTCAAAGGATGAGTAGTCTCTTTTGGGTCTTGATTTCCTTTGAAACTTTTGATTTCTTCTGGGAGAATGATCATAAACTTTTCTCTTTTTTGATCCTTTATTTCCATAGGCTTCAAAGTATTGATCTTCATCATCATTCAGCTTCTATTCTTTGTTTGTTATCCTTTCTGATTCTTGCACACACTCTTTTCAAAGTTTGTTGAACTTGGTAATATTTCTCCTAACACATATACCTCTAATGAAATATTCTCAATCCCTTGGGAGATTATTTAAGGTGGTCATCGCAATTTTTGCTACCTCCACCATGTCACCTATAACCTCCAATTTTTATTTGATTTAAGATACTCTTGTGAAGTATGAATACATGGTTTCTCCCTTTTGAATATTCACTACCTTGATTTGATTTCTCAAGGTGATTCTTCTGTTAATGTTCTTTCCTTTAAATAGACTTGTCAAAGAATCAAAAATTTCTTTTGAAGTGTTCTTTGATGATACTTGAGAGATAAAATGATCCGTTATGAAGTAATCTATGCTCCTTTTGGATTTTATCATGTCCTTCATGTTCTTTTTCGTTGCTTCATTTAATTCTGGCTCCTTGACCTCTTCTTTGATGTAGTCTTCTAGGTTACTCTCTTAAAGAATAAGCATGATTATTTACTTCCATGCTCTAAATTTATCTTCCTCTTAAATATTTTCATCAAGATTGGCTTTGTTTGTCATATTCAAGGAATGAGAACCTCAAATGGAAATATAGGAAGTAGTAACTACCAATTTAAGGACTTCTTCTGAAATCTCCTTCAGATTGACCTAGGGTTTGATGGTAAAACCTTAATTTTTCAGCTGATATCACTTGTCAGGACAAATGGTGGAAAATATGTGCCTCCCCAAGGAAATATATATTGTATCTTGATTTTTTTGAACTTGGTGATGGAGCCCTAACAAATATGAAGCCTTAGTTCCTCCCAGCAAGAGTGACACGTCAAAATTGAAAATTTTTGGAATTGATTTCTTCCACCACAAAAATATACTCTCTCTTAGGGAGAGTTTAAATAACCTTCTTTTTCAGCTGATCTTACAAGGGATTTTCCCAAAATAGCAAACCCTATCTTATTGTACTATGGAAAACTATTGCACAATGTCTTGTTTCAGGTTGGCTCTAATACCATGTTATCTTTTTAAAAGCTTTATGCACAATAAGAAGAATATCACTGAAAGAATGACAAGCACAACAAGACTAATCAGAAACAAAAATTTATCCTAGGAAACTCTCATGGGGAAGAAAACCTATAAAACCTTGCTCGATATAGAATCCAACCAAGTATAATGTAATACCACAAGACTAAGATCAATTGCTTCTCCTCCTCCAGATGGACTTCTCTTTGTGTACAAATGAGGAGGGAACCTCATATATTTATACAAATCAGTTGTGAAGTATAATAAACCGACAGGGTCAACTTCACCTTCCCAATAGGGTCGAATTCACTTAGGAGACATAAAAATAAATTTTACTAATTCTTTTCTGGGTACTATTGACCCGAATTACAATGGAGTTTTTACCTTAAGACTTTACATGACCAATTACATCAATGAAATCCCTAATAAGAGGAACACCATCTCCAGAAAAGAGGGATAATAACAATATTATCAAAAGTACAATTAGATTATATTCCGTAGTTACATTATTTCAACATCAAATCCTAGTGACTTCTCCACATACACTTCCACTTTTTTAGGGGAAACATCAGGTATCACTCTGAGCATACCCTTTAGTTACTGAGGAAAAAAATCCTTTCCATGGATAGAGGCTAAGTGATCATGTCTTTAAATATACTTCTGAAATATATGTTGTAGTCACTCCCTCTAAAGCAAATCTTTCCTACTCACTCTTTCATTGAGCACTATCCTCCCTCTACATCTTAACATCTTGTACTCTTTGCATCGGGATATTTTTCACTAGAGTGATAGGAAGCATTTTATGTTTTTGATATTCTATGTATCCATCTATGTCATCTCCCACAAAATTAGTCTAATGAGATGATCTATTTTCTCTCAATGCCACTAGATACCAAGATCCTTCATCTCAAACTCGGTTTCAAGTTCCCTCTTGCACCCAACTATGAGCTTGTTGTCTTCTATGATCGACCATCTTCAGTCTTGTAGAAAAGGTCAAAATTTACATCACTCTAGGTGATCCTAAATCTCATTATGTAACCATATGTCCTAGTGTACTATCCCTTGGGTTCCTTCTAATCTCATGCAAGTACTTCTTCAATCTACACTCATGTGATTCTCTATAGGGAGTCTTGAATCTTAGATATTGCTCGATATACACTTCTATTTCAATTACACCATCTTTCTAGTGGAATATTTATCACTAAAGAAGTGTGCCTGGCCAATAGAGAAAATGTCTCATCATAATCGACTCCCTCTTTCTGAGAGAAACCATGAACCTTGATTTGTACTTATGTAGAATAATTGATCTTATAAATGAAGGTTGTTTCCGAATAATCACTTTTTCTTTGGAGCAAGTCTCATCGTCCTTCTCTTATAGGTGATTGTACATAAGATTTCCTATAATTCAAATTCATTTGCATGATTAGAAACATTTCATAATTTTTAAAACATATTAATAATGACAAATTCTTATGCATAAATACATATGTCACATGGTCATGCAAATATCTTAGCTAATGTTTCAACACAGTAGCCATTCATATTCCGTATACACATGATAAATTTTTAGATGCCTTCCATCTCTACCTGAACATAAATAGGAGACTGCACTACTCCCAACATGTCAGCAAAGAGGTTTCATTATAGATAAGAAATAATGACTCTTGGAATATTGTGCAACACCATAGGCTACTTATCCATGACTTGCACATTAGTATTATATTGTTTATCAACGAATTCACTCTATTATGCATAATACATTTCCTAATTCTAGGAACATAAATATGTACACATTTGAAAAATATCATTTGAACAATTAGATATATAGGAAATGACAATTTAGATACTTCTCTTTGTTTGTTTGGTTAGATCCCTCTTGATCTCTTCCTCCTTGCAGAAATAGTTGGAATGTCTATAAGCATACTCTACTTCATCATATGATTGTGAGGACTTGTGTCCATCTTTCTCATGATAAATAATGCTTGAAAAAGTCTTCTACACCATAGTTCACTTGGTACTATGTACTAGCATTGGCTCTAAGTGTCCCTTCAACAACTACATCATCAATAGTCTTTCCACTTGGCCACATAAGAGCTTGGATATCAACAAAAGTAATTTTATATCCATGTTATTCTAATGTTCATATAAATAGGAGGTTTTAATACATATTCCATCTTCATAGGTTTTCTGGAATACAATCTTGTAGGAGGATTCTCCTACTCTTTTATAGAATACTGATAATTCACCTTAGGAGGTGAATCCTTCAAACTTGTGAGACAATACATAAATTTCTCTTCTCTTAAACAATATTTCTTGTCGTGTTTTGTGTCATGTGCATGATACCTCTTATTATTTACTTTCCTGATTTTAACTTTTTGAATGGGAACAATTCCTTGCAAAATGTCCCATTATCTGATAATAGTAACATCTGACTGTTGAATAATATTCCTGGGACCTGTGAGACTTATGATAATTATTTTATTTCTTGTGAGAATTATCTTCCTTCTTGAACTTATCTTTCTTCGGATGTTCTCCTAATGCTTGATCATCATCTTCTCCCATCCTTTCCAATCTATATTCTTCAATTTGATTTACAATATCTTAGATCCGTTCTTTGATCTCAGAGACCCATGTAAAGTGGGATTGGATGGTTTCTCAAATTCGAATTTTCAAATTCTTGAGTTGAGTTCTCAAGGTCGTTTTTTGGTTGATGTTCTTTCCTTTATACGATCTAGTCAAGGAATCAACCATCACTTGGGAGTATACAAGTAGGAAACATGTGGGATCAACTTATACTTGATGGATTCAGTAATGATCCTCTTAGCCTTGACCATATTCTTCTTGTGTCTAGTTCTGTCTTCATCTCCCTCTTGCTCTGTAACTTCTTCCTTGACATATTTTTCCAAGTCATGTTATTCTAATGTGAGAAGCACTCTATACTTAAATGCCTAGAATTTCTCAACTCCTTCAATATTGTCATCATTCTTGGTATTTTTTCTCATATTGATAAAATGAGAACCTCAAATGGAAATAGAGAGAATAGTGCTTACCAATAAGAATGCTCCAATCAAGTGCTAGCTTCAATGCCTTCTGGAAGACTACTACTGGTTGATTCTAGGTGTAATGTCCTCGAGCCTTTGACTGGTGAAGAGGACGCTACTATCACCAAACATATGGGAAAATAGCCCCATGAAGATGAACAGGCATACAGTGCTGAAATAAAAACTTAAAACATAAAACATGCTTAGACGCATAAACCTTCACATGCATAGCGAAAGCAAGCATACATTCATTCAAGCATACCACATGTTCATCATATTGATTATTCAGTAAATATAAATGCAGAGACAAAATAGTTAAGAATACTCTTCTTAAAAAGGACTTGTCCCGCAACCAGCTACGTCGCTGCAATGTTCCACCCAACCATAGGCTAGTGTGCTCATCAATATCTCAGCAACATTGCCACCACTAAGCTGGGCATTATTCCTCAAGGAGTAAGGTTCAAAGCAGGCTTACATGTAGCCAAGGTACACAAATCATCCAAGCCCACACAGTAGGGTTTAACAGGCCGTCAAGGAGTTAGGGAAGGCTAAATGCTAAGCTGGTGGCCTCAACGGAGAACTAAGGACACCTACACCAGAGCCAAGCTTAACCCCTGAGACATCCACACACCCAACACCAGGAATCAGTCCTTTCTCTGTTTCATAGTCCCTTAGGTCCTGACTTCCCTTTCCAATATTCTTCAAGGGTTGTGGAGAAGAAAGCCACTAATCTCACTCTGTTTGAGTGGCTCCAAACACCAGTTTCTCAAGCATACCTAGCCTCTAATTCTATTCTCAATAGTCTGAAGACCAACCACTGCATACCACAGTAAAAAAATAGTTCACAGCTCTATGAAGGAGGTGAAGACAATAGGGTGACAAACCCCAAACGACAAGGTGAACACAACTCAGGTCAAACACGATGATTTAGAGTTGTTCTTGGCCCTAGCATGGAAAAAAAAACTCAGCAATAAACCAACAAGGTACTTTCATACACAACAACCCAGAAACAGGGTAATTCAATAGCAGCACCAACCATATAAGGAAACGGCGACAGCATTACATGGGCTGCAAAAAGGGAAAGAAGCTAGATTCCCAACACTGAGCCCACAACACATGATCCTTCATGCAATCGCTGGAGAAAATTACACAGACCCAAAAAAGGAAAAAGGAACAGACTCCCAATTTAGGTGTGAGGGAAAAAGACACAACCAACAGTCACAGTTCAGCATTGAACCACAGGGAAAAACCATGGCAATCTTTGGAAAATGCCACATTGTAAAGGAAAACACATTCAACAAAGCGTGGAGGAGACTGCAACCGGCATTTAGTGAGGGAATTGCCGAAGTCTTCAGCTCACGATCCACTATGAAGGATGGAACAATACCCAGTCCAATAATGTGTGGATGAAAGAAATCGGTTCTCTACGTGGATGGAAAGAACACAACCACATACCGAAAAATGCATGAGAGAGGGAAGGTGAACCCCCAAACAATGTAATTTAATCCATTTTAACTCCACCCTATGTGAGGAAAATGAACAGTCGACGGTGGGGAGAGTGGACAGAAAGATCGACTATCGTATCGTGGAGGGAGTGCATGTGTGAGCATATTGGTTTCCTGCCAACCCATAGCTTCCCCCACTAACAACAGAAACTAAGGTGGTTGACACATGGAAAACTCCCAATGGCCCCCACGGGTTAGACAACCCCCCCTTAACCTTACGAATCATGCCCTTTTCATTTAACGTTGCATTGTCGTACATGGCTATAGGTTTATTTTAAATTGATGTGCATACTTACATGATGCCAAAACTATAGTGTGTCGGATAGCACGATGTACCATCGACAACGATCCCTATTATTGAAACATAACACAACCGAATTGATGGTGGGGATTTTTCCTTTAGCTCCACACCACGATTTATTACAATATATACATCATGTACCTTTTAATGCAAATGGGGTCAAAACTGAGGCATTACACTAGGGTTTGCAGGAGAACCCTAATTTTCTAACTTTTGAATCTCACAAATACGATGAGAGAGAAATGTGCCTCCCTAAGGTGATTTTAGCAATGGTCTTCTTCTTTTGAATTTGTGGACATAAATTCAAAAAATATGACTCCCTAGTTTTCCCCAAGTAGTAGTGATAGGGACAAAATTAAAATTCTTAGATCTAAGTTCTGATTCCACATAAATATGTTCCCTTGTAGGGTGACTTGGAGAATCCCTATGTCAACCCGAGTTGGTGGACAAAAAGTCTTAAAGTATGAATCATTAGCTCTTGACCCTAGCATTTTTTAGGTCAAAAATTCAGCTCCACAAAACTGGAATCTTCCTCCACAAAAAGATGCACCCTCCTAGGGAAATTTCAATGATGCAAAGTTTGAGCTTGATATCTGGATGGAAAGACTGAATCATGGATCCCTAACCTTTGACAGTTGCAGCTTTGCAATTGTTACAGTTGTTGCATTGAATTCTTTCAGCATGATTTTAATACCGTGTTAGAACTTTGACTTACAAGAAATTATATTAGACTTTTACTCATTTAGCATATTACATCATAACAATTGCATGCATAATACAATAAAAATATACAATAGGATCACTGAAAAAAAAGACAAGAATAACAACACAAGAGCACACAAAATATTTTTCTTTGGGAAACCCTAATAGGGAAGAAAACCCAACAAACTTCTTTAGTATAAATTTGTCGGTAAGTGAAATGTATTGTATTACAACCAAAAGCTAAATTATATTCACACAAAGATCCTGAGAATAATATAAGATAGAAACCCCAATAATAAGATGTCTTTTGACCTCCTTTTGCAAACCAATAGAGTCTTGCAAAAGCTGGTGGTTCATCTCATTCTGCCTTTTGTGTATCTTGAGCATCTCTCCAAGATTCTCTTAGGTCCTGGCAATCGTTTGGAGGAGACTTCCAGCCAAGTCCGACAACTTTTGGTCTGCTTCCATGATCAATGTGCACCACTGGATTTCACCTTTCTCACCTGTGAAATGCATCATTGAAGTTCTGTTAGACCAAGCATAATATAGGCATTAAAATCAGTTAATTAATTGCCCAATTGGCATGACAGTCCAATCCTCATCAAGGAGACTTTCATATTTTTCATGCCTTCCCAACAGGCACATGAGCTCATTCATGTCCATTCTTTGGCAGGGAATTAACCATTCCAGCTTTCACAATTTATTTTAAGCAAATACACACATTTCATTTCAATCCTACATGCATTAAACAATCCTTTGTTTTCACAATGCATAAATGTATATGTATATATATATATATAATCAAAAGGCAAGAGAGAGTAGTAAGAGTTTTTCCCCTCTTTATTTTGTTCCATCCTAGAACCCACACCATCACTGTGGCTTTTCATGCTCTCAGCCTCTTTCACTTCACCGTGAATGCTGGACCAATCCCTCTTGGTCATGACACTTAGTGTCTTCGGCCTATTTCAGACCTCTCAACCATGGAGCCTCCCCACATGGTTTGTCTTAGCTGCTAGGACCTTCACAGTCTCATTAGCACCTTTTTCATTACTGCTCATTCTGAGCTCTTCAGGACAGTCACATGTCCACATGCACCCCTAGGATGCTCTCATAGTCCTCGCTTCCAGCAATACCTATATTCAGACATTGAATAAGTTCACATGTTTAGTTTATTCTCATCAGTTTTTATCTCTTAAACAAGAGATTAAAACATCATAACCAAATCATATACACATGCATATTCATAAGCAAGAATTGCAAAATAATCCAATACTTATCTGTATTGTGCATTTCCTCGTTGGTCCACAGGATCCTGCTTCGCTTTGCAAGATCACCTATGGACTTGGATGTTAGGTCAACACACAGGCTGCTTCACAACATCCTTTTAGCTATATATCAGGCACAGTCAAGCCAACCTTTAGTTGGGTTTATCAGACCATCAAGATTCAACAAATCACCTGTACTTATATCAACAATACACTTATATCAACAACCAATCATCAGCCAAGCTAACACCATTGGGTTTATCATGCCATCAACAATAACACATGCATTTATATCGACCATTTCCAGGTTTCAATTCCAATAGTGAGCTCTAATGCCACTACCCCATATCACACAAGAGACCATTCCCTTCTCTGAGTTAACAGTCCCTCATAAATGCCTCCTTTTTTCATGCTCTTTAGAGAGACCACTCCCTTCTCTGAGTTGATAGTCCCTCAGGAATGTCTCCTTATTCGTGCTCTTTAGAGAGACCACTCCCTTCTCTGAGTTGATAGTCCCTTAGGAATGTTTCCTTTTTCGTGCTCTTTAGAGAGACCAACTCCCTTATCTGAGTTGACAGTCCCTCAGGAATGTCTCCTTCTCTGTGCTCTTTAGTAGAAGGTAGGATGAGCTCAAGACTTTGTCCATTTAGTGTACAATACCAGGCTACATCTGTTTATCCTGACAACACAAGCAATGTAAGCATATTCATCAGCGTTATTGATCCAAAATTGTAACCATATTTCACATCATTCACTATCAAGTATTGAGACACTAGGAGTGCGTCCACTCCCTAGGGTGTAATCAATATTGAAAAACCCTTCCATGATCTGACATCGGGAAAGTGTGCAACCTTTTTCGGTGTGTGCCATGTAGGCCCTATGCATACTCAAGCAATCTGCCATAACGGAAACAAAATCAAAACATGCTCTACATATTGAATTTAACAATTTGACATGCATATTCTTAGCTAGGGTCACAGAACACTTATCCATTTGCCGAAGCGGTTTTCGTTCGTTAAGGAGGAATGGGGGCTCCCTTCTCTGAGTTGACAGTCCCTCGGTTTTCCATCCCAACTCCTCTTTTCATGTCATATACACACATGTCTTACTAACATAATCTATGCCATCTCACTCATGTTGCTTACCAAACATGTAGTGCAGATGAGACATTTCCAAAATGTCCAATGGAGTTTCACCCGAAACCCATTCCAAGATAAGGGAAAACCTTCCCATGAAGTTTGGCTCCTGCAGGCCAGCACACATGATCTTCCTGCAGTGTGTACCCTTGGTACATTCATCAAATATCCAAACAGTCAGTCATTATCTGATAATACAATCCAAATTTGATTGTTCCATAACCAAGCAATAACATTATTAATTAAATTCAATGAGAATTTGCAACTCTGTTTACTACAGAAATTGATTTGCTTGGCACTGAGGTGATCCTCATTTGTGGGTCTCTTGTAAGAAACACCACTATGCCCATTATAATTCTATGCTTCATAACATGAACACCCACTTTCATTGTGCCCTCCTGACACAATTCTATGCAAGCCAGTAGTGATTAGTAGTTGTCAGCAATTTCTCAAACCCAAAATTCACAAATTCAAATTTGACAACTCATTATGCATATAAACTAGTTTCACAGCCATGAGACTCTTCTCGTGAGGTTTGTCTCTTTCACATGGTAGATTTCCGGCATTTGTCATGGTCTTACTCTCATTGCCATGCTCCAAACAATCTACCTAAAACCTGAAATTCAATCAGCCAAACACTTGATAAGTCTTGATGCATATAACCTTTTCATTGCTGCAACAATCACTAAAGCATTTTTAGAATTTATAAAATTCCAATACTTCCAGCTGTTAATCGTATCAATATTACCAAAACTCATTTACTTCACGCAATCATTATCATACTTTAGATTACAAGGTACAGTCACATCATTCATGTAATTTAAATGAAACATTTAGATACTCCTTACTTCACAAGCATATCATTTGTACCACCTTGCCCTTCCAGAGAGCATCTCTGGTAGCTAGATGACCATGACTACCTTCTTCATGCACTTACTATCCTACATTCATAACAACTGTTGAAATGGTTCCAAAATTGTCATCAATTCATCATTTCAGCCATTAGTTATTCATAATATCACATGCGCTATCTTAATGCATTGATGCAATGCATCACAACATTTTCACCCATACTTAGGTAATCATTTACTCACACCCTTCATATGCATCCATTCAATGCATAACTACAAGATTTATGAAATCTTTTAATGCATATCCACTCAATGCTACCTTGCATTGATTCAGGAATACTATGCATTCGAACATACCATGCATGGCCTAACCCTGACTACTTCATATAGGATGCATTACTATAATCAAGATCATCAATGCTTACTTTCTTCGGGCTACTAAGCTCATAGCAACATAATACAGGCATAACATATTTCTATATGAAGGTAGTATAGCATTCAAATATCCACATGGTATGAGATCTCTTACCTTTACCACTCCAGGAAATTGTCATAATTAAACTCTTACCTTCATGGGTCCTACTTACACCCTTGACATTACCAGTTTGGTTGGTCCTTTGCAAGAGATTGCACAACTTGCTCACCAACTTTTGATTCTGGACTTGTTTCCTTATCCCTTTCTCCATAGGGTTGCTAGTCACATTCGTCAGCATCAGCAATATATTCAGCCATGTTCATGTTGTCGTTGGTTTTTCCACTAATGCCAACATCAATGCAATAATTATCATTAGTGGTTCATTATAAACGTATAATCCTTACTATTTTTACCAGCATGTAATATCCTATGCATGCAAGGCATATCCTCATACATTTCATGTATAAAACTTATAAAATGTAGTAATAATCAACAAGGAAAATTCCCTTTTTACGTCCCTCATCCTTGCATTGAACTACTCTTCCACACAACAGCTGATTTGACTGCATGGTCTTGCTACCTCTAGGGATGCAATTTCCCAGATTTGTTCATTTGACAGCAAAACCTTTCTCTTTTAGGCAATCACTTAGCACTTTGCTACTCTTGCCTATCCATATGCTTCATTCTAACCTTGGGTGTGAAAACCACATCATTTAAAAAATGATGGCAAAACACACCACTGAATGTTGGGTTTGAAATGCAAACTCCAGCCACCTAGGGTTTTCTTCCTCTTTCAGTCCTGAAACTGCTGAGAACCCCAATGATAAATTCACTGCAAAGACCACTGGAGCACTAGCTGGAACTGCTAAAAATTCCACTGGAAAACCCAATTTTATTTCTCCCTATCGGGTCCCTTCCCAACTAAGTTTCCGACACTTTGGTGGTCAAAATGCCTAGCTCATCAGCGGTCTGTTCCTTTATTTTTATTCGGCATTTCGGAGGGAAAAATGACTAGAATTCCAATTTGCCTCGGTGAGAAAACTGACTATTCATTGGCAATAGCATAGACTAACCTGTTGCGTCGACGGCCGGGTGCCCTACGCATCGGACGGTTAGTCCCTTCAGCTTCCGCAACGGTGGCCCACAATTGAACTATATCTTCCGCAGCTCACGAATTTGTCGGCGGTCAGATCAACTAGGATTTTGCGGCATCGGTGCTCGAAGAACATCGGGTGATTAGTTCTTTATATGGTTGCAACGGCGGCCCACAATCTCTCTATGCCTTCTGCAACCACGTTTCTATCGACGGTCGGAACAATGTCCATCGGTGGAATAGTCTACTAATTAGCCGCAATGGTGGACGTTCGATAAACTAACTTTATCCGATGTAGCTCATCGGCAACTGAATCACCTAATCATCGGCGATGTGATCAACTAACTATCGTCGATGGCCGATGATTCTATGACTTAGAAAAAAATTTGAAATTTTTCTCTTTAGTCTTCTTTTCTACCGCTTCATTGGCTCAACTGTCTCTTATTCTCCAACGATGCGAAAACTTCCTCTACCTTCCTCCAATTTCGTTGGCTCCATCTCCCCTATCCTTCATCGATCAAAGCAACTGCTTGTTGTCGCCGTAGTTATCAGAACCATAATTCACTAACACCTCGGCATCGGTGAGTGGAAGACTAATGCATCGGTGGAATGGTTCACTCAGTAGCCGCAACAGTGGCTCATCATATTTGATCTTTTTTCGATCAGTGGCCCAATATGCTAATGATTTCCGATCAGCGAACTGAAGCATAACCTGATTAGCATTGGCAGTCAGAACTTTTCCCATCGAAAGACTAGTGCTCTAGGTTTCTGTAACAGCGGGTGCACGAACCACTTTCGTCTTCTGATGGCTGATGATTTTGGGCCTTGGAGAAATTTTTTGATCTTTCTTTACTGCTTCGGATGTTGGAAAGTCTTCCTCTATGGCGTCGACAGTCGCAGGATCTATTCGTCAGAAGGATAGTCCTCTAGCTATCCGCAACAGTGGTGCAAGATCATCTAATTCCTTCCGATTTTCATCGGTGATCTACACAACTAACATGCTTCGATGGCCGACGAAGTCAACACTTAGAGAATTTTCAAAAATTCTACACCATCGGTGGTCAGAGGCTCTATCCATCGGGAGGATAATCGCCTAGCCATCCGCAACGGTGGCACTCAACCAGCTAAGCATTGGCGATCCATCTGTCTAAGTGTTCCGGCCAAAACACTTAGGAAATTTTCTGAATTTTCCTCCTCTGTCTCCTGCCGCATTGGCCGTCGGCTCAACTATCCATTGGGTGGCCTTCCCACTAAGTGCTCCACTGCATTGGAAGAACTTGTCACCAAGTTTTTCAACGAGCCGACATTCTGGCACTTAGAAATTTTTGTGAAATTTTCTTGTCTTCCCCCATTTTTCCTAGTTTCTGCTGGGCAGTAAGCAACCTACCTCTATTAACTATTTATCATGGCCCTCTGATGCCCAAGTGCTGCAACATAAGCTCTTTCACTGCATCTTCATGGCCCATTCAAGCCCATGCTGCAACCTTTAGCTTTGATACCATACTGTAACATCCCCCACCCTCTGACCGACGAAGTGGACGCTACTATCACCAAACATACGGGAAAATAGCCCCATGAAGATGAACAGGCATATAGTGCTGAAATAAAAACTTAAAACATAAAACATGCTAAGACACATAAACCTTCACATGCATAGCAGAAGAAAACATACATTCATTCAAGCATACCACATGTTCATCATATTCATTATTCAGTAAATATAAATGCAGAGACAAAATAGTTAAGAATACTCATCTTAAAAAGGACTCGTCCCGCAACCAGCTACGTCGCTGCAACATTCCTCCCAACCATAGGCCAACATGCTCATCAATCTCTCAGCAACACTGCCACCACTGAGCTGGGCATGATTCCTCAAGGAGTAAGGGTCAAAGCAGGCTTACACATAGCCAAGGTACACAAATCAGACTAGCCCACATAGTAGGGTTTAACAGGCCATCAAGGAGTTAGGGAAGGCTAAATGCTAAGCTAGTGGCCTCAAGGGAGAGCTAAGGACGCCTACACCAGAGCTAACCCTGACCCCTAAGACATCCACACACCCAACACCAGGAATCAGTCCTTTCTCTGTTTCACAGTCCCTCAAGCCCTCACTTCCCTTTTCCAATATTCTTCAAGGGTTGTGGAGAATAAATCCAGCAATCTCAGTCTGTCTGAGTGGCTCCAAACACCAGTTTCTCAAGCATACCCAGCCTCTAATCTTATTCTCAACAGTCCGAAGACCAACCACTGCATACCATAGTAAAACAACAGTTCACAGCTCTATGAAGGAGGTGAAGACAATAGGGTGACAACCCCAAACGACAAGGTGAACACAACTCAGGTCAAACACGACGATTCAGAGTTGTTCTTGGCCCTATCATGGCCAAAACAACTCAGCAATAACCCAACAAGGTACTTGCATACACAACAACCCAGAACCAGGGTAAGTCAACAGTAGCCCCAATCATATAAGGAAACGACGGCAGCATTACACGGTTTGCAAAAAGGGAAAGAAGCCATATTCCCAACACTGAGCCCACAACACATGATCCTTCATGCAATCGCTAGAGAAAATTACACAGGCCTGAAAAAGGAAAAAGGAACAGACTCCAATTTAGGCATGAGGGAAAAAGACACAGCCAATAGTCACAGTTCAGCGTTGAACCACAGGGAAAAAACCACAGCAATATTCGACAAATGCCACATTGTAAAGGAAAACACAGTCAACAAAGCGTGGAGGAGATTGCAACCAACATTCAATGAGGGAACCGCCGCAGTATTCAGCTCATGATCCACTATGAAGGATGGAACAATACCCAGTCCAATCATGTGTGGAGGAAAGAAATCGGTTCTCTGCGTGGATGGAAAGAACACAATCAAAGACTGGAAAATGCATGAGAGAGGGAAGGCGAACCCCTAAACAATGGAATGTAATCCATTTTAACTCTGCCCTGCATGAGGAAAATGAATAGTCGGCGGTGGGGAGAGTGGACAGAAAGATCGGTCATCGCATCATGGAGGGAGTGCAGCCATGAGCGTAGTGGTTTCCTGCCAGCCCATAGCTGCCCCCACTAACAACAAAAACTAAGGTGGTCGAAACATGGAAAACTCCCAATGTCCCCCATGGGTTAGACAACCCCCCCTTAACCTTAGGAATCATGCCCTTTTCATTTAACGTTGCATCGTCATAGTTGGCTACAGTTTTATTTTAAGTTGATGTGCATACTTACATGATGCCAAAACTATAACGTGTCGGATAGCACGATGTACCATGGGCAACGATCCCTATTGCCGAAACATAACACAGCCGAATCGATGGTGGGGATTTTGCCTTTAGCTCCACACCACGATTTATTACAATATATACATCATGTACCTTTTAATCCAAACGGGGTCAAAACTTGGGCATTACACTAGGGTTTGTAGGAGAACCCTAATTTTCTAACTTTGGAATCTCACAAATATGATGAGAGAGAAATGTGCCTCCTTAAGGTGATTTTAACAATGGTCTTCTTCTTTTGAATTTGTGGACATAAATTCAAAAAATATGACTCCCTAGTTTTCCCCAAGTAGTAGTGATAGGGACAAAATTAAAATTCTTAGATCTGAATTTTGATTCCACATAAATATGTTCCCTTGTAGGGTGACTTGGATAATTCCTATGTCAACCTGAGTTGGTGGATAGAAAGTATTAAAGTATTAATCCTTAGCTCTTGACCCTAGCATTTTTTAGGTCAAAAATTCAACTCCACAAAACTGGAATCTTCCTCCACAAAAAGATGAACCCTCGTAGGGAAATTTAAATGATGCAAAGGTTGAGCTTGATATCTGGATGGAAAGACTGAATCATGGAGCCCTAACCTTTGATAGTTGCAGCTTTGCAATTGTTACAGTTGTTGCATTGAATTCTTTTAGCGTGATTTTAATACCATGTTAGAACTTTGACTTATAAGAAATTATATTAGACTTTTACTAATTTAGCATATTACATCATAACAATTGCATGCATAATACCATAAAAATATACAATAGGATCACTGAAAAAAAAAAGACAAGAATAACAACACAAGAGCACACAAAATATTTTCCTTTGGGAAACCCTAATAGGGAAGAAAACCCAACAAACTTCTTCAGTATAAATTCATCGGTAAGCAAAATGTATTCTATTACAACCAAAAGCTAAATTATATTCACATAAAGATCTTGAGAATAATATAATATAGAAACCCCAATAATAAGATCTCTTCTCTAAGTAGCTACTCTTCTCCCAAGCGAACTTGCTCTTCTTTTTCTCTCACTAGCAAACTTTCTTGAGTGAGTGATGTGTCCAAATGAGGGGAGTGCCTCCCCTATTTATACATGTTTTACAAGAGACTTTTTCCTTATGGACCTGAATTCCCAATTTTCCAGGGCTGACTTCACAAAGGTACAATATAATATGTTCTTTCTAGAATCTTCTAGGCCAACCTAGCTGAAAGGGTTTACACTGATTCTTTCAAGGTACTTTACATGTTTGATTACAATAATAATATCCTATAAGGGAGTACAATAATAATATAACATGACACATCAATAATACATGAATAATATCTTATTAAGTTACACAATCTTAAACACTATATGACATTGCATCATAGAGAGAAAGTAAAATGCAACAATATGTTGATGGATTGGATTACAATGCTGTAAAATAAATAAACATCACAAAGGACCACATTTTACATTTTTTTAGAGATTACTAAATGGGTGAAATCCCAAGAACAAATAGAGTTGAAATTTCTATTAAGTGGTGTACATATCAACCATTCCAACAGAATTGGATGGACTAATGGTTTTTGATGTGTAATCCTACAACAACAGATAAATTCTTTTATATTTCCTTCAAATGATGTATTCCAAGTTTGTTTTGGGAAAACATGTAAATTATTTCGATTTCCTGGAGTTTCAGGGAATTGGTTTGTGGATGCCTAAAAAATCCCAATGCCAAGCTTCGAGATGCCAATCTCTCAACCCCTCCACCTCACATCAAATACCTAGTCCAGATGTCTCTCTTGTACATCATTTTATTCCACATATACAAGAGGAATTTTAAATTCTTGAACAGGATATTGTCTTCCATAGAATAATTATTGAGCGTATGGACCAGGTAGATCCATCTCTCTATGGCGGGGGACAACAATCACATCCTAGTGGTGCAGTACCATCTACTAGTGGGGATATATTGACATATCATGAGACCACCATTGAGGCTCACCTGTGCACAACATGTGGTCATGCCTGCNGGTACAACAATCACATCCTAGTGGTGCAGTACCATCTACTAGTGGGGATATATTGACATATCATGAGACCACCATTGAGGCTCACCTGTGCACAACATGTGGTCATGCCTGCTATGGCCATGCACCAACATATGTTACTCTTATTAGGATTTTGAGTTGGGTAAGTATATGGTTAACATTAATCTTGTTCAATCTATTTATTCCTTACTATACACATATATAGATTGATAATATTTATAATTTTAAACTTGAATATATTAGATTCTTGTGCATAGGGGTAAGGATTTGGTATTAGTGATGTACCCCCTGGCTGGGGAGACCCATGTTTCAGAATATACAAGGGGTTTTGATGTGCTAGACGTTGTCATATCTTTGGCAACAACAACTGACATAGAGGTAACTATTTCAACATGTATATTTGGTAATACGTGTTTGTTCATTAATACATTTTATTTCATTAATGCTAGACGGTCTAATATTTACAATTTTTAACCTTACAGGTGTTATATCCTCCACAAGGGAAAAACATTACTTCTAGTGATATGGCAGTTGTTACCCTTACTAGTGTTTTGATTCATGTAGGTATATGGTTAATGATAATATTTTTCAAACAACTTGTTCCTTAATGTACACATGTATATATTGTTAATACTTATAATTTTTAAACTTGCGGATTCTATATTCATCTGCACAGGGACAAGACTTTGCCACTAGTGATGCCCCCTGGTGTAGAGACCCATGTTCCAGAATCTACAGGGGGTTTTGGTGTCCCAGATGTGAACATATCTTTGGAAGAAACAACTCACATAGGGGTAAGTATTTTATCATTCCAGTTTGTTAATACATGTTAGTTTGATAATAAATGTTAGTCCATTAATGCTAGACTTTCTAATATTTACAATTTTTAAACTTACATGTCCATTAATCTATGCATGTCTAACTATGTCAAGACTTGGTGACTATAGGCATCAACCAAAATCCCAATACCATAGTTTTCATTTTTATCTCCTCATATGCAAAATATAGATAAAGGTCATGTGTATATGAGATGTTCCACACCTAGAAAGAGAACAGGTGTCCATGAGCATGGAGTTATTGGTTCCATGGTAATGCATTTCCTTTGATGATAGTTGTTGATTAACTTTCAGTCCATTTCACAACTTCTTTTTATTAATTCTTAATTTGCATGTTTACAACATCTTGTTCGAGAGTCATTTATTCTAGACCTCATAGGGGTGATTGATGCAATAATTAGTGTCGCATATGTGATGGCTGCAACTAACACTGAAGTATCTATTTCAACATTTTTACATAGTTTATTCATGTTATATTTTGTATTCATGCACGTATAACAATTTAATTTTTTTTGTGATTGTAGCCATTAGAAGTAGCATCCATTTCAACTATGGTTGTGACCAAGATTGATGTTCAACCAATGACTATGTATGCTACAGAAGGAACCGAATTTCCTTTCCCAAAGTATTTTTGTGGTGAGATGTATGTTAATGACCAAGTATTTTAATCAATTTACATGCACATGTTGATAATGGTTGAATTAATTATGATGTTTTATTTTCATATAAAAATTGCAAATATGAGTTCCATGAGGAGGACGACACCATAAGAAATGATACCTCAAATGGATTCGGTGAGTGTTTGTTATAAATAATTAAGTCTTAAATTAATTTATTAATTTTGTTAGTGTTAATGTGTAGTTAGCTTGTCAAAAAAATTGATTTGTATTAGCAAACTCTAAAGATGTGCTGCGATGCTAGACATAGGCATGATAAATCAAAGTTGAGAAAAAACAAGAGGAAGATTGAAGTTTTGATCTAAACTCTAGGATATATGTACTTTTGGATACATGTACATCATTGTACTTTGGGATAGATGCACATTGGCATGCCATTTAAGGGGCAACTACTTTGTCATGAGTTGTATTATAAATAATTGGTTATCAATGCATGATACAATTAATTTCATATTCTCTCTTGAGTTTCCACTTGTTCTTGTGTCTATCGATTTCTTCCCCAAATTGATAAATTATGTTACTCAAATATATAATTATAGAGTAAGTCACTCCTTTCAAATGATCTTCTATGCAATATTTCATCTTTTACATTTCTTGTGTTGAACAAGTAGCATGCCACCATTGTGTTTATTTAAGTGGGGTAAATATATCTCTTATGAATGCATTATCTTAATGGAACAAACTAATTCCTTTCAACCTTCCATGAACTCATTACATGGACACTAATTAGATATCTAATTTAAAATTGTGATTTTGGACAATTCCAAGGGATCATACCCATTCCTTATGATTATGATTGTAAGGAAAATCAAAGTTCAATTGACATGGCCATGGTAAAAAAAATAGAGTTTAACAAATTAATTCAAAATATGTTTGAACAATATTTGTCACGTGAAACATGCTACACATTTCAGCAACTGAGAATTATGACACCTTCACAAACTAAGAAAAGTGTGATACATGTGCTACACATTGAATCAATGATACCATATTTCAGCAATTGAAAACTATGAGCATATCCAAATTTAGTGTGCCTACTTTAGCATGCTAAAAACAATTACAAAGTATCAAGTCCAATCATCATTATCTAGAATAGATTCAATTCATCACACCTTATAGTTTATTGGACTATATGTCATTGTACATGCCACCCCTAAAAAAATGTGTATCTCCCTCAATTGTTGTCCCCAAAGTGCTTGCATGGACAGCTCATGCCTTTCTCACATATGCACCCTCTAAAACTATTGTTTGCTTGTCACATACATAAATTTTGGGAAGAGAAATGAGTGCACCCTTATAACATATTTTCAAACATCAAAATTGTCATGCTAGGAAATGCATTAAAAAAATTGCAGTAAAATCCATTGTGCCTTCATGTAGATGGTAAAAGATACAATATTATTCATCCCTATGGTTAAATTAATCTTGTATGACCTAGGATTTTATGTTTTCATCCCTATTTTATCTTAGATCATCCAAATTTCTTCACGATTTGTTCATGATTTGAAATCTAATTTTAAACATTTGTTACAATAGTAAAATTTTCATACTTGAATCCCTAAATATACTATTATGTGGCATACAAGTGACACTCAGCCCATCCTCTTGATTCATTGTGTAATATATATATATATATATATATATATATATATATATATATANTATATGTGGAAAGTATCCTATCAATCTAAGAATTGTTTCATTTTCATTTGGGGTTAAAATATTGATACTACATTTCCAAGCTGCAAATGGTTTCTTAACTTGACATACAACTTGGTTATGATTGATTTCATTCATCATCCTATTAAAAGAAAAGATATGATACAAGAATTTTTATTGGAAGTGAATCATTAAGTTTCCCTAACTTGACATTTTCTCAAAGCATACCAAAATTTAATTTGACATTTCATTCTCATTTGAAACATTCAATGCAAGACATATATCTTGAACATTTTTCATGCCAAATTTCTCTTTTATGTAATGGTTTATTGTTCAAATATTGCTCTTAGAAATAAAATTGTTAATGGTATCATACTTCATAGATTAAAAGAGTGATTAAACCTACTTCACTTTCATAAAAAAATTGAAGGTCGCATGCGTTTTTTCCCTAGTTTGTAATCTAGACCTTAATTTCCAGAAACCCTAATTTGTAGTGTAACTTATAGTTTGTAGTCTAAACCCTAGTTTGTATTCTAAACCCTAGAAACACTAGTTTGTATTATAAATCCTGGTTTTTATTATAAACCCTAGAAACACTAATTTGTAGACACAAAGCTATCATTAACAAATGATTACTATAAAACCCAATATAATAATTCACCAATATATGATATCAATTAACATTCATACTTTTATAACTCATGAAATGTCATCATTCACCAATGAACAATATCAAATTTGCAATTTAATCATTTAACAATAACTACCATCAAACATTCATACCTTTACAACTCATGAAATGTCATCATTGATAATGACTAATATAAAATGCAATGACTTCATTAACAAATATCTAGTATGAAACCAACAATTCAAGGTCAATTTACAAATTGCATAAGAAAAAACAAAAAAATACATTTTAATGTATTCTCCACCTTTGCAAACACACAACAAAGCTCAATAAACTATTTGAACAACATGACATGCACTTTTGTAGTTACCAAAGGAACCATGGAAACGCAAATGACAAAAGCCAAGGGAAGCAATCAAACTATCTCCATATAAACACCAATCCAAAACCACTTAAACCCATTTATCCAAAGATTGCAGAATTCACAAACAATAAGAAATTGCGAGATGTCAAAAAAACAACACCCTCATTTAATGGCTTTGAACCAAACATCATTTATTATTTTGGTTTCTCGATCTTAACCTATAAGTGGTTGCAACAAAATCAAGAGTAAAAGAATACACAATAACTTTGTTAAACCAATTTCAACTATGGGATACTTTATGGAAAATATGACCTTTATTCCCATCCATATTCGATTTATGTAAACATGTCGAGGAAACCCTAGTTTGTAGTCTAACCCCTATTTTATACTCTAAACCCTAGTTTGTCTTATAAACCATAAAAACCATATCTTGTACCACAAAGGTATCAAGGCAAGTTGCATGTTCATTTAGGTTTACCCATATTTTTATTTTGTTTATGAATATCCCAAACCTCTATGTTAACCATATATCTCAATGAAATCTAGATTTATTGTACAAGCATGCAGATGTAGTGACCCTTATTGAGAAAAACCCTAGTTTTTGAAATTGTACTAGAAGGTGGTAATTATTCCATGGACGCATGGGAGAGGCCCCCCCAATTACAATAATGTGTAATGAGTAAAACAAAATCTATGGTTTATTGACTCAAGGCCTTGTCATAATTTTACAATGAGTTGCATCTTAACTCCTTAAACCCTTCAAGGACACTTGGTGAATTTGTGCTTGGGGTGTAAAAACCATACCAATCACCATAAATGATTTTTGTATTCTCTTGAAATTTATTTTAGGTAGTTTTAATTTGGTAATGCTATCCTTAGTCTCACGGTCGAGGGATTTCAAGAGTTGACCTTGCAATGCGAGAATTGCATTGTCCCATACCAAGTGGAACCTTTTTTTTTGAAATATTCATAGAAGGAAATCATCGAGACATGGTCACATAGTGGAGGTTTTCCCTAGATGTAATATGATGTCATGAGAAAAATGGAATCGACATTTCCTTGATATGAGGCATGATCATTGTTTTATGGTGAGTTGTGTTTGAACTCCTTGAGACCTTCAGGGACATTTGGTGAATTTGTGCTCGAGGTGTAAAACCCATCTCGAGAAGCATAAATGAGTTTCATAATATACCGTAATATTTTTTGGGAAGGGTCAATGTGGGAACACTACCCACATGTCATGGTCTATGGATTTCCAAAATTGACCTCGTAATGTGAGAATTGTATTGTCCCTTATTGAGTGAAAGCCTAGTTTTTGAAATCATTGTAGAAGATGGTCATTGGGAAATGGAATCATGGGGGAGGGGAGCCCATAGTTTTAATCCAATGGAATCAATGATTCATCTATCAAAGTCTCATTCAACATTTTATGACAAGCTGCAACTTAACTCCCTGAACCCTTCAAGGGAACCTGGTGAATTTGTGCTCGAGGCGTAAAAACTATACTGAGCATCATAAATGAGTTTCACAAGCTCTTGCAAGTTTGTTTGGGAAGTAAACACATGATCACACTACCCATAGTATCATGACTGAGGGTTTTCCGAAGTTGACCTCGTAGTGCGAGAATTGGTCAACTCTGGAAATCCCTTAACCGTGATCCTCCCATAAATTTAAATACCTAGGAAATGAACTATTGTTGGATTTAGAGTAAGTTAGCTTTAGTGTTCTAGTGTATGAGATTTGTATCAAGATCAAGGAAAAATTTACAAAATAAAATAATTAAACGATTATTAGAAATTAGATAAAGACATATGTCCATAAAGGCAATTAATAATTTTAAAAAAATATACTACTAAGGAATTGGACAAATGTGTCCCATTAATGGATACCTAGTATGCCTCCTTCACCCTTTAGATTATGACATGAACCAATATAATGGCTTATCAAGTTATTAGATAAGAAGATTGAGACCTTCGAGAGAATCATTTAGGAGATAGAGATTCCCATCAGAGAAGACCATATATTTTTGAGATGGAACTCGCTATTAATGGAATACACAATCAAGTAGGGTTACTAAACTTCCCTTTTTTTAAGAGAAACGAATATCCAAAAATGTAGACTTTGGTGAAAAATGGCATTCAAAGTTCCAAGAAAGGTGGAAACCTTATTTTCAAACATCAAAAAGAGAAATTATTTTTGGTGAGGCTCTAAGGAATAAAGTTGTCCATGGTCCTACCTTTTTTTAAGGATGCAAATTATATAGTGTGGAAGGAAACACTAATACCCACCTCTAATGCCCCTTTGCAAGACAAGTGTGGGAGCATTGGGAATTTTTCTTAAGTAAAAATTCGCATATGGTGAATGTAGTGGAATCCTAGTTTTAGAATGATAGAAGACCCCTTGGAAGCCCTCAAATTTTATTTCCCTTTGGCAATGATCCCTTGCTTATATATTTTGGGTTTTATGGAAAATCCAAAATCATAGAACTTTTTAAGGAAATCTCTACTCTCTTGAACAGGTTTGAATGAGGACAAAATAAGATTTCACTAAATCAGTAAAAGTGTCCTTGGCTAAGAAAAACATAAAACCAAAAGAGATGGATGATAAGGTCTTCAAATATCCCCAACCAATCAACCTCCCATCCAAAACAAGTTGTCACCATTCCTTGTGATCCTCCTAGCACGGATGGGTAAAAATCAATAAGGTGGGGCATCAAAAAAACTATCGGGCTGTAATGGGCTAGATTTGTATTGAGACAAATATAAGTTGGTTTATTAGGTGAATGATACAACAAACCATACAAGGAAATTTATTTGATTGAAGTTATTCCATTTTCTCATAAGGGAAATGAATTCCTTGACTTGGAAAGGTATTTAGTTAGGAAATTAGTAACAATCTCATTTTTTCCATATTTTTAGAGGGTCTACTTAGGTTTATTGGATAGAAAATTGAGCCATTTTCCAAAAAAAAATGTTTTCTCTCAATCTAAATTTTGAATGAGATGATGTTATATCGATGCATTGGATTTGAGCGTATATATTTCAAACACTTCTTTAATGTAAATATCTATTTTTTAATAGATAATTCCAATTAATATTTATATTCTTGTATCTTAGTTGTTATAAAAAGTGGAGGAAATTAGTGTGAATAGACATACTAAAATTGGGAATGATTTTATTCTCACATTTATCCAACAATTTCCTTTTCCCCAAGTCATATATTCTCAGTTCCTATCAAATTCCAATAATAGGTGGCCTTGAAATCCTTATAATCCAATAGGTAATCCATCAACTAGTGTTGTATGCAAGAGTTCTAGGGATTTTTGATCATCCACAATATTTCAAATATGAATAAAACATCATGAACAAATACTTTTTGGAAATGAAAATTTTAGAGGTTAAATTTTTCCATGGAAAATTTTTATGTAATCTTTTCCAATAAGGATTGTTAATTTCCATTTTTTTCCTAAAAATGGTTTGTCTAAAATATATTCGATAAAATTAATTTAACCTAGTTATATTTCAGTTCGGACGATGTGGGAATGCTACCCATAATATCACGGTTGAGGGATTTCCAAAATTGACCTCGTAATGCGAGAATTACATTGTCCGTTTCTGAGAAAACCCCAATTTTTGAAATCATCTTAGAAGGTGGTTGTTGGGACATGGAATCATGAGAGATCCCCCCCTAAATGTAATTTGATGTCACAATCCCAACCAAATTGTCAGTTCATCGATCTGAGGACTGGTCATCGACTTACGATGAGTTGCACTCACCTCCTTGAGCCTTTCAGGGACACTTGGTAAATTTATGCTTGGGGCATAAAAACCATATGGGCATCAAAAATGGGTTCCATAATATAGAGCAAGTTTTTTTTGGCAGGGTTGATTTGGAAACTCTACCCATAATATCATGACTGCATGTTTTCTAGATTTGACCTCATAATTCAAGAATGCCAACTCCAGAAAACCCTGAGTCATAATAATGTGGGTAGGGTTTCCATGGTTTCCTTACCAAAAAAAAATTGCAGGATCTTAAAAAACTCATTTTTTATCCTTGGAATGGTTTTTATGCCCTGAGCACAAATTCACCAAGTGCCCCTGAAGGGCTCAATGAAGTGAGTTGAAAATTGTCATAAGTCGATGATCGGGACTTAGATTGATGAACCATCAATTTCGTTGGAATCATGACACCATATTACACCTAGGGTGGATATCCCTCAGTATCCCATGGCTTTATGACCACCTTCTTTGATTATTTTAAAAACTAGGGTTTCACCCAGTAGGAGACAATGTAGTTCTTGCATTGCTAGGTCAACTCTAGAAATACCTTGACCATGAGACTGTGGATAGAATTCCCTCATTTTCCTTGCCAAAAAAAACTTGTAGGATCTTATGAATCTCATTTAATATTCTTGGTATGTTTTTGTTTCCCTGAGAACAAATTCACCAAGTGTCCTTAAAGGGCTCAAGGAGTTGAGATGGAACTCATATTAAAATGATGTCTAAAGCTTGATTCAATGAGCCATTTATTTAGTTATACTTATGACATCAAATTAAAACTAGTTGGGTCCCCTCCCCACGTGTCCATGACTCGATGACCAGCTTGTATCAATATTTTAAAGATGATGGTTTCACTCAATAGGGGATACTATATCTACTTGTTGGTGCAATAGAGAAGAATTAACACTTGGGATAAGTTATGGAAAAGAGGAATTGTATGCCTCTCCATATTTCATCTATGTAAAATTTTTTATGAAACCCTTGACCATCTTTTCATAACATGCATGATTTGCAAATAATGTTTTCATAACATGAGTTATTTCCAAATAACGAAACTCCATATTTCTTTACAAAATATGATAAATATATTACAGCAGTATAATGCTTATGAAAAATGGTACAAAAAAAACCTATATCGTATGCATGTGTTTGTAAACGAATGACACCAAGTGGTTTATGTTTTGGAAGTATTGTTTGCATCACATATCACTTATTGTGTAGGCATTATTCACTTATAGTGTTGGTTTCTAAGACGTTTAATGTCTACTTAAATAAACACACTTGGTGAATCTAATCACATACCTTGGACCTTTAGAGGCTAGAAACCTAAGTATTTCTCCTTTGTGAGGATTCAAAATTGTATAAGTAGTTGAATCAACATCTTGGTTTTTTTAGTGTCTTCTAGAGGTGGAAAGAGAGATAACATAAAACAATTTTTCTATCGCCACTCTACTCCCCTCTCCCTCTCCCTTTCCCCAAACCACTAA
>LPNX010538462.1:1278731-1288736 GCA_001517045.1 Pseudotsuga menziesii
TCAAAATAAGATCATATCAGATCCAATAAGGTTCATATCAGATCCAAAATTATGGTCAACCGAGACGGTAGATGCACAATTTTCTTCTTCTTCAAAATTCTGAATTTTGGGGCATGCAATCCTGCAGGAATTTGCTGCAAGATATAGATCACGGGGAGCGAATGTGTCACTCTTATAATCTAATATTTTTTCCAAAATATCCAAGGTTTTACATATTTTCACACCAGCAGCAACATTAGAGGGAGAAAAATCAAATTTCTCTTCACTTTCGGAAGCAATTACTGGTAAATTTTGCACAGAATTCAAAGGAAAATCACTGGTGAATGTTTGCATGGAAGTGCAGCAGTATTTTTCTTCAATATCAGAGATTCGAATGTCTTCTTCTGTTTCAGCAATATGAGAAGATGAGATATCAGAGATCTCATGAACTTCCGGAGCATCAGGAGAAGGAGTCACTTCATGGAGACTTTATTCAATTCGAATTGAATGTGTAGAAGATTGTGCTTCATCTTCATCTTGAACAACTTCATCAGAGAGAGTAGAGGCTGAGAGTTTTGGGTGAAGAACTCTTGTGGTGCTGGCTGTAATTTCCAAAGTACTATTGTGATCCTCATTGTGCTTGCCATAGGTTATGTCCAATTTTGTCCAGAGATCCTTTGGGTATTCAATAGAACCAACAAAAAAGTACAAGCTATCAGAAAGGGCCAGACATATTGCTCCAAAATCTCTGTCACTGTCATTTAGCCAGTCATTCTCATTCTCATAAGTCTCTCTTCCAATTCCAATAGACACCTCATAGAGACCTTGTCTCTTTAGATATGCAATCATCTTCAACTTCCATTCCGAATAGCTTGTGAATGGGGTGAGAGGAGGGATTGATGAGTCCATTCGAAGTTGTACCTGATAAAACCTGCAAATCAAAACAAAAGGGGCTACACATTTAGGCTTTCATCACACCCAGCATAGTCAATCAAGCAAGCTTGATCAACAAGTTCTTTACTTGGGGTATTAAGTGGTAAGCCTTGGCTTCTGGTGCAGTGCTGGATTTTTGAGCTATTGCTCAAATTTCATGGAGAAATCTGTCAAAAAGCTTGTTTTTGAGAGATTGTTCTTCATCCCGCCATATGCTCTGATACCATATTAATTCTTGCACATGATCTAGGAACTAGGAATCAAAATCATCAAAGAATAATTGACAAATACTCATGAATTGGAAATAACTGGAATACCAAATAGGTATCCTCTCTGTATATTTTATAAACAATAAAGGATTACAATTTCCATGCATAGCAATGGCTTAACTCCATGAAGAATTCGAATACCTAAGGGACAATTCGAATTCAGTGAGTGAGTCTAGCTTAACTAACCCTTTGCCATGCAATCTCACTCAGTTAACCACTTGACCAAAACCCTAATTGACTCACTAAACCCTAACTGAAGTTGGAGTGAAATAAATGACTGAATCTCAACTGAAGGAGATCAAACACATGTCATATCAATCCAACCATCAAGTGCTAGTCCTGCATGACTCC
Source organism: Pseudotsuga menziesii (assembly GCA_001517045.1). NCBI lineage: Eukaryota > Viridiplantae > Streptophyta > Pinopsida > Pinales > Pinaceae > Pseudotsuga > Pseudotsuga menziesii. The sequence goes on from LPNX010538462.1 coordinate 1,280,264, forward strand.
AATGAACCCTGATGAGGTTAACTGAAGCTGAATTGACCATCAGAAGTTGGTGAAGGCGCCTTGTTAACTCCAGTTCATTAAATAATAATAAAATAATCATTAAATAATATATTTAATGAATGGAGGCGCCTTAACTGACTGTAATTGATTGGTTGAACTGATTGTAACCACCAGTTAACAGTTAGGTGCATTAATGTCACACAGATCACCTATGGAGTGCTCCAGTTAGCCTCCTTGACTATAGGAGAAGGCTAAGTTAGCCTCCTTGACTGTAGGTAGGCGTGGGAGTGACTGGGATGATGGTAATTAATGCTCCTTGATGTCAATTAAACTTAGGATATTGGTTTAACTAGGCCAATTTGACCGAAAGAGTGAGTATGATGGTAAATGTCTCCAACAAAGCGCATCTTCTAGTAAGGTCATCTTTTCATTATGATAAATTTCAATTTTTAGTGACCTACTGGACATGATGGCACCAAGCACTAAGCTTGAGGATAAAATGGAAGGCATAGAAAACTTCTTAGCATGGAAGTATAGGATTGGTCTCATTCTCACAGAGAATGGTCTTGAGAATTATATCAAGGATGAATTTGCAGAACCAATAGAAGTTGAAGCTAAGGAGAAGTATGAAGAAGAACTAATCAAGGCAATGAGTATTATTACTGATTCTATCAAAGATAACTTGATCCCTCAAGTTTCATCTAAAAAGACACCAAAGAAGATGTATGATGCACTTTCCAGAATGTATGAGGGAAGTAACATCAATGGAAAGATGAATCTAAGAGCTCAAGTGAAGGGCACCAAGATGAAAAAAGGAGAATCAATTCAAGTTTAATTCACAAGGGTATCCCAATTCAGTAAACAACTAAGTGCTATTGGAGACAACCTCAATGAGGATGAACTAGTTATGACTTCTATCAATGGTCTCACTAGACCTTGAAAATCATTCATACAGATTCTTTTTTCCAGAAAATAAAGCATGAAGTTTGACATACTATGGGAATATTGCATTCAAGAAGAATCTAGAGTAGCTAACAGAGAATCTCTACTCATAGAAGATGATCAGGCTCTAGCCATCCATACTAAAGGAAGAAAGACCTCGAAAGAGACTAACAAAAGAATAATATGTAGATGAATATGTATTATTCTTTGCACTCGGTGGGTCTGCAACACCTAGAGAAGATACATGGCTTATTGATAGTGGTGCTTCAAAGCACATGACATGGAAGAAGCAAACTCTGTGGTGCAAAGGAAAGAGACTTGAAGATTTTGTGTTCATTGTTGAAGAAGAAGGAGGAATGTAAAAACTCAAAGGACATCCAGAGACAACCCTTTGTCCATGAGACTACCAACTCAAGTGAGTTGTGGCATAGGAGGCTTTCTCACGTCAACTACAAAGCACTTCCCTATGTGAGTAAGGTGGTAATAGGGTTACCATATCTGAATATTGATCATGAGGGAAATTCAAAGGATGTGCAAGAGGAAAGAACATCAAGAATCCCTTTCTGAAAAGTGAAACAAAGACTAAAGGTACATTATAACTAATTCATTCTGATGTAGGTGGTCTTATTCCCTCCATATCGTAAAGTGGATATGAATATTATGTCACATTTATTGATGACTATTCAAGAAGGACATGGATATACTTCTTAAAGAACAAGAGTGAAGTGTTCAGGAAATTCAAGGAATTCAAAGCCTTGATAGAGAACCATTCAAAAAAGAGAATCAAGACACTAAGATCAGATAATGCTGGAGAATACACTTCAAAGGAATTTGAAGCATTCTGTAAGGAGGAAGGAATCAAGAGGGAACTAACAATTCCCTATAACCTACAACAGAATGGTGTTGCAGAAAGAAAGAATAGAACAATTATGGAAGAAATAAAGACCATGATTCATGATCATGACCTTCGCATGCACTTGTGGGATGAAGTAGCAAGGGAAGCCATATATGTGCAGAATATATTATCTCACATTTCTCTTGGATTAAAGACTCCTAAAGAGATGTATATAGGAAATAAACCTGAAGTGAGACATCTCAATATATTTGGATGTCCAGTATATGTGCATATTTAGAAAGAGAAGAGAACCAAGTTGGATCCTTCTCGAAAGAAGGAAATATTTGTTGGATAATGTGAAGTCTCCAAAGCCTTCGGGATATACATTTTTAGGATTCCATCATATCGATATTAGTAGGGATGTAACATTTGATGAAGAGACAACTCTCAACAAATATAGAAGGTGTCAACTGAAGAAGTACATGAAGATGATGTACCTCTCAGAATGGTAAAAGCTATACCCTTTCCTGAAATAGTAGCATATGAAGATCATGATATGCTAGAACCTTAGGAACCCCCTACTATGGATATCTCTTGAAAGATAAAACCCGTTTGGGTAAGAGAAATCATAAAAGAAGCAGAGAGATATGGAGCTCCGGAAGGCTCGACAAGAACAAGCAAAAGATCAAATCCATACTCTAGTTATGTAGCTTTGATGTGTGACCTTGTAGATGAAGAGCCCACCAGCTATGAGGAAGTTATCTAGAAGAAAGAGTGGGTTGAAGTAGTGACGAAAGAATACCATTCGATAATGAAGAATGATGTTTGGGATATAGTACCCAAACCAGAAAACAAGACTGTGGTATCTTTGAAATGGATCTACAAGATAAAACATGTTGTTGATGGAAGTATTAAAAAGTACAATGCAATATTTGTGGCTAGAGGATTCTCTCAGAACAAGGGGATTGATTATGAAGAGAGTTTTTCTCCAGTAGCAAGGTACACTTCCATAAGAACCACATGGCACTTGCTTCCATGATTAAGTGGGATTTACACCAGATGGATTTAAATACATCCCTCCTGAATGGTGTGATTGAGGAAGAGGCTTACATCAAACAACTAGAATTGAAGTCTGTTACACCGAAATCTCGTCATGTTGAGCCATGTGTCAACCCTATGCCTAATCCCTAAAGTTCTCTCTGTTAAGGTTGATTGATATTGAGGTTGTTTCTAGCTTTTTTCCCTCTTTAGGAAGGTCGACGCTCTTTCCCTTCATGATAAGTGTGTCGATGGTGCATTTTCCCTTCATGCTAGGTGTGTCGGTGGCACTCTTTCCCTTATGCAAGGTGCATCAGTGCTCTGTCTCGTACTGATAGGTGTGCTAGTGGTGTTTTGAGGGAAAAAATGAAGCTTTGAGGCCCTTCTTGAAGGTGGATGAGGTGGAGGTCTATCCCTATCATCTAGGTGAGGTGGCATTCAGTTCCTAACCTATGGGGAAGATCCCTTAGACCCCTCCTCATAATCCTCAACCTACTATATCCCTTTAGCGTTATAAATTAAACCCTCTCTCCATTATGAAGAGAGGAAGGACTATGGTACTTTTATGTTGGTGGAATTTCTAGGTGATCCCTATCATCCTTTGGAGGCTTGGTTTGGATTGTTGGATGGAAGATTACATCATTAAGGGTAGGTTGTGACCTTCTTTCTTTTGTGTAATTCTATGTATCTCCTTGATTATATTAATACAAATCTCTTTCCATAAATGTTATTTTGTTGATGATGTTTATAGCTTTCTTTTTTAACTGTTAGCTTAGATCAATTCATGTTTGGAAACACATGTATTATTTACTTGTTTCCACTTGTTGTATAGGGTTTTGCAGCTGAAGATCTGAAGGCTCTGGAGCTTGGATCAACAAAGATAGAGGAGGATTTTCATATTGCAGGTAAGTGATCTATCTGTGAACCTACATTTATGTTTGATGTAGGAAAGTAGATTGTATTTTGTATTTGATTTGTTCTAGATCCACTTGGACTAGGGAGATCTGGCTGGAGTCTGCTTGAGTAGATTTATCCAATAACAAATTTGGAGACTTCGCTAGGGATGTGCATAGATATTATTTCTTTTGTTTTTGATTTCATGTCTCTTTATCAATCCTTTTGCTAGCCTCTAGAGACCCTCCCTTCTTTATATTTTGTCTTTGAAGAGTGTCTTGCATCCTCTTGATGCTCTTTGGATAACTATCAGACCTTCTTCCCTTCTCCCATAGGAGATATGGATTTTTCCCTATCTATTTCTCCACCGACACACCTGGGTTGTGTAGACAAAGCACCACTGGTATTACGTTCCAATTTCATAAGTGTTGTCTCCACCATCGCTCTTTGCCTTAAGACTCTAGTGCACTGCCGGTGCTCTAGTGTAGTGTAGAAGGTGCACCATGACGCTCTGGTGCAATATAGGTAGGTTCACCACTGACACTCTTGTGCAGTATAGAAGGTGCGCCATTGGTGCTCTGGTGCAGTGGAGAAAGTGCCCCTGCCCCTCTTAGGTACTATGGTGCAGTATAGGAAAGTGCGTCGCCCTTTGAAACTCAAATTTTAGCTTGATTTTCCTTCATTTTTGGGTTTTGGTTTGATGGATTGTGGTTTTTAGGCTGCATATGATAGTCATAAACCCTGTAGACCCATCATTATCTATGTTTGGAGTTGATTTTGTTGATTTTGGGATGTTTTACTAGTCAAGTGAATGACTGAGTTATGGTAGGAAATTTCAATCCTCCACCTGTTAGCTCTTCCTTGTCATTCCTAATCACACTTCTAGACCTCTTTAGATCTATTTTGATAGTTAGATCTGATCTCCAAACCCTTCCTCCCCTTAGTCATTGAGTTTTGGTTGCATTTTGGTTGTCTTGGAGCAATTCTTGACTGTTTGGAGTTGTTTGGGTGCTTGTCATATTCCTTTTGATTTCTGAATGAATGGAGTGATATAGATGTTCTCTCTTTTTCTATTTGTATATCAACAAGAGAATTATCATTTTCTTTATTGTTCAGATTCATGTTTGTTTGAAGAGAAAACTCAATCAAAAGAGAAGAAAAAAAAACATAGGTATGAAATCATATGTATTTTCAAGAATTGTGATTGAGATTGATCTGTTAAGCTTCATAGTTGGCTTTGATTAGAACTTGGTTTTCTTAGATCTCTGATTTCTGTCTTCTTTAACAAAAAACTCTTTCCCTACCTTAGGTAGCTTTCATCGAAACAGAAATGTGCATCCTCATGTAGCTAGGATTTGCATTCTTTTTACATTTCCTATCTACACATCATGCATCCACTTAATTGCTCAAGATAAAATTAATGCTAGCTTAGGTTGAAAATCATTTAGTAACTGTGTGTAAGTTAGTGACGTGTTCCGACGTCGTTAAGAATGGCAGCTTTTTTTATTGCCTGCACTACATCCCGGGCTATGAGTAGTTCCTCCATGTACCATCAGTATATTGAACGACCTTTCAGGTACCCTTGAGGTATATTGAAAGGTACTTCACGTACTCAATTGTATATCGGAGGGCCCCTTTTGAATTGTTGTGCATTAGACAACACCAGTATGGATTTGAGCTCCCCCGTACCTAGTGTATATTGGGAGACCCTATTAGGATTACTGTGACCAACTAAGTTAACCTTCTGGTCGTCTTGGCATTGCAATACACCGAGAACAACACTCGGGGATATTACTACGCACGTCCCATCCAGGTAGTCAAGTGTTCAAGAAAGGTTATGGTCCCAATCCTCCTTGTCGTGTTTCACTGTTGGACCCTGTGGTATATAGTGAGTTGTGAAGCCTTGATAATCCTATGAGAGTCCTGAATTTTGATCCACTCCTATTCACACAGTTTGCTTGTGGATTTTAGACTTCAGTAGTGTTTGATCTTGTGTGGTATTTCAGAGATTCTTAGAGAGTTCATATATGGGATACTTTCTTGGGACCACCAGTCAAGAGAACCCTTTTTAGGGTATGTGTTTTGTTTCTCCCCCTTGTGGAGTTGTTGGTCCTCCCTTCATGGACACTTTGGACCTTCTCGGATTGACTATAGGATTACCTGTATGGTTGTTCTCCAATCCTGTTATACCAAATGCACCCTTTGCGTTGGATCCCGGTCCTTTACTGCATGAGCATCGACCCCATGTTAACCCTTCTCCTTCTTCCTTGAATGTTGAATCGACTTCCCTTTATTCCTCTTCACCTGTTGAAAACTCTATGTTAGTAAACGAGCGGGTAAGAAGAAGACAAAAAAAAAGGATAAGACATTAGAGGATATTTGAGGTCTAAAATGGGCCTCCTAAGGAAAATAATAAAATAATAGTTAAAATAATAAAATAATAGTTATTAACTTTGGAGGAAGAATGAAAAAAACTACTTTTTGTGTTCATATTTTCGACATATCTCCTTGTCTTTTACTCAAATTCTGAGTGGGAGAGCTCATTCTATCCGAAATTTAATTTCACATGAGTACCCACACTGCATACTTTCGATGGACCCCACTACCCCAAAAACAAGAAATACCTAAAAAAATGTGATGATGACATCATCATCATGTTTTTCCCAGGTATTTCTTGTTTTGGGGTAGCCAGGTCCGTCAAAAGTATGCAGTATGGGTACTCGTTGGATGTGGAATTAAATTCCGCATCCAACGAGCTCTCCCTCTTGAAATTTTAGTAAAAAAACAGGGAGATATGTCGAAAATACGATAAAAAAAGTAGTTTTCTTTTATGACAAATATGTCAATTCAACCATTATGGTTGACTCATTTTATTGAAATTCTATTGGTTCTTGAATTCCAACTCACAAAATTTATTGTTGGCATGTTTTCTTATAAGGCCCATTTTAGACCCCAAATTTCCTCTAATGAGAAGAACTCTAACCAGAAGGTCATAGCTCCAACATTTGATCTTCCTGTTGGAATCCCACCAGCCATTGATCATCATGCTGGGAGTATTGATGTACCTGTTTCTGGCTCACGTAAACCTAATTTCCCATGTATACTTTGCAAGGGTGATCACCTTCTCAAGGACTATCCTGATATTTCCCTTGTGTCAGTAGTGTGGTCTAAACAACCTATGTCATCAGTCTTTGGTCATCATGCTGATGATCCCCCATCAACCAGTGAATATTTGGTTAAGAGTCGAAAAGGAAAGGTCGGATATCCTTGCTTTCTATGTAAAGATATGCACCGCACTTACCTTTGTTCTCACATGGATGAATCTTCAAAGTTGTTGGAAGATATTGCTGTTCCTCAGCAACGGCTTCCAACCGGTTATCGTAATTTGTCCCTTGACATCCCATTGGTTGATAAAGTGGTTGATCCAAGTCCATCCTTGGTCGATCCCACTCTTCCTTTGAAGAGTGAAGTCGAAGTGGTCGATCCAGTTCTAACCTCGGTCGATTCCACTCTTCCCTTGAAGAGTGAAGTTGAAGCGGTCGATCCAAGTCCATCCTTGGTTGATCCCACTCTTCCTTTGGAGAGTGAAGTTAAATTGGTTGAGTCGATGTTATCTCCACCTGATCCCACTCTTTCCTCAGAGAGTGTTGAGACTAAAGTAGTCCCTTCGACACAGTATTCGTCTTGTCCCTCTCTTCTAATAGAGAGTGATAACCATCCAGCTAAAGTTTTTGTAGTTAGTTCAGATTGTTCTATGCAAGAGGAAATTTTGTCTCTTTCGACAGAACCCTCTCCAAGTAGTGAGGTTATTTCCTTTGACTAGAGTAACCAAACAGAATCTCGTCTTCATTCGATTGTTCCTTTCCAGATATCTATGAGAATTACCACCAAGAGTATACTCCGCACTATTATTGACGAAGGGGATTTTGTTAGCATTCTATCCTCTACTACTTGGAAAGCCATAGGTTCTCCTCCGCTTATGCCAGCTACTGATTAGATATTGAATTTTAATCGAATACCTATCACTCATTTAGGGATCCTTCCTCATTTTCTTATCACTTTGGAAGGAAAAAATGTCTGTATTGATGTTATGGTAGTCCAAGGTCCCTTAGATTTCAATCTTCTCCTTGGGCGTGATTATGTTTATGCCATGAAAGCTGTAGTGTCCACACTTTTTTGAGTGATGTATTTTCCCCATGATGGGAAGATTGTGACTATTTATCATCTTTCCTTCATTAAACCTGATCATCATATGACTCCTAGTCACCAGACTTCCTTGAATGTCCCACATATTCTTGTGGTTCCTTCCCCTTCTAGCTAGGTTCTTCCCATCATAGGTAAAATGGGGGGCATGGATCCAGCCTCTGGACATCATACTAGAGTTTAGTCGCTAGCTTCTTATGTAAGGGTGTTGCTAGGGTTTTACCCCTAGCTTGTGCAAATGAGCACCTACTAAGGACAATGGATTCCTTAGTAGCAGTTCAATAATAAGTGAAATAAAAGATGCTAAATAATAATGAAAATTAATCTAAACATGTTCATGAAGCAAAAAGGTAAAAGGTAAAGAATTATTTTATTGATCTAACCTCCAATGTGGAGGTTGGTGAAGCCCGTTGCGCTGATCCGAGAGGTTGCTCCGAGCTCCAGCTACTCATTCTCTTTCTCCAATGGTGGAAATGGGCCAAAAGGGGCTCTCACGGTGAAAGTAGCTCGATGGAGAGCTAGGGTTTCAAGAGCAATTTTGGCAGAGGCAGGATACTTGTG
>LPNX010538462.1:1288843-1301050 GCA_001517045.1 Pseudotsuga menziesii
GAGGAATCATTTGATCATCTGGACGAGGCGGGCATACCCATGTTCGTATCAATATACATAAAAATAACTGTGAGGCCCGAAAAGGGGGACCTGTAGGATACATAGAAATCCACTGTGTATATCATAAGAGTCCAGAAGGGACACAAATATGGAACATACTGCTGGGCTGACCATGTCTGAGCTGAACAACTGATGCACTGGAATGACAGCAGTGCTACTGAATGTGGTTCCAAAGGAACTAATGAGCTGCTAGATCAAAGTGACAATGGTAATACTTGCAATGGTACACTGATCTGGAACTGAACTGGGTACTCAAGGAAGCATGGAACTGGATGGCTTCCGAATACAATCTCCAACGCAACCCGGAAATCCACGGAAACATATAACTGGTCGTTCCAAAGTGACTCACCAATGTGCTAGAGTCGGAGGAGATCCGGGGTCTTTGACACATAATGGAAAGGATATACATCCTGCGCAATTCTCAACGATGCGATTAAGGCGCTGAAGTCGAGCATGTGAGAAACAACTATTTGGAGAGGCAATGATGACTCCTCCCAAAATGGTCCGTAGGCACTCACCACAGATGGTGATGGGTCCAAGGCGTAGGGGCCTCTAGGTCTATCCTCTGGAATAGAGGGGCTGTCGTCGACAGAGGGAGACCTGCAACTATCAAGGAAATGATGTTTCCTTGACAGGAGCGCGAGGTGCAAAACCGAAATGTGATAGTACTGATGGCAGGGTTGATAAACTGGGGTAAATAACTGGGCAAGTAGAGTGGGTGGACTCAAACTTCCTTTGTTCAGAGTATGATGGCGGGGATGATCAGGCAGCACATGAAACTGATTGGTGGTAAAGGGATCATAGCTATATGGGATTTGTGGGTGAATGGGCTGAGGGAGACTCAAGCTGTGGTGAAATGGTAGGAGACTACAGAATACTCTGAACAAAGGCGACCTTAGTGGTGGTGCTACCGAGAGGATCGATCACAGCGCCAAGAGGCGCGGGGGGACTTCTTCATGGGTTAGGGAACTAGAAGAAGTGTGGATATAAAATGGTACTGTCATGTGGATTTTACGAGCCCAGGACAGTTCATGCACGTGGTTGCTTTCAATTTTAAGGAGTCTGAAAGCAAATAAGAAGACTCTGAAGTAATGGAATGATACTGTCGTGTGGATTTTACGAGCCCACGACAGTACATGCTCGTGGTTGCTTTCAATTTTAAGGAGTCTGAAAGAAAATAAGAAGACTCTGAACAAATAGTCAGGCAAGGAGGGAGTGTTCAATCAAGGAATATTTATTATGACCAGGAATGAGGGTGGCGGGGAACATTGGTGGGCCTCCTCGCGGGGTGAATGAATGGTGGCAAAATAACGAAACATTTGCAGTATGACAGGAGTGGATGGCTCATGTAAAAAGTGTGAAATAATATGACGACGGCCGATGTGGCGCGCAAATTGATGCGGCAAGGTGTAGGGATGCAATGTTGAAATTGTACCAAGTGAGAGCGAGAAATGATCTCAAGCATCATCACGAGCTCGGAAAAATGAATCCGGTGATATAAAAAGTGTTAAAAATGGAGAGCGGCCGAAGTGGCGTGCAAACCGAGGTGACTATTGGTATCGAAAAAATGGGCAAAAAATGGTGTAGCACAAAATAATGCAACGAGGTGACCATTGTGATGGTTTCGTCGTGCTGATTCCAATGGTGGAAATGGTTCTGAAAACGGACTCCATCTGGGTTCAGAATGGCTAAACAAAAGAACAGTCAACGGACTATAAATAGTAAGTGGGCCCAACATGACATGTGTCATTTGATTAGTGGACGTTGACTTGTGATTGCAGTGGACCAGAGCTGAGGTGTCATTTCTGGACGATCTGACTAGTCGATTGCAGAGTCGGGAGATACAGGTATTCCGTTAAACTCATACCTGCATGTTTTTGGGTTGGGGGGTGGGGTAGTGGGTCTCAGGGGATGATTTGTACGGTCCACGTGGGTGGACCGCGGGTTAGGGGGTCGAAACTGTAGTCTCAGACTGCGGGTTTAGACTGGGACAGCCACGATTGGCGACCGCGGGTTCAGGCTTGACAGCCGCGGTCGAAGGCCACGGCTGTAGGCCTGACAGCCGCGGTCGGAGACCGCGGCTGTAGGCCGGATAGCCGCGGTCGGGGGCCAAGCTGTTCCGGTTTTTTGGATGAAAGGGAAGGTCGATTATTTTGGGATGAGTCTGATGAGACTTCGTTGTGTGATTGACAGGATGCCGCAGGTGCTATGGAGGGAGCGGGAGATACCGGATGATATTATGACCATCGTCCGAGAGGACCGTCGAGTGCGGTCGATGTTAGGGATTTTCGGACTACTGAAGTTCGCTGAGGTGCCTATGATGCGGTCAGCAGGATTGCTGCTGAACCGGTTGGTTGGTTTCTGGGAGCCAAACATACAGGCGTTTTGAGTTCAGGGAGAGAGGGTGGACCTCACCCTGACTGATGTTTATTTTTTGATGGGGTTTCCATGCCTGGGGAGGGTAGCAGATACTCAGGCGCGGGTGTCTGCAGACCTTGATATGGATGACCTGTTGGAGTGGTTCTGTCGGACGGAGGCTCAGGTGCATCGGAATGCACTCTTAGTGAGAGATCTACAGGAGCCAGTGGTGCGGGCCATGGCAGCATGTGTGGTGCGGGTTCTGGGGTCCCAGTCACCTGAGAAGGTGTCTGGGGGCCAGATGCAGCTTGTGGAGCGTGTACTGGCCGGGACTTATTTTGCGTGGGGCCAGATGTTCCTGACCTGCGTGCAGCGACAGCTGACCGCAGCGAAGGAATCTGGTAAAGGGTTCTACTATGGTTCATTTTTATGTGCATTCTTTATGGAGAGGGTCCCCACCCTGCGGCCACGGGTGCCGGTCAGAGCGGGAGGCTTGAGGGATCCTCAGATGGTGCGGTGGGGGGAGATGATGCGTCGTCGAGTTGGTGGGGACGTTGGGTGGTACTTTACGTAGGAGCTGTACCTGCAGTGGCTCCATCTACCACTGACACTGGAGGATTATCCATAAAGGGATATGGACTTCACTGGAGATCCAGATGCGCCACGGCCACCAGGACAGGCATGGGGGCCAGATGGTATGTATGATTTGATTGTATTGTCTAGTTTTATGTATATGATATATTGTTGATGTATAGGAACTGACAAATGGGTGATTTGCAGATGTGGGTCCAAGGCCACTTCCAGGGCATGTGGCACATAGAGGGATTGTGGCCGTTCCAGCTTTGCCTGGGTGGGGGGAGGTGCGTCGTTGAGATGCAGAGGGGACACTGGAGTCCGTCCGGGCACTACTCGACCGTCTGCTAGTGGGAGTGACTGACCAGGGGTGGCGGGACCTTGATCCTGCTGTGATTCAGGAGTGCTTGAGGGAACCTCGATATTTCAGATCGATTGCGATCCGGGTGGCCATACTAGCAGACAGGGCGCGGGCACAGGGGCCCAGACAGGATGAGGACTCACCGGAGGAGGAGCGAGGAGAGGAGTCAGAGGCAGCGGACATTGACAGTGATGTAGGGTACGACTCTCATTAGGGAGAGTAGGGGACTCCCCCCAATTTTTTGTAGCTACGGCATGTACCTTATGAGGATTTTAGGGATGTACATACATTTTTTGTAGAGCTGAGTACAGGGGTACTCAGGACATGTGTAACACTGTAACATGTATTTTTTGATATGTATATATTTATGCACATGGATGCACTTTTGTATGATGTTGTTTCATTTGGATGCACGTGGATGCGCTTGATGATGTGTTGTATGTTTGTATTGCACGTGGATGCAAGTAGTCTAGGATGTTGGGCACGTGGATGCCCCTTGTGTGTTTTATGTGATGTGACATGATTTAGTTATGTTTAGGCACGTGGATGCCCCTATGGATGCAAATGTTTATGCAATGCAGTATTTTTGGTTTTTTATATAGTTGGATGAGATGTTATGATGTATGGTGGAGATGTTATATGGTGTGATCGATATGCCAATCTAGGATGTTATTTGCCATTTGATCTGCGACACTATTTTGAGCTCTTGGGACATGTGTGAATGTGATGGATTCAAATTGTTGACTGAGTTGTTTTGTATGCAGGAATTTTCTAAAGAGGCAGGGATCACGTGCCTGGTAGCAGTTGTTGATCTGGGAGACAAGTAGCTGGGAGTCCAAGAACACATGAAGGTGACGTATGCCCATCTGGAGGGCAGCAGTCAGGAGACCAGTCACAGCATCATACTCCGCCTGGTTATTGGTAGCAGCACCTATACATGTTCCGTCAAGGTGAATCAGTTCGTCAGAAGGGGAATACAAGACCCACGCTGCAGAAGCCAGGTTGGGAGACCAGCGGCTTGCGCCATCAGCGAAGCCAATGTAACGAGGTGGAAAATGGTCCATCTGTGGGCATGCAAAAAACGATGAATGTGAGATTATGGTCAAAAAGGTAAAAAACACAAAGGGAGCAAACTGTACAATGCGGACCAATGAGGTCGCGGTTTCAGTTATGGATAAAAATGTTTAAGATACAACCCATTACGGGGGTTGCTGAAAGGGTGGCCTTCAGAGTCAGCTAAAATGTATGCCCCCTTGCTGAGGCAAGTCTGCACAATGTAAGGGCCTTGCCACATGGACTCAAACTTTCCTTTACCGGTTTTGTCGTGGGCTTGGTCATAGGCGAGGACGAGGTCCCCTTCGTGGAAAGTTCGAGGGTGAACATGTTTGTCATAACTGGCTTTAGGGCAGTTTTTGGCAGCTTAGATATTCTGAAGAGTGGCACGATGATCTTCATCGGCTTGTTCGCGGGACAACAGACGTTGCTCTAGGGGGGAGGTATCAGGGAGAAGCTCGACGACGATATGCAAGGAAGGTATCTGACACTCGATGGGGAGGACAGACTCTACACCGTGAACTAAATGAAACGGGGTAAAACCAGTGGCGGTTTTGGTGGAGGTACGGTAAGCCCATAAGGCAGGGAATAGCATATGGTGCCAATTGGACTTATGCCGATCAACAGTGCGTTGGAGTATGGTTTTTAGTATTTTGTTAACAGCTTCGACTTGACCATTCCCTTGAGGGTAGTAACCAAAGGAAAATTGGTGCTCAAACTTGAGAAAGGTGGAGAGCTCGCACCAAACGGAATCTTCAAAGTGTGATCCATGGTCTGAGACCAACTGTTTAGGGACCCCGAAGCGAGTGATAACATGGTTGAAAAAGAAACGGGCAGCGGTGTCAGCGGTACAGTTGAAGGTGGGCATGGCTTCCGCCCATTTGGTGAAGTAATCGACGGCGACAATGATGTACTTATGGCCGTTCGCAGATGGGGGTCTACACTCCATGAAGTCGATGACCCACTTACAAAAGGGACCAATGGTGACGACTGGGTGTAACGGAGCAGGTGGTGTCCGGGCCTTGGGGGTAAAAAGTTGGCAGTTATGGCAATGCTTGACCGCAGTGATGCAGTCGGTGAAAAGTGTGGGCCAGAAGTATCCGGTGTGGATGACCTTTTGGGCAGTGGCCATCCCTGAGAAATGGCCGCTGCAGGCACCGCTATGAGAATCATTAAGGACCTGTTCAGCTTCCTCGTGTGTAAGGCAACGACGAAGAATTGTGTCGACTCCTCGCCAGTAAAGGACATCTCCTAGGAGGAGGTAGCGAGAGGCCTGGTGACGGATACGACGACGTCCATTATGAGTGACGGTGGGTCAGAACTTCTGCGTGTGCAGGTATAACAAGATATCACCGTACCACGGGTCATCGGACGAGATGGTGAACAAGTGATTATCTGGTAACTCCTCGAAGATAGGTGGGGCCGGGAGAAAGGAAGGGAGATCAGTGATGAGCTGGGCAAGCGCAAGGGCTTTAGTGCTCTTAGGTGTTCGGAACGTGAGGTCATATTCTTGGAGGATAATGACCCATTTAGCCACATGGCCTTGCAAGAGCCGTCGATTTAAGAGATATACCATGGGGTTAGAATCGGCGATGACTGTGGTATGACTAAGTAAAATGTAGTGTCACAACTTTTGGATGGAAAAGACCACTGCTAGGGCTAGTCTCTCCTCGTATGGGTAACGTAGGGGTGGGCCGGACAAGGTCTGGCTGACGCAATAAATGACATGCTCTTGGCGTGAGGCGTCTTCTTGAACCAAGACTCCGGACAGAGCATGCTCGGATGCCGAGATGTAAAGGATGAAGTCCTGAGAGAAATCCGGAGGGGAGATCAAGGGGGCTTGTGTGAGAGCTTTATTGAGGGCTTCGAATGTAGCTCCGTCTTGCTCATCCCAGACAAAGGGTATGTGGGTACAGAGCAGGCGCAAGAAACTGTGAACGGTTGTGGCGTAATCAGGAATGAAGCGTCGAAGAAAATTGGATCGCCCTTGTAGAATTTGGAGTTGTCGAAGCGTTCGAGGAGAGGGAAGGTCTAAGATGGCTTGGAATTTTAGGGGATCAACAGTAATTCCTTTCTGGGAAATAATGAAACCTAACAATCGGCCTGCCGGAACGCAAAAGACGCACTTGTGTGGGTTCAAGCGGATCTGATATTTGCGACAACGCAGAAAAACTTGCCGAAGGTCATCAAGGTGGTCTGATCGTTTTCGGGAACGAGCTGTAAGGTCATCAAGGTAGACGAGCAGGATATGGACCATATCATGAAAGCAATAGGTCATGGCCCGCTGGAATGTGGCACTAGCATTTTTTAGGCCGAACAGCATGACGCGATAGGCAAAGGTGCCCCATGGGGTAGTAAAAGTGGTTTTGTACTGGTCTTCCTTGTGGATTTGGATCTGATTGTATCTGGAAAAACCGTCCATGAATGAGAGGACTTCATGTCCCGCACACGCATCAATGAGCTGTTCAATAAATGGCGTAGGGAAATTGTCTTTGGGACACGCGCGGTTTAAGTCTCGGAAGTCAGTGCATACCCTAATGGTGCCTTGTTTCTTGTTGACAGGAATAGGGTTTGAAACCCAAGTGGTATAGGCAATAGGATAAATGAATCCTGCCGTGCGAAGCTTCTCAATCTCTGCTTTGATAGCTGGGAGTTTTGAGGGATGAATGGGACGCTGTTTTTGACGAACCGGGGGTACATCAGGCCATGTGTCAATGTGGTTCTCTATAATGGCAGGGTCAAGACCAGGCATTTTGGTATAGGACTAGGCAAAGACATCACGAAATTCTTTGAAGAGTGTTTTGTATTCCTCAATCTCCTGCCCAGTGCAAGATGCTCCTAAAGCGATGAGTTCGGGGGTGCCTCTGGGGCCAGCGATATCAATTTGGATGACAGGTGAGATGTTGGCCATGTTACCCTCTTTGAAGGTGTCAGGAGCAGGAATAGGGTCCTTGAACCAGTCGACCTTGGGGGGAAGGAAGTATTTGGATTCAACTGCAAATTGGGTAGCAGTGTTCGAGGAAGATTCATCTGGGAGGAAGTAGGAACGATGGTGCATGTCATCCCAAGGATAATCCGGGGCAGTGAGAGCCTCGAGAATCTCCTCATCTGTACGAAATGTTTGTGTCGTCGAATTGGTTGACGAAGGAGTAGTGGTGGAAGAGATCATATAAATGGTATTAACCTCTTCGGAAGAGGAAGAGTCCGGGGGGTGGATTTCCACAATGGTGGGTGGTGCCGTCTCAAGATCCTGATTGTTCATTTCAAAGAGAGCTGCCCTGTACTCGGGGAGATCAGGACAGTGATGTGAGTAATGCCCGTAGACACCGCATAAGGCACAGGAGTGGTTAGTGCGAAGTGATTTGTCTCGAGGCTTAGGGGTTGATTCTAGATGGACAACTGGGATAGTGGGGTCGTCGTCAAGCAATTGCATGTATTCCTGTAACGCCGGTAACTGAGGACATAGGTGAGTCACATGGCCCAGCTCATCGCACAGCGCGCATTTGGGAGGAGCGCGAAACACAGGGGGATTTTTTACTGTCTTAGGAGGTGGGACATCAGTGTAAGGTTGGGGGCCTCTACCCCCAGTGGGTTTGGTAAGAGGAGGGGGGGGTTTTACGGAGGATGATGGGGTAGCGACACCGGGAGGTGGTTGACTAGTAGTGACAATGGGTTGCACCGGTTACAGGATGACATCAGGTGTCGGCGGATGAACGGGAGGCGAAAGATACCAAACGGGTAATCCTAAGGTTAACCCAGGAAGGCTGAGGGTGGCCATGATCGGGGCGCTAACTACTCCTGAGGGAGGGAAGAGGAAAGGAATGGTATGGATGGGTGTAGCACCAATGTGACTAGGTACCAAAGGGGGTTGAGGAAACAAAGGCGGTTGTGTGTTATGGGACAGGGTACATAGGTCGGACACTTCAATGGCAGGTGACGGGGGTGGAATAGATGGCAAGGTTGAGGTCATTGGCACATTAGAGTAAACGCCCGTCCCCAAAGAAGAAACAAATGAGGTGGTGGCACCCGAAACAGAGTGTTCAATCATGGGGAGAACATTTTTGGGTGCCGCGGGGGCATTGGGATCATGGTAAGTGAGTTGGTCAACCTTGACCACATGTCCCTCATGGGGGAACATCATGGTATGAAAAACAGTAGAAGCAACTGCTCGCATGGCATACATGTAGCTGCGACCAAGTAAAAGGTTGTAATCAAGCTGTGCATTGATAACCTCGATGTTTATGAGGACAATTTTGCCAGTCAGTGAGACGGGGACGTTAGTTAATAGGCCTTGGGGTTGAGCTGAACGGCCGTCGTAGGATCGCAACGCAGTAGAGGACTGCTGGAGAGGGGGGGATCCCATTTTCTGCCAGATGGAGGTGGGCATGACACATGTAGAGGCACCTTCATCAATAATGCATCGATGGATGACAAAATTCCGAATGGAAACAGAAACTTGGAATGCCAAAGTGGAAGGCAAGCGGGGTTCGGCTTGGTCCAAATCAAATGCCATTAACTGCGAATCATTTGGATCGATAGCCCCAATGGCTGAGAGTAGAAGCTTGCACTGCGAAGGGTAGTTTTTTAAGACTTCTAACGCAGACATGGCTACGGGGGATTGGGCTAAGTCATTGACAATGTTGTAGTTTGATGCAGCCCGTACATTGGGGTTATTGTTGATACGGCGAAGTGGGAAATGGGGCGCTCTGGGAGCGCCATCTAGTGGAGGTGGAGGTATACGTAACGCCTGATCAGTGGGATGAGTGTTAGTAGGTGTATCGGTGGGAGGGGCTTCAGGGGTGGAGCCATATTGGTTCCGCCGGGTCTAGAGGTTGACCTCATCAGAGGACATCATCAACAAGTGGTGGGTACCTGAGTCAAGCGTGGGTTGATCAGGAGCAGCGTAAGTGATTTGTTGTTGGGTTGGTGCGTTGGCTTGAGGGGGAGCCAATGGTTGGGTGTTCATTATGCCTTGGGTTGGTAAGGGGTTTTGCAGCACTAAAGGTGGCTGCTAAGGTTGTGGGGGGTTGGGTGGTGCTTGAGGAGTCGCCTGCCCTTGGTGGTGTACATCCGCAGCCAAAAGTTGCCGAAATCGCTCCATATGTGGACAAAAATGTGTGTAGTGGCCATAGACCCTGCAAACAGAACAAGGATAGTTTGTGCGCAAATTGGGGTTTTTAGCCTGCTTGGGCGGGCGATCAGGGTTTTGGTTATTAGGGGCCGCATTATTACTAGCGGGAGGATTAGGGTGTTGACCAGCTTGCTCGGTTGGTTGGTTGTTCCCACGATTTCGGCCTCTGCCGCGGTTTTGTTGGCCTTGGTTGCGTTGGTTGTTCTGGTTTTGCTGCGGGTTTTGTTGAGCGTAAACTTTCCCTTGAACAGTAGGTGGATTCTGAGGTTGCGCGTGGGCTGGAGCAGGCTGCAGTGGATGATATGTAGGTGGAGGCTGCGTAGGTGCAGCAACCTGAGGGGGTTGCTGATAGTGCTGTGGAGCGGATTGTGGGTGTGCCGCAGGGGTTGGTGCAGCCTGCTGGTGATAGTAGGGCTGAGGTGCGACAAGGAGGGAGTGAGCAGGAGTCGCATGACCAAAACACTGTGGTGGACATGAGGGTCCATGGGTATGGTGGTGATGTGTCATGGGAGCATACGGGTTGTTTTCTCCAGACTGTGAGGTAGCCCGCGAAGGGTCAGGGCTAGGGGTAGGACAGGCTATGGAAAATGGTTGAGGCTGCGAAGAGACACGGCCAATGATGTCGTCGGCAGCATGGGATGCCCCCGACGCATCGCGCTAGGAGGAATCGTTGCGAGGGGCGTCAGGTATTATGGTATAAAGATAACCCGACTGGGCGTAAATGAGATCGAACTGTTGGGCTTTAAGGATAGCCTCTTCTTCAGACTGGGGTCTTTCGGATGCCACATCCTTAGCAATGATAGGAAGGAGATATTTGAGGAACCAATCTAGGAAGATCCGGTCGTCTAACTTGATTTTGCATAGGCTATGGTGTCGACGCCATTCATGAATGTGGTCCGTGATGTGGGTAGCCGTGTTTTGTCTGCATGATAGTAGGATCTCAACGCCTGCATCATAGCGGACAGGTAACTGGAAGAACTGCAGGAAGGTTGAGGCAAGGGAAGTAAAGGTGGCATGGGTTCCATGGGGTTGTTCGATATACCACTTGGCAGCAGAGCCAGTGAAAGTGCGCTGTAATAAACGGAGGCGAATAGAGTCGTCTACTATGGAGTTGGAGGAACACCATAGATGGAAGGAAATGATATGGTTCTGTGGGTCCTCACCTGCCTTTCCCTCAAACTTAGGGATGTCAGATGGGAGCTTGGTGGGCATGTGAGGCCACGCAGGGTCGTGTCGGATGGGGTCGTTGGTTAATCTGGCTAGGTCAGGCAGGTTGAGGCTAGCCATGAATGGAAAAATGGACGAATGATGTGACACGGTAGTGGGTTGGACCACGTTGGGGCCGATGCCCCCAAGTGGAGGGGTCATGTGCGGGATGTTGCCCCCAAGTGGGGGAACTAAGGTGGTATAGGAAGTTCCTTCACCACCATGGGTAGTATGGGTCACTAATGGAGTAGGGATAGGTATTCCCGCTGCGGGAATCAGTGCTGTGAGGGGGATAGTAGAGGGGGCCCCCGTGGAGGGCATACCCAAAGTAGGTGTGGTAACTGGTGTCGTGGTGGATGTGCCACCAACGGTCCCCACCAAGATGGGAGTGGGAGTCACGCCAGCCATGGGGCTAGTAGGGGCAGTGTAAAGGGGGTTCTCAGAGTCTGGCTCAGAATTGGAGGTAAAGTAAGGGGTGTCAGTATCTGGTGACGGAGTTCTATGCCGCTGACGAGTGGAGTCAAGTGACAAGGCTCGAGATCTATGATGAGTGGTATCAAGGGATGATGACCTGTGTCGATGACGGGTGGTGTCAAGTGAACCGTGCTGTGGGGGCTCGCCTCTGAGGTGTCGAGAAAGTCTCGGGGACTCAATGGTGACAAATGGAGTCAAATCTCTGTGGGTTGAGGTAACAACAAATCAGCTCGAAAACTCTAATGCAACCGACTGTGCAGAAGGAGAGCTCAAAAAATAGGGCACTCAGGCCAACAACCAACTCAAAACACCCACTGTAAATGCGTGCTACAATAGGCGGAGTGTCAACAGAAATGGTCAGAATACCAAAAAACAGCAGGTTGCCTAAAAAATAAAAAACGGTGGACTCACTAGACCAAAAGGAGGTAAGGGAGCATGCAAACACCTAACTAAAAGTATTATGACTCAACTAGACATATCCTCTGCAAGGTGATGAAATCCAAGTCAGACAATATGAATAGGAAAGTCAAGTGGCTAAGGTATCCCCCTACCGGGAGGGACACCGGGTAGTCAAATCCTAGAAGAATGGCAACTAAGATACGGGTGAATCCACGGACCTGGGTAACACTTTTTGGCAAGGGCAGTTTGGCAAAAATAGAAAAACGCACCTCGGTCGAGGGCTTGTTAAGCCCTCGACCAAGGTCTTAATATCTCAACCGAGGTTTTATCAAGCCCTTGACCGAGGTATTTAAATACCTCAGTCGAGGTATTTAAATACCTCGACTGAGGTATTGCGGGCTTTACAAACCCTCAACCGAGGTATTTAAATACCTCGACCGAGGTATTTAGATGCCTCGGTCGAGGTTCATACCTCGGTCAAGGGCTTAAAAAAATAGACTTAGCCCTCATTCAAACAAATGAAAAATTTCATGTGCCTTGCAGAGGTGTAAACCCTGCCATTCCTAGCACATAACTGGGCGGAGTTGATACC
>LPNX010538462.1:1301381-1515898 GCA_001517045.1 Pseudotsuga menziesii
CCCCGTTCATGACACGTCCAGAAAGGTAAATCTGCCGCTTGGTCCTTTTACCGCAATACCCCTATACAGGGATATCCCGAGAACTGCGAAAGGTAGCCGTTCAGTTACTGAATGGAGTTCGGTATTCCACTCAGACCTCCGGAACCAATCTCACGACTTCAACCCTCCTAAGGGAGAGACCCTCGCATAAACCGGTTGTGACCGTGTCAAAAAATACTAGGGGATTTTGGTTCCCTAATGGACAACAACTATGTCTCAAGTGTAAGTAACCGAGGGGTGTTTTTGGAAGCCTATCCCCCCGATCCTACCTAACTACAAAAATTCTTTTGTGTTCCCCAAGTGGGGTTAGAATGTTGGTTGAGTTAAGTAGTTTTTAAGTCTCACTTGAATTAGGTGACAGATTGTGTGCTTGTGAGGTTATGAACCCAGAAGAGAAGTGCCAGGGCAACTTCCTAAATATCAATAATACTAAAAGAAAAATTTTACCATGCAAAATTATCTGAAATAAACAATGCTGAAATGTTTTAAAAAATTCTGTAAAGGGGGACAAAAGTGCAGGTAGAACAGATGGCTGTGCAGGTGCAGAAAATATGGCAGCAAAGGGGCTGGGTTCAAAAGCAGGAACAAGTGCAAAAGTCAGATTGAATCGGCGGTCGGACCGTGGTTTTGAAATAAACAGGCGCGCTCAGGTCGCGGGTTTCTGGAGAAAAGACGCGTGCAGACCGCGGGTTTGGAAGAAACAGGCGCGCTCAGGTCGCGGGTTTCTGGAGAAAAGACACGGGCGGACCGCGGGTTTGGATGAAACAGGAGCGCTCAGGTCGCAGATTTCTGGAGAACAGACGCGGGCGGACCGCGGGTTTGGAAGAAACAGGCGTGCTCAGGTCGCGGGTTTCTGGAGAAAAGACGGGGCGGACCGTGGGTTTGGATGAAACAGGCGCGCTTAGGTCGCGGGTTAAAGCTAGAAAGGCGCGGTCGGGTCGCAGCTAAGGGCTGAAAAGACGCGGTCGGAACGTGACTGTGAAACAAAAAACGGCGGTTTACGGCGGCCGAAAAGGACAAAAGGGAAAATAAATTAAATTAAAAAACCAGCAGAGTCGCCAAAACTGTTGCTAGGGTTTTACCCCTAGCTTGTGCGAATGAGCACCTACTAAGGACAATGGATTCCTTAGTAGCAGTTCAATAATAAGTGAAATAAAAGATGCTAAATAATAATGAAAATTAATCTAAACATGTTCATGAAGCAAAAAGGTAAAAGGTAAAGAATTATTTTATTGATCTGACCTCCAATGTGGAGGTTGGTGAAGCCCGTTGCGCTGACCCGAGAGGTTGCTCCGAGCTCCAGCTACTCCTTCTCTTTCTCCAATGGTGGAAATGGGCCAAAAGGGGCTCTCACGGTGAAAGTAGCTCGATGGAGAGCTAGGGTTTCAAGAGCAATTTTGGCAGAGGCAGGATACTTGTGATTGTGGATTTGGAATAAGGGGTCTCCATCACTTATTTATAGTGGTGGAGTGCTGGTTTAGGGTTAGGGTTTCAGCTGTTTAGGGTTTTTTCCTCCTTTTCCTCATTATTTTATATTTTTTCTTCCTTTTTGGAGACTTTTGCCTTTTTGGAGGAATTTTGGATATTTTTTGGAGGAAAAGAGGGTTTTATGGCCTTTTGGAGGCATTTTAAGCCTTTTGGAGGCTTTTCAGATGGTTTTATGGGTTTTTGATGGAAATATGGTAGGAAAATGGACAAATGAGCCATGTAATGGGGTAGATGAGGTAGTGAACCTTTTTTGGGTGTTAACAAAGGGGGAAACCCAACAACCTCTACACAACATGTTGGCTTAGAACTTCCCGTTTGTGGGCATAGTTCCCATTTTGTGTCAAGCTTGTTAAAAAATGAAAAAGACACCTGTGAGCATAGTTCCCATTCTATGTCAAGATTGTTAAAAAATGAAATAGATGCTTGTGAGAATAGTTCCTTTTCTCTATTTCAATGTCATTAAAAAATGAAACAGATGCCAGTGAGCCTAGTTCCCATTCTGTGTCAAGCTCGTTAAAAAATGAAATCGATGTCCACAAGCATAGTTATTTTATGTTTCAAGCTTGTGTAAAAATTAAATAGGTCCCCACAAGCATATTTATTTTCTGTTTCAAGCCTGTGTAAAAATGAAATAGGTCACCTTGAGCAGTGTTTATTCTTGGTTTCAAGCTCGTTAAAAAATAAAACTGACCTTGCGCATAGTTTCTTTTTCGTGTAAAGCTAGTTAAAAAATGAAACGGATTCTTCCATTGTGTCAAGAATCAATACTTAAACCTCATTTCATTTGCTGGTAAAGCAAATGAAATGAAGCCTGGGGGGAATTGTACCCTACCTCTTTATATTGGAATTAAATTACTTGATAGTTCTATCAGGGACAAGTACCAACCACTGGATGCCATGTTGGGAAATCACTCGTCAACGGGAGTCATTTTGAGCATACTTTCTTTAATTTTCGAGCTTGTTAAGCTATGAAATGACCCTTTGAGCATAGTTCTTATTATGTTCCAAGCTCATTAAAAAATTAAATAGATACCATGAGCTTTCTTTCAACTGATATTTGAGCTCATTAAAAACAATAATATGGCATTGATATTACTTTTCAATTTTCGTGCTTTGGTTAAACTATGAAAAATGGTTTGAGCTTACTTTATCTCTTTTTGTGCTCTAGATTCAAACATGAAAAAGGTTTTGAACGCATTTTATACCTTCGGCATGATTGTTACAACTTAGTGAAGGGTATCGAGTATAATTTTACCTTTTTTTAGACTCGTTAAAATTGAATTATGAAAAAAGAACCCTAATAGAGTCCTCTTCAAGCTCTTTTCGAACTCTCAAAATGTGAAAAGATCGCCAAGTGAACTTGTCTTCTTCACACTCATAAAAGGACATGAAGAGTCATATTCTTGGTGATAATTTACCCCTTTTTCAAACCAAGGGGTACTAATTATGAAAAACGTATACTCCAGCCACCATGATTGGAATATTTCTCCTAGGAATTATTTTATACTTTTTCGGGCCTCGGGGACTAAATTTATGAAAAAGGACCTTTTGGATTCTTCTTAGTCATTTCATATTCTCTAAACATGAAACGATGAATGAGTTTGCTTTCATCAAAATCGTAAACTCAAACAATAAAGGACCCTTGCTGGGAATGAACCTCTCCTTTCTCAGGTTCATAAAACACATGATAATGGACTCATTGCTTAATGAGCTACAACAACTGTTTGTTACCCTATTTGAACTCGTAAAAATGAAAAGAGGCACTCATCCTTCATGATGGGGAAATTAAGGAAAGAGTTTGTATTTTTTTATGGCAGTACATAGTCACTCTTCAACATGGAACTCGTTTGCATATGTACTCAGCACTTGGGTAATCCGTTTGTCTTCAAGTCCTACTAATTCCTTAAGTCTTCTTACCTCGTTTGAGTTGTCCAAGAATATTCCCATCGACAGTTGCATTGGGGGATGGGTATCAGCCTCGTTAAAGTCAATACTTCCAAGTCATGCCATGCCCATGTTCAAGAGAATTCTGGTCATATGTTTATTGTCTGCAGTCAGTTTACCTTCTTTCATGTTGGTCATCTCTGAGTTAGTTTCGTATATCACTATATTGTCTGATTTACTCTAAAAAAATATTTGATCATGTTTCACGTCGATGATGGGGGATTCATCATGGCCCTCCTTCGATGGGTCTATTCCCTATCGACTTCAACTCCTCATCCATGAGTTAGAATTAGAAACCATGACAAGTACCTTGGGAATGCATGCCTTAATGGCAGTTTACCTTGCTTTCAACATGAGTTTACATCATTGGCTCTTGATTGAAATATCTCATCGAGTGTTCAACTCCAAGTCCTTTATTCACATTCGATGGTATGTACTGATATACCTTGGTAATCATTGACATCAATGGTGATTTTGCTTGCACTTGTTAATAGTTTACATTAATGACTAGTAATCAAGTGGTTTCTATGATGTTCGACGTCAAGACATTGTAATCACATGGTTAGATTCGTATCTTTGCGGGTTTGGCTTGAAGACCCTGGGTTGTCATATTTATCGCCCAGGTTGTGATGGAGTTTGTTTTTAGTCATATTACACAGATCCACCTTGTATTGGTCGTGGCTGTGTTATCATCTCATCATGGATCTATGTTTGTGTCTAGTAGCCATGATTGTGTTTAGTCGGTCTCTACTACCATGGATCTGCATTGTATTGGTCAGCAGCCATGTTATGAGTCATATGATATTTGATTCAGTTGTATTGTAGCAACTTCCAACCAACATTCTTTCCTTCGCTTTCTTCACTTCGCATAACATTCACCTATCACATTCCTCTAACTTCATGCTTTGGGGGGGATTCTATTACATCGAAATATCGTCATGTTGAGCCATGTGTCAACCCTATGCCTTATCCCTAAAGTTCTCTCTGCTAAGGTTGATTCATATTGAGGTTGTTTCTACCTTTTTTCCCACTTTAGGAAGGTCAGCACTCTTTCCCTTCATGATAAGTGCGCCGATTGTGCTTTTTCCCTTCATGCTAGGTGCGCCAGTGGCACTCTTTCCCTTTTGCAATGTGCGTCGACACTCTATCTCCTACTGCTAGGTGCGCCAGTGGTGTTTTGAGGGAAAAAATGAACCTTTGAGGCCCTTCTCGAAGGTGGATGAGGTGGAGGTATATCCCTATCATCTAGGTGAGGTGGAATTCAGTTCCTAACCTATGGGTAAGATCCCTTAGACCCCCCCTTTTAATCCTCAACCTACTCTATCCCTTTAGGCTTATAAATTAAACCCTCTCTCCATTGTGAAGAGAGGAACGACTATAGTACTTTTATGCTAGTGGAATTGCTAGGTGATCCCTATCATCCTTTGAAGGCTTGGCTTGGATTGTTGGATGGAAGATTGTAGCATTAAGGCTAGGTTGTGACTTTCCTTCTTTTATGTATTTCTATGTATCTCCTTAATTACATTAATACAAATACGTTTCCATAAATGTTATTGTGTTGATGATGTTTATAGCTTTCTTCCTTAATTGTTAGCTTAGATCAATTCATGTTTGGATACACATGTATTTTTTGCTTATTTCCACTTGCTTTACAAGGTTTTGCAGTTGAATATCTGAGGGCTCTAGAGCTTGGATCAACAAAGATAGAAGAGGATTTGCATACTACATGTAAGTGATCTATCTATGAACTTGCATTTTTGTTTGATCTAGGAAAGTAGATTGTATTTTGTACTTGATTTGTTCTAGATCCACTTGGACTAGGGAGATCTGGTTTGAGTCTTCTTGAGTAGATTTATCCAATAACAAAGTCGAAGACAGAGTGACTCATGTATGTAAGTTGGAAAAGGCTTTGTATGGAATAAATCAAGCTCCTAGAGCTTGGTATGGTAGAATATATATCTTCTTGACAAGCTTGGGCTTTACCAAAAGTAAAGTTGATCCTAACCTTTACATGAAGATTATGGATGATGAACCTGTCATACTATTACTATATGTGGATGATCTATTTCTGACAAGAAATGAGAAACATATTACACATTGCAAGAAGAAGCTAGTTGAAGAATTCAAGATGAAATATCTTGGATTGATGCATTATTTCCTAGGGTTGGAAGTGTGGAAGATTCCAGAAGGAATATTTCTAAATCAAGGAAATTATGCAATAGAAATATTGAAAAGATTTGATATGTTGGATTGTAAATCCATGGCCACACCCATGGACACCAACCTGAAGTTGTTTTCTGATGAGACATTAGAGTTAGTGGATATTACTCAGTACATATAGATTATTGGGTCATTAATGTATCTGACGAACACAAGGCCAAATATATGATTTGTTGTGAACACCTTGAGTTAGTATCTAGTTAAACCTAGACGGGTTTACTTGATAGATTCAAAGCATGTGATGAGATACATAAAAGGTATGATAGACTTGGGAATTTACTATGGTAGATATCATGACCACAGATTATATGGATATATGGATTTAGATTGGGTAGGAAGTGCCACAAAAATAAATAGCACCTTAGGTGGATGTTGTTTTCTGGAATATTCCACGATCTCATGGTTTAGTAAGAAACAATATAGTGTTTCTCTCAGCACAGCTGAAGCTGAGTACATAGAATATTGCTGCACTGGTTGTGAAGCGATATAGAGTCAGAAACTGATGTCAGGACTATTTAACATGGAGTTGGACATGACAGTGATTATTTGTGACAACCAGAGTTGTATAAAGATGACAGAGAATTCGGTGTTCCATGACAAATCAAAGCACATAGAAATCTAATATTTTTTTATAAGGGATGTGGTACAAAAGGGAGCTATAAAACTCCAGTATGTGAGTAATGACAAGTAATTTGTTGATGTGCTGACCAAGCCTCTATCTCGAGTAAAGTTTGAATATTTCCATGACAAGCTTGTGTAGTTCAAAAATACTTTCCTCGCAAGGAGGAACAATGATGTAACTGCAAATGATGAAGATATGAACTCTCTTCTAAAAGGAGGAACAAGTCAAAGATATGGACTCTCCTTGGAAAGGAAGAGCAGGTCAAAGATATGAACCCTCCTCGAATGAAGGAGGAGAATATTTATAATATGGATCCTCCTAGGAAATGGGGAGTGATGATAAGACTAACATTGATGATGGGATGACAGTGAAGTTCCAATATGAAAGAGGCAAAGCTCACTTGAAGATGTTGACAAGGTCCGACATTCACTTGTGGATGAAAGTATTGTCCGGAAGGAAATGAAATGTTGTTCCTGAGAGTGTTCCTTACTAAGGATGTCCCTACACATGTTACTGTTGCATGGAGAGTACCCACATTCATTTTTGGATACCGTAGAATAACACTTGGTCAGGAGTGATCCTAACCTTAATCGTAAGGATGCTCTATGATGAGTCCTTACAGATGACAGGGACGACATTTACATGAGGTTAAGATATTCTTTGCAGACATTACTCCTGCATGCAGAGTATACCTACATTTATATGCAGACATCATAGAATAACACTCGCTTGGGAGTGGTCATGGCCTTAGTGTTAAGGATGCTCTATGATCAGTCCTCACGAACTTTGTAGTATAAAAATCACTTAGGAGTGGTCTTAGCCTTAGTGGAAAGGATTTTATATGATGAGGGATGGCATTTATATGCGGTCGAGAGTATGCCTACATGTATGTGTAAGAAATTTATATGCAGTCGAGATCTGCTTTGCAGACAATACTCTAGTATGGAGAGTATGCCTACATGTATGTGTAGATGTCCTAGTATAACACTCACTCATGAGTGATCCTAGCTCTAACAGGATGACGATGGTCTATGATGAGTCCTTACGAATGACAGGGCCTGCATATAGTGTTGGTAGATAGGCTTTGGGTAAGTTATCCATGTAGCATCGTGGATGCTACACAAGGTTGAAGATGCCGTGCAAGGTGGAAAACGACGCGCAAGTCGGAATTATAATATTTTATGTATTTTGGTCATATTTTGTAGTTTTGGACCGCATTATGTGGATTGTGGTCATTATTTTGTAGTTTTTGTTAAAGAGTGGTGAGGAAGTTGGTTAAGTGGACCAGCAATGTAAAGGCGCAATCCTATAAGTAGATGTATAATTTCAAGTGTTAAAGCGGATTCAGTTGGATACTCCTTCTTCGACTGAGTTTTTAGCAGCTTCAGAGATCGAAGATTGTAAATGTTGATCTATGTATGAGATTGAGGAACTATTTTGGAGAATCTATGTTTTGTTGTGAAGTCTAATATGACATGACCGAAATTGAGTAGAATCATTGTGTATTTTCCTATTTTCCTATTTTCTTGTTCTCTGCGATCCAAATATGAATGTAATGTGTATCTGTGATATGGATCTATGAATGATGCATTGTTTCTCTACTTTAAATGATGATTTATTGTTAGATATGTTTGTGCATCGATATTTTTTTGCGATTTAGTTATGTTAATGTGATCTGTTGAATGATGAAATGATTTTGTTAATGCATAATCTAAATGGTTAGATTTGTGGAACAATATTGCGCTAAGTTAATAAAGAGACACATGGTCCTCCTTCATACCGCAGAAACTTGGTTCCATCAGATCTCCCTCCAACATCTTGAGTGATACTTCATCTTCTTTGTAGGTGTTGTGGATGGGGTAAAAACTGTCTGGGTTGGTGCCCAGGGGGATCACGGTGGTTTGGGTGTCGACAGAGAGAGAACCCTGGTTGAATGGTTTTGTGTCAACAAATGGTTCTTTTGTCG
Organism: Pseudotsuga menziesii; assembly: GCA_001517045.1. Taxonomy (NCBI): domain Eukaryota; kingdom Viridiplantae; phylum Streptophyta; class Pinopsida; order Pinales; family Pinaceae; genus Pseudotsuga; species Pseudotsuga menziesii. Next base: position 1,309,661 of record LPNX010538462.1, read on the forward strand.
GGACCATAGTGCGAAGGGAGGGAGGACATGTTGTGGCATCCAATGAGACCAGAATTCGAAGATTGGTTTGACCAAAATATACAGGAGTTTTCAAAGAAATAAAATAAGAACCATGTACTGATGAAGGATAAGTGGTTGGCATAGTATATGAACAACGATCCATACAAGTACCTTTTCTCTAAATTTTCGATCATCTTGTACGAGTGGTTGGCATGATTGACCTATTGCAAAATAATTTTCCAAGGAGGTGAACCAACTTCCTGTACCCTGGAATTGATCCAGGAGTTGTAGGAGGTAGATAATTAACAAAGCATCAAAGGTTGTTCAAGTCTGGATTGACAGTATCTTGGAGGGATATATCACTAAGTTCACGGTTGACACAACTAAATCCTATATCGAAGAAGAAAGGGAGTTTTTCAATGGACCAAGAGGTAGGTTCCTGTTGTCTTTGAAATTGTCTATTAAGATGCTCATCTACGAAAAGGGCATATTGAAGATGAACCTTGAGTAGTAGAACTCTGGTTTGCAGAGGCTGTGGGTATCATGGAGACGAGGTTTGGATGGAAGATACGATGGGACTGTGAAGAAAGCTGAGGAAGGAAGTGGTATTACAAGATGAGGAGAAAGGTTCCTACAAGAGAAGAGGCAGAGGACAGGAGAGAGTCCTGCTGCGATTGAGACATGAGGTTGTGAAGGAAGACCACATGGAACAGAGCAACCCTACAATGATGAAGAAGACAACCAGGCTACGCTCGAGCCGAAGGAAAGGCCAACCTAGAGAAACAACATACCCACACCTTTGTGCACTATGCCACACTTAGGAATAAACATGAGTTCAACACCGCCATGTAAAACATGTCAAAAACACTATAATAGTAGAAAATCAACGACTCAAGGAAGAAGGCCCAGGGTGGAGGGTGATGATGCAAAGTTACCCCTATTCCATTATTATAGCGGATTTCACCACTCTAGGTGAATCACACTTTGTATGGACTTCCCCTATCCTGCTGCAGACTCCTTAGCCCCTATGGACCATTTTTTGTCCTTTTATGTTTCCTTGATCATCCTTAAAAAAACATAAAAAATGCTATACGCGACTTTTAATCTTATAATTGCGTACATGCGTGGGTTTGACCACTAAAACTGCGTACATCGGGATGTGTGCATAATCCAAATCCTTTTGGAGTTTTCCTTGACATCGATTTGACTCATATGACTCCTGGCCTTCCCTATGCCTTGAGATCGCTCGGATTCGACCTTTCATTACCCCTTTGAGAAGCTATATAAGGAGCCCCCCGGGTACATTGAAAGCATAAGAGAGAATTGAGAGCAACGAAATTATAGTCCATTGTTGACGGAACTTATGCTTGAGTCTGCATCCCTTTGTCCCTTGGAGCACTTTTGTGTTCTTCCCAAGCTTGCCTTTTGCTTGTGAGCTTGCTATCGAGAGATGGAGGATTGAAGTGGTGGAGGCCCAAGTGGGGGATTCAGTTTCTCCGGTTCACAGACGTGTTGTCAGAGGTTGTATCTTGTAATCTCTGATTTATATTAATAGAAATATCTTTTCCTGTCCAATGATGTGTATTTGAATGAATATTTTACCCATGGGATTATTTCAAATGCTTTTACATTATTGATTATATATGCTAGAATAGTTCTAACACCATGATATATAGAATGCTTGTATTGTTTACTTGTTGTTGAGGAAGTAATATAGCAATTTAAGCTGAAGATTGGAAATCTCAACGGGGATCTACTTCAACCGTCCGGAATAAGGTACGAGGTCTGATCCTTTAGTGTTAGACATTTTATTTCTATTGCATATTGGGAAAGATTGATTTCTGGAGTCAAGCTGTCTGTTGTGGTACCCCAAGCCATAGGAATTTCTCTCCGTAATAGAATTGGCGACTCCGCTGGGGAGTTCCTAGTAGTTGTCCTTTGGGGGTTGTTTTCTCGGCATTCAATGTATTTGGATTGCGCTTTCTCTCTTGTTTCTGTGTCAAGTATGCGGGCATGTATGCCTGGTAGAGTCTGATTGGTGTAAAGTTTGTCTTAGCTTGCTTATTTGCCTCAAGTTTTTGCACCTTTTCTTCCTATATGTGGGTTTTTGATTTACAGTCGCGTATACATGCGGGTTTACTGCGAACAGTCGCGTATACACGCAGGTTTACTGCGAACAGTCGCGTATGCCTTTGATTTTTCCTTTTTGGGGAAGATAATTGGTTGATGGGTGAATTCTGATAGTTGCTGAGTCTCCTTTGGCACTTCCTGAGTCTGTTTTGACCTCTGTTTCTGACCAGGAACGTTTTTTTTGCCTAATTTTTTTTTTTTAGGAAAGTTCTTATCATGACATTTTCGATTTTTTGTTTGAGATTAGTGCATTAGAGTTCTTTTACCTTAGTGCTTTGCTGGAGTGTTGTTCGCGTGTGATTGCAGAGTCTAGGGCTCGTAGAATCATTATTTTGCTTTTTGCATCTCTTTTATTTTCAAAAAATCCAAAAACATTTGCTTATCATCATGCATTGCATTTTGCACTTTGCATTGTACTTGCATTAGATAGATTTGCTTTGGAGTACTAGTTAGGACTTCATATAGGAAATTTGCATTTATCATTTGAAGAAGAATTGTGCATTTCACATAGTAGCATACCCTGTTTTCATGGACACAATGCATTTGCATTGATTGTTAGGTGTGCATTTTACTTCTTGTTGCGTCATAACACCACTAGTTGCACGACCATATCCTATTTTTGAGTAATAAATCCAACTAAAATCAACGCTCAATAAAATGAATTACACTCTTTTCTTTTCTAGGGTGCACCAACAAGCTTAGGTTTTAGGATCTTGGAATAGTTCATTGTAAGTCAATTCTCCAAGATCACTAAACAACAACATCTAGGTGTCTGTCTAGGTGAGTGTGTGAAATCCTTGGTATAACCAGTGTTCTCAGGATCCTCCTCTCAAAAGGGAGTTAAGCACGAGGCAGTGTGAGCGGTTATTGATTGGGATGACCCCTAGTCATAACTGAGTAGTGCCAGAGATATTTACAGGATTGTATTCATATCTGGGGGCTCTTTCGAGAGTTTTGAGCTTTTCTACCCTGCCCATATGGTCAATCCCGCCTGCGACTGTCCACCTGAGCATTGAGTATATTGAGGTGACCTCAGTGACCTTACCTAGGATATCGAGGGGGTACTTGTAGAGGTTACTCTGCAGGTGTCCCGGCCAGGTTGGGTTCGGACAGCATAGTCGCTTTACGCGTTGAAGCTGAGGGCCATAATAATTGGTTATGTACCTCCACTTGTTGTGTATGGGAGTCTCAAGCCTCTCCTAGGAGAGACATACCTGCTTCATTCGGGAGCTCACTTATCCAACCCTTGTTTTCTTGCATTTGGATTTAGATTTTATTAGTGATTTCTCTGTGCATGCTAGTTGGCCTAGGGTTTACGTAGATAGAGAGTCTTTGCTATTTTTTGAGTCATTGTGGATTCGAGTGCAGTTCCGTGCCGTTCTCGTCGTTTAGCAGGGCTTCCACCTTCTACTTCTCCTCCTACTTTGGGAGAGAGACCTAGACAGTCCGGGTGGACTATGTCACACATTGATTCACACACCATGGGGGATTCTTCAGAACGCATTCCTGAACCACCTCCTCCCATTCATGTAGACGATGGGGAATTTACACCTACTTATGATCCTTCACCCGAATTAGCCGAGTTAGGAACCATGCATGATAGACCTACTCACCCTAGGTCGGATTCCCCATTGACGCGTTGCCGGTATGGCATGTCGGAGGACGCCGAGACTCATTTTGAACCCGCCACTACTAGCTACGGTAGTTATGCTACGTCTGGTTTTCCTATGCATGATTTGACATTTCATGTCGAATCCGATTTTGAGCCTAGCACTATGCCTGGGGGCACTCTCATTCCTTACCATGCAGAGAGGTTTGGGAGCACTAGTCACATTGCACCTTCCGTCCCAGTGGTGGAAGCTACATCATACCTCCCTCCTAGGTCTAGGGTCAGCGATCCGATTAGGATACCAGATCCGAGACGAGTGACGATAGGTGGTAATACATATATTATTACTCAGGTTCCTTCGTCCTTGGCCCCTAGTTCTTCAAATGTACATCCTCCACCTTATTCACGTGGTCCTTCAAGCCGATATATGGCTACGAGTCAGGTCCGTATTGCGGTTACTAGGCCGATTGTGTCTCAAGTCCACATACTGCCTGCTGCATCGGGAGGCTATGTTCATGCTTCTAGAGGTCACCTTGATAATTTTGGGGCATATATCCCTACTTCTGGAGCATATATTCCTACCTACGGAGTGTCTCATGGGGCATCGCATGTGATGACCTATGGACCTTATCAAGGGACGCAGTATGGACAGGTTTCTTCACCTTATGGAGGCGGGTATCAACAACCTGCTTACTCTCCTAATTACGGATTTGTAGCTCCTACTAGCCAAGGGCCACCATATTATGGTACTTCCATGCCACCCTATACGGGTTAGATAGGAGGAGGACACTATGGTCAAGGCCATGGTCTTAATCAACCCTATATGAACTAGTTAGCGGTCCATCGACCTCATCATCCTAGGATCCCTTTCCTTGCGATGCTTAACCTTCCTGATTTATCAAGACTTATGAACGATCCTGTGGCTCATGACCCGGCTTGGCCGGTTGTCCCTACCAAGCTACTTTCGGACATACCTAAGTTCGAAGGCAAACCGGGAGAAGATCCGAGCGAACACATTACTACGTTTCACCTTTGGTGCTCTTCAAATTTGTTACATCAGGACTCAGTCCATTTGCGACTATTTCAACACACCCTCATAGGGCCTACTGCGAAATGGTATATAGAGTTACCTAGGGGTGCTTTTACTGTGTTCGACGACCTTGCGATGACTTTTCTTAATCACTTCCAGCTACCAGTGCGCTATGACGTTGGTACTGAACTCTAGTTGACATTTCGGCAAGATAAAGCCACCCATATTTCTGATCATATTCAGGAGTGGCGTAGATGGAAGAGATTAATTAAAGCCTTTATACCACCAGAATTCCTTCTCGAGTGGTTCCTCAAGTCGTTATTGCCATATATAGTGAAGGATGTTTCCACATCCGTGGTGCAGAATGAGGAACAAGCGATCTTAAGGGCACAAAAACTAGACTTGATCTATGCTCAGTCCAGTTTGTTGTATGAGATTATTCCCAATGCTCCTCATTCCAGTTTTGATCCCAAAGTCAAACCTGAACCACATGCCGATGGCATTGTGGGCTGTGCAAGTGCGAAATATGCCGATTCGGTTGCAAAACAAGCTAGGAAATTGTCAATCAACCAATCTGCTTCGGGACAAGCTACGGCTTCATCTCAACCTGCCCAAACGGTGAATGTACATTCTGTGCAGTCGTCGGACCAGAAGAGTAACCAGCAGCCTGGACGGAATAGAAGAAAGGGTAAAAATAATAATCGAAAGGGTGGGAATAAGAATGAGAATTCTCAAAATAATGACAAGAACGGTAGAAATGTTGGGGGGGACAAGAAAGCGAAACGTAAGGTTAAATTCCCTTGCAATATTTGTAAGGAAGATCACCTCACTTACTTGTGCCCTCGGATTGATGAAGCTTCGATATTCTTAGCACAAGGCCTAGCTGTGCTAACAAACCCTTTACCGTATAACTAGAATATGAACTCGAAGTCCCATGACCAGTCTAGTGACGATGATCCACCAGAGGGTAGTGGTCGTGGGCGCATTAACATGGTACATGCTGCCAAGGTTGTGACTCATGCGAAAGACTATAGTTCGTCACAACCCAACCCAGGAAAAGAACCTGATCCACCAGGAACCCCTTTGTGCATTGAGAAACCTGCGGATAACCCTGAGGTTGCACCTCACATTCCTAAGGGAGTCCTTAAGCGTTCGGGGCATAATCCAAATGCTCGAGCCGCCCAGAATTATTCAGTTGTCGAGGATTTGGGCCACACTCCTTGTGCAATGTCTGCATTGAAAGTGCTTAAGAGTTTTCCTTCACAAAGGAAGGCGTTGCTTTCTGCCCTTGGTGTGAACGATGATGATTCTTCCTTTGTGATCAAATTTGAAACCGCAGGACATCAGCCTTGATTTCCCTACTATGTGTCTCTTTTGGTGCACGTAGAATGTCTTGGTATGACCGTCAAACGTATTGTGATTGATGAGGGAATTGCTGCTTCTGTGATGTCTTTGGCCTATTGGAAGGGTCTCGATTCTCCTGAGCTGTCTAAATCAGCCACTATGTTAACTACTTTCGATGGGAGATCTTTTAGGCCACACGGCATCCTTCCTTCCCTTAAATTCCATTTGGGGGAGAAGACCGTTGCGATAGAGGTTGAGGTGGTTGATGCGCCCCTTGACTATAATCTCCTGCTGGGTAGGAAATAGATGTACAGTATGCAAGTCGTTGCTTCTTCCTTGTTTCACATTGTATGCTTTCCACATAATGGGAATATTGTAACGATTGATCAGATGACATTCAAGAATCCGTCTGTTACCACATCTTCAGGAACTTTGATCCTGATCATTGAGCACTCTAAGACGGAAAATGGGAGTGTGGGTGTAGGCATGTATCCATCCCTCATGGGAAGCTTTAGTTGTCCTGCAACGATCCTCATGATAGGATCTAGTTTTGATGAGGCTTCAACTTCTACGATATCAGTGCCTTTTCGCACAAGTCATATGGAAGATCCTTGGATTCTTCCTTCACCGAGTACTTCAAATGAGCCTGTCGAGACGAGCATCCTATTTCCCGCAGCCATGATAGCTTATCAAGCTAATCTCTCAAGAGTGTTGCAGAGCCTCGTTCTTCCTCTTCGCGGATGGAGGAGGAAGACCCCTATGTGCTGCCGGCATGGGCAGTATAGTCTTCTCATGCCCATGACAGCCTTGATACGGTTTTCTCTTTATATGAAGCGATTATTGAGGCTATGTCGGGAATTGAGCACCATGGGAGGAACTTCATCATAGATCGTACTTCCTTCCAGCGCTTGACCGTTTGGAGCATGAGGATTATAGGGAGATTCTTAGTCATAAAGTTGGTAGTCCTATGGTTCCATTAAGCTCTCCTAGTCCAATGGCTGATGGAAACATGGTGAACATATCGTCAATGATTCCTATCAACATTTCTCACAATTCTGGCACAATAGAGAATGTCTATATTGGGGCGGAATGTTCCCAAGCTGAGATTCTAGAATATACCGAGCTATTCAAGGAATTTCGAAATATTTTTGCTTGGTCTTATGACGAGATGCCAGGTATTGACCCTCGGATTGTCGAACATGAGATTAATACTTACCCCAATGCTAAGCCTGTTCGACAACGGTTACGCACCGTGAATCCTAGGAAAGCACCCGCCATTAAGGCAGAGATAGAGAAGCTGTTGAAAGCCGGTTTCATCTATCCCATTCCCTTGACGGAGTGGGTTTCAAATCCTATTCCGATGGATAAGAAGCAGGGAGTGATCCGCATATGCACTGATTTCCGTAATTTTAATCGTGCTTGTCCTAAGGATAACTTCCCCACACCATTTATAGATCAGATTTTGGATGAGTGTGAGGGGAGCAAAGTGTTCTCCTTTATGGACGGCTTTTCTGGGTATAATCAGATACAGATTAAACCTGAGGACCAACATAAGACTGCATTTATTTGTCCTTGGGGAACATTTGCATATCGAAAAATTCCTTTCATCCTTAAAAATGCCAGAGCTACATTTCATTGGGCGATGACCTTGATCTTCCACGATCTCAAGTCTATTATTGAAGTATTTTTGGATGACCTCACTGCTCATTCTCGTATGAGAATGCGTCATCCCTATCACTTGAGATTGGTATTCGAAAGATGCCGGCACTATTCAGTTAGATTAAATCCTCATAAGTGCATCTTTTGCGTGAAATCAGGTCGTTTGTTAGGATTCATCATTTCGAAAGAGGGTATAAGAGTCGACCCTTTGAAGGTTGAGGCAATACTTCAGTTGTCTCCCCCAAAGAATATTCGTCATCTTCAGTGTTTGTAAGGCATGGAAAACTTCTTACGAATATTTCTTGTCAACTTTGCCAATTTGACTAGAGGCTTCATGCGTCTCTTGAAGAAGGACACCCCCTTTTATTGGGATGAGCGAGCCCAGGAGTCCTTCGATGCACTCAAGCGAGCCCTAGCATCGGCCCCGGTGATTAGTCCTCCGGATTATAGCGATGATTTCTTATTATATGTGGCCGCGTCCTTAGAGACGATTGGTATGGTATTGGTTCAGGAGGATGAGGAGCTCCAAGAGCATGTCATATATTATCTGAGCCAAAACCTTATTGACGTAGAGATTCGTTATTCTCATGTCAAGAAGCTTGCTTTTACTACCGTACATGCAGTTCAGTGTTTGAGACATTATATTCTCCTTTGCCAGACCTTGGTTGTGGCCCATGTCAATCCGTTTCAGTTCGTCCTCACACGAAGGATGATTGGGGGAAAGTATAATAAATGGATTCTCATTCTGCAAGAATTTGATCTCGAGTTTGTTTCGGCAAAATCGAAGAAGTCTTTAGTCTTTGCAGAACTCATATTGGATTTTCTGAGTGAGACCAAGGAGTTGGTATGTGAAGATATGTTTGTTGATGAATACATCTTCTTAATCTCTACGTTGGACTCATGGTATGGGGATATCATAGTATATCTGCAAACACAGAGGACCCTTACTCACCTCTCGCGAGATGAATGGTGACGATTATGTCACGTCTCTAAGAACTACCTTATAGTGGACAATACTTTGTACCACCGTGGGGTAGATTCCATTTTACAACATTGTTTAACTCATGAAGAGGCTGAGGTTGTGCTGAATGATTGCCACGGAGGGGTGTGTGGTGGTCATTTATCTGGGATTTCTACAGCTCAAAAGATTTTGAGAGCAGGTTATTTCTAGCCGTCGATCTTTAAAGATTACATTAATGGGGTCAAGAGGTGCCACCCTTGCCAGGTGTTCGCACGTAATATGCGCTCAAAACCTGCCCCGTTACATCCCATTATCACCGTCGGTCCCTTCACTAAGTGGGGGCTCAATTTTATGGATTGCAACCCAGCTTCGACTGGGGGGCACCATCATATTATAGTGGCTGTTGATTACTTCAAGAAATGGGCTGAGGCTATGCCTATAGTAAAATATGATGGTGAGACAGCTGCTCACTTTGTATTCAACCAAATCATTACTCGGTTCGGGATTCTGAAAGAGCTTGTCACTGACCATGGCTCGCACTTTCAGAACCGCATGATGGAAAAGTTGGCATCCAAGTTAGGGTATAAGCAAGAGCATTCATCTTCTTACTACCCCCAAGCGAATGGACAGGTTGAGGCAGTGAATAAATCACTCAAATCCATTCTCCAACGAACCATCGCACAAAGCAAGAACAATTGGCACATTATGTTATATCCTTCTTTGTGGGCATATCGAACCGTGGCTAGGACTTCCACTGGTTTTTCTCCATATCAGCTTGTGCATGGAGTGGAGTCGATATTGCCGGTTAAATGAGAGATTCCTTCGTTGAAGCTAGCTGTGGAACTCTTACCAGACACTTCACCCTTGGAGGAGCGTTTGGTTCACCTTGAGCAACTTGATGAGCAGCGTCGGGATGCCTTGGTGGCTCTAGAGGTTAATAAGCGTCACGTTAAGGTCCAGTATGATAGATCTGTCTGTCCAAGAGTGTTTAGGGAAGGATACTTGGTCCTTTTGTGGGATCAACTAAAATAACTCTTGGGGGTAGGGAAATTTAATCCTATGTGGCGTGGTCCTTACGTGGTCAAGCATCTATTAGAGAAGGGTGCCTATGAGTTAGTCGATTACGAAGGAACAACTTTGGTGGAGCCTAGAAATGGGCTCTATCTCAAAAAATACTATGCATAATCTTTAGCCAAGGCTGCTTGTTGTATATTATTGTACAACTTTGCATAGTTTAGGTCTTTTTCTTATTGTGATCGGGTTTGTGATTAGTTTCCATTTCTTTTGGCAGATGTCAAGGGAATATTCCACCTACATAGGATTCACGGATGGTGCAAGCTGTCACACTCAACACTCAGCCTCAGCTGCTTGGGTGATTTATACTCCTATGGGTCAGGTACTGTCTTCAGGAGGTGTATGTCTACGACCATCTTCCAACAATGTTTCTGAATATAGCGCCGTTATTGAGCTTCTACGGGATTCCATTTCGCATGGTGTTCTATCTCTTGAGGTACGTCTTGATTCGGAGTTAGTAGTGTCACAGCTCAATGGTTTGTACCATGTTAGAGATCCGACATTATTGAGAAGGTTCTTGCGTGTGAGATTGTTAGAACGGCAATTTGACAGTATAACATACATACACATTTCAAGAAATAATAATCAAGTTGTTGACTCATATGCTAACTAAGTGTTAGATTGGCATTTGTTTCATTCATAGTAAATTAATCACAAACACATTTTTACACATGTAAATAAATAAACCGATCACCATAAAAAAATTTATATACATCCAAAATGTGGTAATACATAGTGTCATAATACAAAATTGGGGCTTTTTAAGCCACCATCATATAATACATGGTCCTACAAAATATATACACTCCCAGGTGTCTAATCCTGTGGAGGAGGAAGAGGGTTGTGATCATGGAACGTCACTACGGCTCTAGCTAGCCGTCGAAATAAATGCACCCATGCACGTGGTACACCCACCACCTGTCGCTGCATGGCCTCAGGCAAGTCCTCAACTTGTGCCATGGGAACTCTATGAGTCAGTCTCACAAAGTTGGTATGAATGTTCTGGAGAGTTCGCTCCGCATCCACACCCGTGATGTCATCTCCTCTTCCCCTCCGTCTATGACGTGGGAATCCCTCTGGCCACCGTGGTCCCACATCTGCACATAAATGGTATATGTCACTATGTGTTGTCACACAAAAACATGTCTTTTGATTCCATATAATCAAGAAATTACAAAAAAATTTAAATAACTCAAAAATTTTAAAAAGAGTGAGGGTCAAGATTCGTTACCTATATCGCCATATGCCGATCCTGGTGGCAATGGCATGTCCGGATCCCCCCGGAAATCTATCCCTGCATAGGGGTAGTCATCAATGGCAACTATTTTTCATCGCCACCATGGAAAGAAGTTAGCTGGATATGGGTTGGCCACCCTACCACCCCCTAGTTTGCGCATCACATCTGCCCAACATTGTTGGGATGGATATCGAACCCCGTGGAGAGGAACATCCACTCTAGGGCTCAATCCTGGAACACGCTCGAAGAAAAAAGTGCTCAAGATACTGCTGAACCCGAAGTTCCGTACACTGCTAGCCTTACACTCACTGAGCTGGTGTTTCATGTTGCTCAGTAGTGTCGTACTCCACTCAGAGACTGTGGGTCTCATGCACTCCACTACATAGAACATCTAAGGCCGCGAGGCCTAGTGGAGTGATGCTAAGCCTTCTATCCTGCCTAGCATCAGTAATATGGCCTTTAGGCCTAGCACCTATATAGAATTGGTAGGGACTTGACTCCCCACCTTCTCAGTGTCTGGAAAGTAGTACATGGCTATGTACTCATCGATAGTCAGGCCACCACCTATCCCACCTCGGGAACGAAGGTTCACCACCTCCCCTCATCTAGAAAGACTAGTAATAAAGTATATGTCGTCCACCTCTATAGTGAGGGACACCCCTTCAATCCGGAAGGACTCCGAGTCTGGATCCCAGTAGTCTACCATCATCTGTAGCAGTCCTAGTTTGGCCCTCAAACCACCAAGACACCAGAACTTGTAGAGTCCACATACACATAGAGCTTGTTGAGCCATTAAGTTAGCCCTTACTGCTTCCTCTACTTCACCATGCTCACGCTCTCTCCATTCTAGCACCATCCTGCAAACGAATTGAAAATTTTGTCCATTAGTTTAGTAGAAAACCTTATGCCCAGCCTCATACGCGACTATTTTGAAAACAACCACGTATGTACATGGGTTTGAGGTCCTTTTCCGCGTATATCCAGCCCTATACATGGAAAAATCCTCGATATCCACGTGGGTCGTAGCACACACTTTGGGATGGCTTAAAATATTCATTTGACCGTGAAAATCTATAAAAAATTATGTCAAAATGCAAGTAGAGAGTATGAGTAAGTGCCTGGAAGAAACAGTTGTGAATTCCGCTGGCTGGATCTCCTGGAATTTGTAGTTGAAAGTCAAAGCTCAAATCAGTAAAATTTTCAAATGATTTATATTTTTTACTATTTATAGAAATTTTTTCAAATATTTGAAATTTTTTACTGCCTTTCCTATAGTTTCGACATTTTCTAACCATTTTGGACCGTTTTTGACATAATTGGTGTTGTAGAAGACCTTTTTCAGTGCTGTTTCAGCCTTTGGATTGACCCATTCGTGCTGATCTCAGGTATCATGTCTAAACTGGCATATAGGTTAGGTTCACCACCCTTTGCATTTTGCATGACCTTATGACCATATCACCATGACCTTAGGTATGAACCCACTCTATTATGTCGTGGAACCTTCTTGCTGCTTTAGAAGTGGCATGATATGAGTGGTAGAGCTTCACCTTACATGGGTACCCTAGTTAGCGCCTTATTTTCATTTGGTGCCCATGCCGATTGTTTCTCCTTTAGGGTGTGGGAGTCCATTGTATAGTACTGCCATGACATTTCGCAAGAGCCTCATACTCCTCTTGATCTTATGCTGCCCTATTTCCCTCAAGACTCCCTTATGTCAAGTTGTGAATGCATTATCATGAGCTTTGCCTACCTTATTGAGCTTTATGCCGGCTCCCCTGACATTGCGTTTGAGCCATATAGCCCGAGCTTGTCTCATGTCTAGCCATGCAGAGCCATTTTTTATATCCTTCGCAGCTTGATTCCCTTTTTACCGGGAGGGGATTTTCCCTCGAGCGTCGATATCCTACACATGTATCCTTGCATTGAACATAGGTATGTTCCACTACTTGGAAATAGTTTTTTTTCCCTTATGACACTCGTCTCCTCCTAGTTTGTAACTATAAAGCTAGTTTATTCTTTTTTCAAGATTTTCAAATAACTGAAAAAAGTCCAAAAAAACAAAAAAACAAAAAGCCCGACAAGGAAAGATGTTATCTTTGGCGGCTGTCGAGTCGTGTCGCCTTCGAATAGAGCACTGTATATCACATCCATTGGTTGGGTTATAGTTTGAATTTAGGAGCTATACTCGTTTATCTGAGTTTATCTCCACCTACTGGTTAAGCTTCCAGTCCCTATGGAGCCTCTGTTGATGCCTCCTGTGTCATAGAGATGTCCCAGTTTGTATATCGAGTCTATGCTTCCTTTATTCAGTCACCATACGCCGTTATGCTCTTGTTCGAAGGAATTTGAAACCTGAGTCGGTCATTCCTCAGTTATCTTGACTTTGCATGTCGGCCATTCCCGGTACAGTTACTGGTTCGTGCACTTTATGATCGATTCCTTCCACATTATACAGCTTTGCTGAGTACCTCGTGTTGGATGATGGGGGATGCCTTAATTCCCTCCTTCCAGTGGATTTCATCCCATCGAATTCATATCATTTATTCTGGGATTGGAGTCTAGAGTCATTTTGAGTGCCTTGAGACTTGCAGTCATTAGTGGCAGGTTCTCTCGCCATCGATAGTTTCTTGGGAATACATCAATGTCCCCTGATCGATGGATTCTTTCAAGTGTTCGACCTCAACACATTTATTCACACTTGTTAATTTGGACTCTAGTACCTTGATTCCCATTTTCATTATCGGTGGGTGATCTCGCGTCTGTTAACGGTATACATTAATGACCAGTAATCAGACGATGGACTACTATGTTCGACCTCGACACCTTTATTCACATAGTAGGACATGTACTCATAGTGGTTTGTGTAGAATACCTTCCAGATTGGTGGCATTTCTTATATGCTACCTCCTTGATCATGCCAGTGTTCATGAGATTTCGGCTCTCGTGACTTGATTCCAGTGTATGTCAGATATTTCCAGCCACTATGGAGATCTTGATCTATTGTATATCTTCAGGCACTTTGGAGATCATGGTCCTTTGTATATATTCATCATGGAGATTCTAATCTATGTATATTGTACATGGAGATGACCACATATGTGATATCATGTATCATGCCTATTCATGGCCATTGTACTCTTATGTATCTGGGACTGCTATAGGTATTTGCATTTATACGCAGAGTTGTATTATGGTACTATGCTGATTGGGTGGCTGGTCTTCCATTTGGGATCCTTCATCACTCCACTTCTGGGATGGACTTATAATGTATTTCGGCCATCGTATAACCCCTCTGATCTCATACATTAGCGGGAATTTGTTATAGCGGATTTCACCACTCTAGGTGAATCACACTTTGTATGGCCTTCCCTTGTCCCGCTGCAGACTCCTTAGCCCCTATGGACCATTTTTTGTCCTTTGATGTTTCCTTGATCATCCCTAAAAACACATAAAAAATGCTATACGTGACTTTTAATCTTATAATCACGTACATGCACGGGTTTGACCACTAAAACCGCGTACATCGGGATGTGTGCATAATCCAAATCCTTTTGGAGTTTTCCTTTACATGGATCTGACTCATATGACTCCTGGCCTTCCCTATGCCTTGAGATCGCTCATATTTGACCTTTCATTACCCCTTTTAAAATCTATATAAGGAACCCCTTGGTACATTGAAGGCATAAGAAAGAATTGAGAGCAACGAAATTATAGTCCATTGTTGCCGGAACTTATTCTTGAGTTTGCATCCCTTTGTCCCTTGGAGCACTTTTGTGTTCTTCCCAAGATTTCCTTTTTCTTGTGAGCTTGCTATCGAGAGATGGAGGATTGAAGTGGTGGAGGCCCAAGTGGGGGATTCAGTTTCTCCAGTTCGCAGACGTGCCGTCAGAGGTTGTATCTTGTAATCTCTGATTTATATTAATAGAAATATCTTTTCCTGTCTAATGATGTGTATTTGAATGAATATTTTATCCATGGGATTATTTCAAATGCTTTTACATTATTGATTATATATGCTAGAATAGTTCTAACACCATGATATATAGAATGCTTGTATTGTTTACTTGTTGTTGAGGAAGTAATATAGCAATTCAAGCTGAAGATTGGAAAGCTCAACGGGGATCTACTTCAACCATCCAGAATAAGGTACGAGGTCTGATCCTTTAGTGTTAGACATTTTATTTCTATTGCATATTGGGAAAGATTGATTTCTAGAGTCAAGCTGTCTGTTGTGGTACCCCAAGCCATAGGAATTTCTCTCCGTAACATCCATGGAAATGGGACTGAGGATCCTGATCAATACTGGTTCTTATGTGAAGCTATTTGGACTGTTAAAAAAACTACAGATGATGAGGTCAAAAAAGGTAAATTGGTGATGACTCTTTGGGGTCATGCATTGGATTGGTCCATGAAATTTGTACAAGTTCCCATGGGGGATCTAGTGAAAACATTCGTTAAATTTAGGAAAGGACTGATTAAAGAATTCAAAAAATTGAAATCGGAGGCGTAATACATGACAGAACTGAAGGATATTAAGTAGTATCCAAATGAAACTATTTGGGATTTTGATAAAAGGTTTAAGACACTAATGGGAAGAGTTAGCTTTGAGAACAACAATATTCAGCATAAGGAATGGTTCATCGCAGCATTACTATCTCATATCTTACTACCATTGATGCAACAAAACATTACAACACAAAGTGAGGCTCTAGAGATTGCAATGAAGTTAGAAGATTCACCTGTTGGTGAGAATGTAGTTGGCATGAATCAGATCCACACACAGCTGGAAAACTTGATGCTCCAGTTGCAAGATATCAAGAAATCAAAAGAGCATCGTGAGAAAGTATGATGTACTCGATCTCGTGTAGAGGTACATACCAAGGTTAACTGCCCAGATTTTTGAAACTACATGTTGTCAAGAGCGCCAAACTCATTGATTTATGGCAGTACGCCATGGTGCCGTATCTGTCAATTTTATGGGAATAGACATGAATATTGTGGATATATGCAGAAGATGGTCACGAAGCCGATTAATATACACTGCACATTCTGTTGGTTTGTTGGGCATGAAGATAAGTATTTTTGCGCATATGATCTACTCCAGGACAGAACAATGGACATTTACTATGTAAAGGGATAGGAAAATCAAACAATACAGCAACCACAGCCACAGCCGCAGGTCATACAACCACCACTTCAACCGCAGTTCATACTATAGCCACAACCGTAGATGTAGTTTGTACTGCAACCGAAACTACAACCATAATTTGTGCCACAACCACAGTATAATCAAATGCAGATGGCTCTGCAGTAGCCAAAGTATGTTTATCTAGCACAGTCTATTCAGCAACAGCCAAATCCCTTGCAACATCAATTCAATCAATCATAGTATCAACACCAAGGAGGATTCCACAGAGTATTCCAAGGAGGACGAGGTGGAGGCTTTGGTCGAGGAGGAGGAAGAGGTCATGAACTGATGCAATGTTATAATTGCAGAGTACTGGAACATTATCAGATAGATTTGCCACAACTTCAAGTGCAATGTATGCATTGTATCATTGTCAATCACACTGTTGAGAAATTTCCACAGTTGATCGAGAAGTGGAAGGTAGGGAATGTTCCATAGTTGTAGAACCAGAACCAGTTGCAGAATCAAAACCAGATCCAGATTCAAAATTAGAACCCGAACGCAAATCAGAACATGAACTAACCGATGAATCCACCATTGAACTAGAATCAATGATCGACAGTTGTGATGAACTCAACAAAACCCAGAATGTAGGATGCTGATGTTGCCGTGATTACTCATGGAGGTGCGATGATAGGATAAGATAGACCATTTCCACAAATACGGTTGACTAGAAAGGAGAAGGTGCAGTTCGATGTTGATGCTGAAAAAGAGACATTCGTGGAAGAATGGGATGTGACAAGAAGAGATCCTGGTAAGTTACATGTTTATAAAATGCCCACTGCTTTTGATTCAACTTTGATAGTTGGACCATCGCGACAGCATGGTACCTTGAAAAAATTCTTTGAGAGTTGCTTGTCGCTGGAAAAATATCACGATTCTCTTTTCGAGATTGAAAGTCTGTTGCATCGACCAACCAAGGGACGGAAAGAGTTCATGGTGAACTCTTTACATAAGAAAAGGACAGGAAAAGAGATGTGCATGAATGTTTAGATTGGGGACTACGAGGTAGATTCATTTATTTTGGATCTAGGCTCAGACACTAATATTCTAACCCGATAGACATGGAAAAATATGGGGAGTCCACAGTTGGTTTGGTCCCCCATGTAACTGCGACTAGCTAACCAAGACAGAGTAACACTGATTGGGCAAGTTTTGCACCTTGCCGTGGAACTTGAATGGATGGATACTTATGTTTATTTTGATGTTATTGACGTTGTTGTTGGTGGAGGATCCTATCTAGTGCTATTGGGGATTGTATGGGCCAATGACAACTTGGCAGTGATCAATTTTAAGAAGTGCATAATGAACTTTGAAAACCAATACATCAAAGTCATAGCTCCAATGGATCCAACTAAAGGGCGAAGATATGTAGGACCAGTGAAGGACAAAGCTATCATAGGATGGGATCATGCATATAACATTTTAGAATACTACATCCAGTCGAATTTCGACAGGGAAATTGATTGGAACAGCTCTAGCTCTGCGTCTTCCAACACTGATGATTCTTTTGAGAACTGACAGAAATGAATGCATGAGATATCGCTCCAGAAGTGTGGCTTGATTACACAGTCATTGTGCCAAGTTGCGACCAAGAATGTTGAATTACCAATATATGAAGGACTACCTAGGTTGTCTAAATTTCTATTGGCATTTGAAGATAAGGTGTCAGAACCATAGCTGTTGTTGGCGTTGGATGAAGATTTGAAGGCTACTCTAGCACGTTGGTGGAAAACCCATAAGAATTTGATAACTGGGTGGTCATAGTGTTGAAGATTGATGATATTTCACTTTGGTGATGTAAACGTGTATAATGCTTGAAGGTATGATGTGTGGAATAACCCTAGTGATCATCTGATCAAGTGTCAGAACTTGTGGGCATCGCGACCAAAGGATGAGTGGGTCCATGCCTTTATCCACACGATGGATGAGATTCCACAATCATGGTATGTATCAGTTGAGTTGTGCAGAGAGATTACTACTTGGGGAGAGTTGACGGTTTGCTTCACTCACACCTTCAGTTTTGCGGATACCATTCCATCTATTCATAATGCACTACAACACATCCGCAACATTGTTCTGAAGGTAGTTTTGGTTTCATATCCCGTGGATCTACATGAGAAATTTCCAATGCAGTCGATGATGGAATGCTATAATGTGAATGGAGGACCTAAGGATAGTGATGATCCATAGAACACCAATATTCCAAAAACAGAAGGGATTCAGGATGTTGCAACACTTGACATACCGATGTATCCTATGAATCAACCATTAAAAATTAGGAAGGTCAACATTGGGATGGAGGAGAACCCAAAGTTTGCCAATGTTGGGGAATACTGGGATGAAGAAACCATCACAAAGATCATAGATCTGTTGCATGAATTCTAGGATTTGTTCCCTACGAAGTTTTCTAAGATGAAGGGAATACTGGGATATTTAGGAGAGATGAAAATTATACTGAAACCATATACGAAACCAGTAAAGCAGCAGCCATATCGCTTGAATCTGTGATACAAGGAGAGTGTCAAAGATGAGCCCGACAGAATACTAGATGCTGGAATAATTAAGCGGGTTGAATAATCGAAATGGCTCAGTCCTATGGTGGTCCAAGATAAGAAGACATGTGAGGTTTGGATTTCTGTCGACTTTAGAAAATTGAATGGTGCATGTGTGCATGATCCATTTTCGACACCATTCACTGATGAGGTGCTATAAGGAGTGGACAGTCAAGAAATGTTTCCTTCAGGGATGTCTTTTCTGGCCATCACCAGATCAATATTGCAAAAGAGGATCACCACAAGACAACATTTGTTACTGAATGGGGTTGTTTTCAATACACTATGATGCCATTTGGACTAAAGAATGTGCCTACGATATTTTCCCAGGTTGTTGTCGCCACATTCAAGGATTTTATTCAGAAGTTTCTGAAGGTGTATATGGATGACTGGAAAATATATGGATTGAGCAGGGACCATATGGAAAACCTGCTACTGAAGTTGGAGCTATGTTAACAACATCAGATCGTGTTGAACTTGAAGAAGTAAATTTTCTGCGTATTGTTTCAGATGTTGTTGGGTCACATTGTTTACAAGCAAGGAATGTTGGTTGACCCAGCGAATATTGCATTGATTCTAAGCTTGCCTCGACCTACAAATTTGAAGAAACTGAGAGCGAAGTTGGGGCACACAGGATACTACCGCAATTTTATCCACGGTTATGTTGTGATCACAACTCCTATGGAGAGGTTGTTGAAGAAGGATGCAATATTTGTATGGAGTCAGGTGTGTTAGGACAGTTTTGAGACACTAAAGGCCAAGATGGATTCCACACCAATAATAGTTTTTCCTGATTGGAATAAGGAGTTCCATGTCCATATGGATGCGTCATCAATTGCATTGGGTGTGGTGTTGGCACAACCAGGGGAAGGAGATCTTGATCACCCGATTTCTTTCGCCAGTCGAAAGTTGTCATCCACGAAGAAAAATTATACTACCAGAGAGAGGGAAGGTCTGGTGATGGTATATGCGCTACACAAATTTCACCATTACCTATTGGGTGGTCATTTTAAGATGTTCACAGGCCATTCTACTTTGAAATACCTAGTTAATAAGCCTGTGTTGGGGGGGAAGATATGTCACTGGCTACTTATTTTTCAGGAATTTTATTTTGAGATAATTGTGAAGATGGGTCACTTGAATGCTGTTCCAAATCATTTATCGCGAATTGAGATAGGTGAGGAACCAACAAACATTGATTATGGGTTTCCAGATGCGCAACTATTCAGAGTTGGAATGGTTGATGACTACTATGAACAAATAATTCATTTTTTGGTGATGGGAACAACACTAGTGGAGCTTACTACAAGTCAAAAAAAGAAGTTGGTTTTTAAGGCCGTGGATTTCCAGTTGATCGCTGGAAAACTCTATAAGATTGGACCAAATGAGATCTTAAGGCTATGTGTCCTATGACATGACCAAGGGAAAATATTGGAAGAAGCACATGCGGGAGTTGTTGATGGACACTATGGAGGTCGTGTTACTTCAAGGAAGGTGCTCCACGTAGGTATTTGGTGACCCACTCTTCATAATAATGTGACAGATTAAGCGTCGACTTGCAATGTCTATCAAAGAACTAGAAAACCATCAAGGATGGATGAGATTACATTGGTACCTCAGGTGACGTTGCAACCATTTGATAAATGGGATGCAGACTTTGTGAGACCAATCAATCCACATAGAAAAAGAACCAGTGTGTGGTACATAGTTACAGTGACATACTATTTGACAAGATGGGCAGAGGCCACACCTATTGTAGATTGCACCACTGAGACAACAATGAGGTTCCTATTTGACATTGTTGTTACTCGGTTTGGGTGTCCGAGGATATTGATGAACGACCAGGGGAGTCATTTCATCAATTGAACAGTCAGTGCATTGACAGAGGAGCTCTAAATCCAACATAAGAAGATTAACTTGTATCATCCCCAAGAAAATGGGATAGTGGAGGCGTTCAACAAGGTGTTGGAGCTCATGCTTACAAAGGTATGAAACTCAAACCGTGATGACTAGGATTTGAAGATTCTAGCGGTCTTGTGGGCATATCACACCATTTGCAAAATATTGACAGATTAGACACTGTTCAAATTTGTGCATGGGAAAGAGGCAGTCATGCTTATGGAGTACATTGTTCTCTGTTTGCGCATAGCGATAGCGACAGGAATGAATGATGAAGCAGCATTAGAATAATGACAGGAAAAATTGGTACATCTTGAGGAAGACCACTTTGTTGCAGGTTTTCACCAGTGCATTGAGAAGGATCTTCAAAAAGCTTGGCATGATCCCCATATTAAGAACAAACAGTTTCAGCAAGGAGACCTGGTCCTGATGTATGATAGCAAGTTCGCCAAACATCTAGGTAAGTTAAAGATGCATTGGCTAGGTCCATATATCATTAATATCATTACTTCAATAGGTACAGTACAATTGTAGCAGTTATATGGTGCGATGTTGCCAAAGTTAGTGAATGGCAGTAGGCCGAAGCCCTACAAGACAAGCCCAGAGCTGCGCGATGTTTGAGGAACTGTTCAATGAAAAAAATATATTTTTATTTTTGCATGAGATGCTAGTTAGGAGGATCGTACACTAGGAGGAAGGGGATGCTCAAGTAGAGGAGTTAGTATCACAGTTAGGAAGTCATGTCGCAATAGCCATAGGGCCGCGACAGAGTCAAATCAGTAATAAATGTAGATAGTTAGACATGAATTTATGGAGGATCCGACTGTTGGATTGACAAGATAGACGACGAATTTGGATGATTAATGCATGATTTGGTCATGATGAGGAAAAGATGATTATGATGATTTGGTCAAGATGGGTGCATGATCAACTAGGTTCTATAAGAAGAGGACAAACGCAGTCGAAAGTCACCATTCGACAAAGTGAGAATTATCGATAGAGTTGCAGAGTAGAGTTGCATTGAGTTGATTTGTGGTGATTGGGTGAGTTGCAGAGTGAAGAAAGGTTGATTTCTCATTGATAATTGCAGGGCACTGGTGTGGCATGTTGTGTGAGCAAGTCATGGTTGAAATTTCCAATGAGAAGGATTCACCATTCGTCGGAGTCACCATTGAAGAAGAAGTTGTAAGCATTCCAGTGGGATCCTCATTGATTCCAAAGATGAAGAGAGGGGCGCAACGGTCCGAGTCCCTAGTTTAGAAGAAGTGGCAAACTAGAATGTATACACAGGAACATGAGGAAGCACCTACGCAAGCGGGTCCATCGACTTCGGGGGATGTGGAATAATCATCCCACAAAGGGGTGTCCGTTATGGATATCCCTGGGTATGTGCCTCGAATGTAGCTCGATGCAAAGCCCAAGAAGACGAAAAATAACCATAAGTACCTAGTAAATATGTCGACGATATGGCAAGGCATGGTATCCACCATGAACATCGTTCCCATGTTGATGTGAATGAAGTATGATGATCACGATATGCTTGCATCGACATAGATCACAAAGGGTCCCTATGTACCCATGACAATGACTAGAGGCGGCCCAATATTACGCATTCCATAGGACTGGGTGCACGGTTTCTAGAGATCATTATTGTTGGATCTTATCAACATGCCACACTTTGGGTGGTTGAATGAAGAAAATGCATGCACAAAGCATCTCTTGGCATACTTCAATGGCAGAATTTTTTGGCTTTACTGGTCGCTCGTAGTCACCATGGAAATTATTTCAGAAATCACAAGTTTTCCCATGGACGGGCCTGACCCTTCGCAGTATTTGAAGGGGAAATATAATGATAAGAGATTGGCTGTAGGGATGAAGAATAAATATGACTTGCAGCATGATGGATGGGCGTACTGTGCTAACATCATAAATAATCCAGTTGTCTGCATTAGAGCAAGAATTTTGGCTAGTATGATAGTGAGAATGAACCGACCTAACCAGTGTAATTCAGGGGTTATTGCATGCGCAGAGCAGTGTGCACAAGGAATACAGATGAACTGATCTTTGTTCTTAATGAAACAGTTGATGGATGATGCATTGGCAGTCCAGGAGGGGTAGTGGTCGTTCCCGTATAGTTGGCTATTGATTTTGATTGTGCTCATGGCTTGGATGGAGTCGAAAGATTACCAACGGATGGATGTTGATGCAACAAAGGTTCGCAAGGGAGCATGCTACCAAAACCTTTGGTGGGTGAATGAAATTGACTAGGTTAAGGATTGAGTCCATTCATTCTAGATCTATTTGGAATCCCTGTAGGCTGTAGCTATGAAAATTCTGTGCTTTTCTGAGGAGGCCATGACGAAATTCCAATGTATCACTCAGTTTGCGATTGGCCCACATGCCATTCATGTGTAGGCATGGCATGACCCAAAGAAGCATTGGTTGTCGATGCCATATAAGTTATCTGATGTGGATCTATAGAAAATTATTGATGATTTTCCCATGATCTGGAGAGAACTTATCAACCTAGAGGAAGTGTCAATGGCTCAACCAACGTATGCACTAGTTGATCATGTACCTGATCCTGACCAGCAGAGAAACCATTATTCAAATGGAGCATCATCATGAACCCCCACTGACTCAGAAGTAGAGTGATCATTTGGAGAATCAATAATGAATAAGCGAGAGGATCAGGGTGCAACAAGTAGCATAGATTGAGGGATTAAGGCATAGTTGAACCGTCTCATTATGGCCATTACAACCGCAACGGATGCAGAATATGAAGAGATGAATAAACAAGAAATAGATGGATTTGGTGAGGTAAAGACTCGCTTTGACTGTTTAATTGATGTAGTTGTGACTAAGGCACTGGAGGTAGCTACTGTGGAGAGGAGTGGCCTGATAAGCACTAGGATGCGGATTCAAAATGTGCAAATTATACTGCATGTGATCGAGGCCAATAATGAGGATCTCATAATGTCACTGCAACAGTTACAGGAGCTTTCCATAGAAATCAATGCATTGTCGACACAGACATTGGTGCACATGCAAAGGATCGCCAATTAGGAGTTGGAAGGCAGAGAACAAATTATCAACGATCAATTCTTGTGGTCATAGGAGAAAGAGGAGGAAGCGTGTAAAGAGATTGAAGCATTGAAGAAGGAACAAGAGTAGTTGATTGAGGAGAATACCAAGGAAATTAGGGAGCTGAAAAAGGAGGACCTATTAACAGTGGAGAAGGCGCACCTCTGGGACAACAGAGTCTGCTTAGAGGTAGTAGTTTCTGATGCTTGCCAGCATGTCTTTGAGAGCACGTTGAAGCTGGAAGTGGTGGAAAAATCAGAGTGGCTTGGGGTGGTCATTGCATAGTTACAGTGAGACAATGCAGACTTGTAGGAACTAGTACATCCAGACACACCACCGAAACAAGTAGAGGAGCAAAAAAGCACCATGGAGAACTTAGCAACATAGCTGGAGGAAACAGAACAAGAAGTGAAGAAATTAACTGATGCGACTACACAATTTTGGGGTAGCTTATTCCAGGATGAACAATTGGAGCAACTGACCATGCAGTTGCAATAGGCCAAGGGGCAGTTGGCAACATTAAAGACGCCGCTTAGAGCGCTTCCACTAGTTGTTCATATAACCAAGTTAGTTGAGCTGAAGGAGTTACATCAACGCATTGTAAAGGCATGGGAGTGTCAGTTGAGGCAAAGTACACAGTTGGATGAGTTCCAAGACATTGCAACATAGCTTTCAGTTAATGCAGTTTCTATGCTGTAGGAAGTTCAGGAAGGAAAAAAGGATGTTACTAACAAGATTGTTGAGCATCCATTAGAGCATGATTTAATAGGGAGCTGGAATATTGCTGAGAAGGTCAAAGATCAGGTCGAGGAGATCATGTAGTAGTACGAGGAATTCAAGCAAAATATCAGTGAACACATCATGTCCAACTAATGTGGCTCGAGCGAGATCCACAAGATTATGTTGGGGGCCTGTTGGCAGGCATTTTTCAGGTAAATTAGCTATGCAACATCACAGATGTTGCACAAGGTCAAAGATGTTGTGCATGGTGGAAAATGACGCGCAAGTCGAAATTATAATAGTTTATGTATTTAGGTCATATTTTGTAGTTTTGAACCACATTATGTGGATTGTGGTCATTATTTTATAGTTTCTCTTAAGGAGTAGTTAGGAAGTTGGTTAAGTGGACCACCAATGTAAAAACGCAAGCCTATAAGTAGATGTATAATTACAAGTGTTAAAGCATCTTCGGTTGGCTACTCCTTCTTCGACTAATTTTTTAGCAGCTTCAGAGATCAAAGATTGTGAATGTCGATCTATGTATGTGACTGAGGAACGTTTTTGGAGAATCTATGTTTTGCTGCAAAGGCTAATATGACATGACAGAGATTGAGCAGAATCATTGTGTCTTTTCCTGTTTTCATGTTTTCCTATTTTCTGCGATCCAAATCCGAATGCAATATGTATTTGTGATATGGATATATGAATGATGTGATGTTTCTCTGCTTTGAATGGTGATATACTATTATATTTGTTTGTGCATCGATGTGTTTTTGTGATTTAGTTATGTTAATGTGATCTTTTGAATGATGTCATGATTCTGCTAATGCATAATCCAAATGGTTAGATATGTGGAATAATGTTGCGCTAAGTTAATAAAGAGACACATGTTCCTCCTTCATACTGTGGAAACTTGGTTCCATTATCTCTCCCTCAAACATCTCGGGTGAGACTTCATCTTCTCTACATGTATTGCTGAACGGGGTAAAACCTATTTGGGTCGGTGCTCAGGGAGATCGCGGTGGTTTGGGTGTCGATAGAGAGCGAACCCCTGTCGACTAGTTTTGTGTCAACATCTAGGTGCAATTGAGATCTACACTCAGTTGTAAATGATTCATTTGGTCAATACTATGGAATGTCCTCATTAAGGGGGAGTAGGTTGATGGAGGATTGCATCATCCTTGGAACTATGTCCTAAAGTTATAGGGATTGGTCATCCTGCAAAGAGATCATGTGTATTGCAGGTAGCATGGCAACAAAAAATAGATTAGATCAAAGTGTCATTGCAAAGGATCAAGAAGATCGAAGTGTTGCTGCAAAGTATTGAAAGGATCAAAGTGATGCTATTATACCTAAATTTTTTCACCACCATGTGATAAGACCCTTAAATTCCATGTTTGCCCTTAATCCCAGCACTTAGAGTGGAAACCTACTCTGTTTGTCAATTCTACTTGAAAAAAATCATCACCACGCTTTCCTTGTGGCCCATGAGTGGTACCTTGCTCAGCACCACCTGTATCCTATTTTCTATAAGCGGTGCCACTGCCTGTGGTATTTGGTCCATAAGCATTTCTCATCTAAACCGCTCTGTCATAAGAGAATAAAAGCAATACCCTGGGTAAAATGGGAAAAAGAGAAGTTTCTCAAGGCTTCTAGATCTTGAGCCTCATGTCCTCCCTTATCCCTATTATTGTGGGTCAGTTGAGCTCGAGATTCCCCATCATAGGATCTTGGAGCCACCTCATCCATAAATCTCTCAACTATCCCTATCCATTGAGCCTTATAAATACAAGCTGATGTCCATAGTTGAGGGGGGGGGGGGAACTATAGAGGAATTTTTATGCTATTGGATTGACCANGCTGTTGGATTGACCACTTAGTCCAAGTCATTGGAGAGAAAAGTTGGATCTTATGGGGATGAAGTGTTTTTCTCGTGGAGATGCTTGTTGACACTAAGGATATGGTTGTAAGCTTCTCCATACATCTTTAATGAAAAGCTAATTTTCGTCCCACATTACTATTGTTTTGATTTCACATGTACATGTTCTTAGATTCCTTAGTCACTATAATGGATAAGTAGATGATTTTCTGGTAGCTTTGATGTGTTTTCATGTTTGATCTATTTGCAGATACATAGGTTCACTATCGAAGCAACATTCCAGGTGTCTACAAATTTCAGGGAAGGTCTTCATCCTTTGTCGTTCACTCATTTGTTCTGGATCTGAACCTTTCAGACCAGAGGAACAACTTCTGTCTATAGAAGGTGAAATATTCCTGATTACAAATATGATGATTCCATTAGGGAGCAGTGTGTATCTCAGTTGATCTGATATTCCTTGGTTCTTGAACTCTTTTATGGATCTAGGCTCCATCTCCAACTCTCTTCAGTTAGATCTACCATGTGACTCAGTGAATTTTGGTTTGAAACTTTCAGATATGAATTATTTCAACTTTTTATGCTCTTTTTTCCTGTCAATCCATCAATTTTTTCCTTGATCTGATCAATTTCTAACTTGATCTTTTCTTCTCTTTTTGGTTTTGGATCTATCCAAGAAACTGGTCATATGTTGTTGGAGAGAAGCAGTGCCACCGCCTGAACCTTGTTAGAAGTACACGGTGCCACCACCTAAGTCCTATTATCCAGAAGTGGTGCTTGTCTAGAACTGCTCTGTCAAGACCCCTCCAGGGCGATGCCAAGTAGGCCTTGTTCCAAGACCACTTTTTTCTCATTTTTTGCAAAAAAATTGAGTTTGTTTGCTTTCAGCCCTGCACTGTCAGGCTTGTGTGTTAGAGTCTGAATGATTATGGTTTTAAATTCTGTGGTAAAAGATTGGTTTCATTGAAGAATTCAAAAGCTAGACTAGGCTTTTTGATTGTTCATTTTCTTTCGGACTTATTGGTTGTGATTGTGAAAAGAATTATTTTTTGAAAACCTTAGTTTGTACTGAGATCTCTTTTCATTTCTGTTATAAAGACTGAAAGAAAGACCATTTGATTTGCATCTTGATTTCATTTTTTTCTTCCATAGACTTCTTTTTGCTTGTCAATTTTTTTTTTTTTTACTGAGATTAGGTCATTATCATTATCGAGCATAATACATTGGAGCTCTGATTAGCCTCACATTGTATCTCTGATTAGCCTCATTATCGAGCATAAGACATTGGAGCATAAGAAGAACAATAATCTGGTTATCTATGTTTATTGTTTAACAACCTTATTTATGTAAATGTACTAGAAAAGAAATAGCAGTAACCTAGTACAGGTAAAAGAATTATTATGGTAAGAAAATACCCTATAAGATAAGATGTTGTGTTTACTTACAGTACATTATTCTTTCCTTTTTATTTAAGTTAAAATATGCACGAGGTTAAACTGTGTTAGTTTATAAATATATTCCTTTCTGTTTATTTAATAACTATTTGCAAATGCAGTAGAATAAACACAATCAAGCTACTTTATTTACATTCAGATTAAACAAATAAATAAGCTACAAATACTATAAACTAAGTAGGGTGTTATTAAAGTAATTAAATTATAAAGAATAAACTAAGTTATAGAGTCTTTTTAAAGAACTCTGAGTAAACCCTATCTGTCATTTATTAAATAAAACAAATAGAATATGATAATAACTAATATAAATAAAATACATATCTAAGTAAAGAACTGTTCTGTAATTATCAATAGGTTTATACCTGCAAAAGAAAACTACAGGGTCGAAACCCTAATCTAAATATATTGTTTCAAATAAAAAAACAACTAAGCTATAATCCATTTGTTTAGATCATTATATATTAATAAACAATTAAACTAATATAAACTGTTTACAGTCCATTAAGGAAAAATGAAAGGACAAATGTAATGTTACAACTAGAAATACTCACAACACACCTGCAACACAAATTAAAACAAATTTAACAAGTAACAGAACTTAAAAAAAATATAAATTGGAATATTTATTTAATAAGGGTTTCATTTAGGAAACCCTAGCTTGTATTCCTGAGCAAACAAATAAAATTTATAAATTATACCATGACTGAGTGACAGTCTTAAGAACATTAACAATAATCTATTACGAAATATATTAAACAGTAATAATATTCAGTCACAGTCGAATAGGGTAAAAACCCTAAATTACACAGAGTATCAAAAATGGCATTACTGCAAGCAAGACCGAGCTCAAAAGAAATATTTTAAAAACCATTGTTTTACATAAACAAGCCATAAGGATAAAAATTCAAACCAAATACAACACCCAGCTCACAGCCGGGTCTACCCATCGTCAAGGTGAGGGTTTGAAATTTAAATAGAACCCAATAACATCTAACAAGAAACTGCATAGCTAAAAACGAAGCTGGACAAGTTTCCAAGCTCAGCGTTTTCCCATCATCAACCCTGTTACAAGTAGGGTAAGAACCCGTTGTTGAACCCAGGGCTTACCTATTTGAAGCCACGCAACCTTGGAGATAGCCAACAACAATTTCTTTACTTCTTCCAAGAATGGTCACAGGTTCCTGCAAGAGCACGACATTTGCGTGTTAGTTACAAAACTCCTTCAATAATAAAATCTACTGTAAACATGATTTTAGTATGTGTATTCTATTTGGAATAAAAAGCTACATATTTACCTGGTTAAAGAGAACAAACAGTCCTTCCACAGGACTATCACTAACAGTAAGGTGTGCACACAGTTTCTAAACCCTATGACGATGGCAAAGCACAAACCAACAGCGAGTAAATCCTAGGTTATCATCGCAGTGACAAGCCACTATTATAGCTGATTTCACCACTCCAGGTGAATCACACTTTGTATGGCCTTCCCCTATCCCGCTGCAAACTCCTTAGACCCCATGGACCATTTTTTGTCCTTTGATGTCTCCCTGACCATCCCTAAAAACATGTGAAAAATGATACACGCAACTTTTAAACCTATAAGCATGTATATACGTGGGTTTGAACACTAAAACCGTGTACATTGGGATGTGTACATAATCCAAATCCTTTTGGAGTTTTCCTTGACATGGATCTGAATCATTTGACTCCTGTCCTTCCCTATTCCTTGAGATCACTCGGATTCGACCTTTCATTACCCCTTTGAAAAGCTATATAAGGAATCCCTTGGTACATTGAAGGCAAGAAGAGAGAATTGAGAGCAAAGAAACTATAGTCCATTGTTGGCGGAACTTATGCTTGAGTCTGCATCCCTTTGTCCCTTGGAGCACTAGTGTGTTCTTGCCAAGCTTGCCTTTTGCTTGTGAGCTTTCTATCGAGAGATGGAGGATTGAGGTGGTGGAGGCCCAAGTGGGGGATTTGGTTTCTTCGGTTCGCAAACATGCCGTCAGAGGTTGTATCTTGTAATCTCTAATTTATATTAATAGAAATATCTTTTCCTGTCCAATAATGTGTGTTTGAATGAGTATTTTATCCATGGGATCATGTCATATGCTTATACATTATTGATTATATATGCTAGAATAGATCTAACACCATGATATATAGAATGCTTGTATTGTTTACTTGTTGTTGAGGAAGTAATCTATCAATTCAAGCTGAAGTTGGAAAGCTCAACGGGGATCTACTTCAACTGTTCGGAATAAGGTATGAGGTCTGAATTGTTGTTGAGGAAGTAATTTCTATTGCATATTGGAAAGGATTGATTTTTGGAGTCAAGCTGTCTATTGTGGTACCCCAAGCCATAGGAATTTCTCTCCATAACAGAATTGGCAACTCCATTGGGGAGTTCCTAGTAGTTGTCCTTTGGGGGTTGTTTTATAGGCATTCAATGAATTTGAATTGCTCTTTCTCTCTTTTTTCTGTGTCGGGTATGGGGGCATGTATGCCTGGTAGTGTCTAATTGGTGTGAAGTTTGTCTCAGCTTGTCTGTTTGCCTTGATTTTATGCACCTTTCTTCCTGTACGTGATTTTTGAACTCATAGTCACGTATACACACGGGTTTCTCTGGGATTTCTACGTATACACATGGGTTTACTGCGAACAGTCACGTGTGCTCTTTCTTTTGCCTTTTTGTGGGATTTAATTGGTTGCTGGGTGAATTTTTATATTTGCTGAGTCTCCTTTGGCACTGCCTAAGTCTGTTTAGACCTCTGTTTCTGACCAGAAACATTTTTTTTAGGCTAAATTTTTTTTGTTAAAAAGGTTCTTGTCATGGCATTTTCGATTTTTTGTTTGAGATTAGTGCATTAGAGTTCTTTTACCTTAGTGCTTTGATTGAGAACTATTTGTGTGTGCTTGCAGAGTCTAGGGGTCGTAGAATCATTCTTTTGCTTTTTGCATCTCATTTTATTTAAAAAAATCCAAAAACATTTGCTTATCATCATGCATTGCATTTTGCATCTTTGCATTGTACTTGTACTATATTTTCTTTGGAGTACTAGTTAGGACTTCATATAGGAAAAGTTTTCATTCATCATTTGAAGAAAAATTGTGCATTTCACATAGTAGCATACCTTGTTTTCATGGACACAATGCATTTGCATTGATTGTTAGGTGTGCATTTTACTTCATGTTGTGTCATAACACCATTAGTTGCACGACCATATCCCTATTTTGAGTAATAAAGCCAATTAAAATCAACGCTAAATTAAAATGAATTACACTCTTTTCTTTTCTAGGGTGCACCAACAAGATTAGGATTTAGGATCTTGGAATATTTCATTGTAAGTAAATTATCCAAGATCACTAAACAACAACATGTATGTGTCTATCCAGGTGAGTGTGTGAAATCCTTGGTATAACCAATGTTTCTCAGGATCCTCCTCTCAAAAGGGAGTTAAGCACGAGGCAGTGTGAGCGGTTATTGATTGGGATGACCCCTAGTCATAACTGAGTAGTACCGAAGATATTTCTAGAATTGTATTCATATCTGGGGGCTCTTTCGAGAGTTTCGGGCTTTTCTACCCTACCCATATGGTCAATCCCACCTGTGACTGTCCGCCTGAGCATTGATTATATTGAGGTGACCTTAGTGGCCTTACCTAGGATATCAGGGGGGTACTTTGCAGGGGTTATTCTGTGGGTGTCCCGTCCAGGTTGGGGTCGAACAGCATAGTCTCTTTACGCGTTGAAGTTGAGGGCCACAATAATTGGTTACGTACCTCCGCTTGTTGTGTATGGGAGTCTCAAGCCTCTCCTAGGCGAGATATACCTGCTTCATTCGGGAGCTCATTTATCCAGGCCTTGTTTTCCTGCATTTGGCTTTAGATTTTATTAGTGGTTGCTTTGTGCATGATAGTTGGCCTAGGGTTTACATAAATAGAGAGTCTTTTTTATTTTTTGAGTCATTGTGGATTTGGGTGCGGTTCCTCTCCATTCTCGTCGTTTAGTAGGACTTCCGCCTTCTACTTCTCCTCCTCCTTTGGGAGAGAGACCTAGACAGTCTAGGAGGACTATTTCACAAATTGATTCACACACCATGGGAGACCATTTAGAAGGTATTCCTGAACCACCTTCTCCCATTCATGTATACAATGGGGAGTTTACTCCTACTTACAATCCTTCACCCAACTTGGCTGAGTTAGGTCCTATGATTTCTGAGATAGGAACCATGCATGATAGACCTACTCACTATAGGGTTGATTCCCCATTGACACATTACCGGTATGGAATGTCGGAGGATGCCGAGATTCATTTTGAACCCACCAGCACTAGCTATGGTAATTATGCTTTGTCTGGTTTCCCTAAACATGATTTGGCATTTCATGTCGAATCCAATTTCGAGAATAACACTATGCCTAGGGGCACTCTCATTCCTTACCATGCGGAGAGGTTTGAGAGCACTAGTCACATTGCACCTTTTGTCCCAGTGGTGGAAGTTACATCACATATCCCTCCTAGGTCTAGCGTTAGCGATCCGATTAGGATACCAGATCCAAGACGAGTGATGATAGGTAGTAGCATGTACATTATTACTCAGATTCCTTCATCCTCGGTCCCCGGTTCTTCAAATGTACATCCTCCACCATATTCGCGTGGTCTTTTGAGCTGGCACATGGCTACAAGTCAGGTCTGTACTGCGGTTACTAGACCGATTGTGTCTCAGGTTTACATACCGGTCGTTGCTTTGGGAGGCAATGTTCATACTTCTAGAGGTCATGCTACCACTTTCGGGGCGTATATCCCTACTTTTGGAGCGTATCTTCCTACCTATGGAGTGTCTCATGGGGCATCGCATACGATGACTTATGGACCCTATTATGGGATGTAGTATGGATAGGGTTCTTCACCTTATGGGGGCGGGTATCAAAAACCTACTTACTCTCCTAATTACAGCTTTGTAGCTCCTACTAGTCAAGGTACACTACACTATGGTGCTTCCATGCCACCCTATATGGGCCATATGGGAGGAGGACACTATGGCCAAGGCCATGGTAGTAAATAGCCCTATATGAATCAGGGAGCGGTCCATCGACCTCATCATCCTAGGCTCCCTTAGCTCACGACGCTTAATATTCCTGACTTATCGAGATTGACGAACGATCATGTGGCTCACGACCCGGCTTGGCCATCTGTCCCTACCAAACTTCCTTCGGACATACCTAAGTTCGAGGGAAAACTAGGAGAGGATCCAAGCAAACAGGTTACTACATTTCACCTATAGTGCTCT
Source organism: Pseudotsuga menziesii (assembly GCA_001517045.1). NCBI lineage: Eukaryota > Viridiplantae > Streptophyta > Pinopsida > Pinales > Pinaceae > Pseudotsuga > Pseudotsuga menziesii. The sequence goes on from LPNX010538462.1 coordinate 1,342,771, forward strand.
TCGAATTCCTTACATCAGGACTCGGTTCATTTGAGACTATTTCAACACACCCTTACAGGGCCTGCCATGAAGTGGTATATAGATTTACCTAGGGGAGCTTTCACTTTGTTCGACGACCTTGCAATGGATTTTCTTAATCACTTCCAGCTACCAGTGCATTATGACGTTGGTACTGAACTCTTGTTGACATTTCGGCAAGATAAATCCGAGCATATCTCTGATCATATTCAAGAGTGGCGTAGACAGAAGAGGTTAATTAAAGCCTTTATACCGCCAGAGTTCCTCCTCGTGTGGTTCCTCAAGTCGTTATTTCCATAAATAGCGAAGGATGTTTCCACATCCGGAGTGCAGAATGAGGAACAAGCAATTTTTAGGGCACAGGAACTAGACTTGATTTATGCTCAGTCTAGTTTGTTGTATGAGATTATTCCCAATGCTCCTCATTCCAGTTTCGATCCCAAAGTCAAACCTGGACCACATGCTGATGGAATTATGGGTTGTGCGAGTGTGAAACCTGTGGATTTGGTTGCAAAACAAGTTAGTCAATTGTCAATCAACCAATCTGCTTCAGGAAAAGCTACGACTTCATCTCAACCCACCAAAATGATGAGTGTACTTTCTGTGCAATCATCGGACCGGAAGGGTAACTAGCAGCCCGGACGAAATAGAAAAAAGGGTAAAAATAATCAAAAGGGTGGGAATAAGAATGAGAATGCTAACAGTAATGACAAGAATGGTCAAAATGATGGGGGGGATAAGAAAGCTAAATGTAAGGCTAAGTTCCCTTGAAAGTTATGTAAGGATGATCACCTCACTTACTTGTACCCTCGTATTGAGGAAGCTTCGAGATTCTTGGCATAGGGCCCAACTGTGCTAACTAACCCTTTACCACATAATCAAAATATGAACTCAAAGTCCCATGACCAGTCTGGTGAGGATCAATATCCGCCGGAGAGTAGTGGTCGTGGGTGCATTAACATGGTCCATGCTGCGAAAGTTGTGACCCGTACGAAATACTATGGTTCATCACAACCCAGCCCAGGCAAAGAGCCTGATCCACCAGGGTCCCCTTTGCATATTGATAAACCTATGGATAAACCTGAGACTACACCTCACATTCCTGAGGGAGTCCTTAAGCATTCAAGGCATAATCCAAATGCCCGAGCCACCCAGAACTATTCAGTTGTCGAGGATTTGGGCCACACTCCTTGTGCGATGTCTGCATTGGAAGTGCTTCAGAGTTGTCCATCGCAAAGGAAGGAATTGCTTTCTGCCCTTAGTGTGAATGATGATGATTCTTCCTCTATGATCAAATTTGAAACCGCAGGACTTCAGCCTCACTTGCCCTACTATGTGTCTCTTTTGGTTCACGTAGAATGTCTTAATATGATCGTCAAGCGCACTGTGATTGACGAGGGCGCTGCTGCTTCTGTGATGTCTTTATCCTATTGGAAGGGTCTGGGTTCTCTTGAGCTGTCTAAATCAGTGACCATGTTAACTGCGTTTGATGGGAGATCTTTTAGGCCGCATGGCATTCTTCCTTCCCTTAAAGTTTGTTTGGGAGGGAAAACCATTGTGATAGAGATCGAGGTGGTTGATGCGCCCCTTGACTACAATCTCTTACTGGGTAGGAACTGGATGTACAGTATGAAAGTTGTTTCTTCTTCCTTGTTCCACATTGTATGCTTTCCACATAACAGGAAGATCGTAATGATTGATCAAATGACATTTAAGAATCCTTCTGTTACCGCATCTTCAGGAGCTTCGACCCTGATCGTTGGGCACTCTCAGCTGGCAACTGGGAGTGTGGGTGTAGGCATGTATCCATACCTCATGGGAAGCTTTAGGTGTCCTGCACCGATCCTAATGATAGGATCTAGTTCTGATGAGGCTTCAACATCTATGACATCGGTGTCTTTTCACACAAGTCATATGGAAGATCCTTGGATTCTTCCTACACTGAGTACTTCAAGTGAGCCCGTCGTGACGAACATGTCATTTCCTGTAGCTATGATATCTTATCAAGCTAATCTCAAGTATGTTGTAGAGCCTAGTCCTTCCTCTTCGTGGATGGAGGAGGAGGACCCTTATGTGCTGCTAGCATGGGCAGTACAGTCTTCTCATGCACACGACTACCTTGATATGGTTTTCCCTTCAGATGAAGCGATTATTGAGGCTATGTCGGGATTTGAGCCACCATGGGAGGAACTTCATCGTAGGTTGTACTTTATTCCATATCTTGACCACTTGGAGCGTGAGGATTTTAGGGTGGTTCTTAGTCAGAGAGTTGGTAGTCCCATGGTTCCATTAAGCTCTCCCGGTCCGATGGATGATGGAAACATGGCAAACATATCTACAATGATTCCTATCAAAATCTCTCACAATCTTGGCATGATAAAGAATGTCTATATTGGAGCGGAATGTTCCCATGTTGAGATTCTTGAATACATCGAGCTATTTAAGGAATTTCGTGATATTTTTGCTTGGTATTACGACAAGATGCTAGGAATTGACCCTCGTATTGTCGAGCATGAGATTAAGAATTACCCCAACGCTAAGCCTGTTCGACAACATTTACATGCGGTGAATCCTAGGAAAGCACCCGCGATTAAGGTAGAGATAGAGAAGCTGTTGAAAGTCAGTTTCATCTATCCCATTCCCTTGATGGAGTGGGTTTCAAACCTCATTCCGGTGGATAAGAAGAAGGGAGCGATCCACATATGTACTGATTTCCGTGATTTGAATCGTGCCTGTCCTAAGGACAATTTCCCCACACCATTTATTGATTATATTTTGGATGAGTGTGCAAGTAGTGAGGTGTTCTCCTTTATGGACATCTTTTCCAGATATAATCAGATACAGATTAAACCTGAGGACCAACATAAGACTACATTTATTTTTCCTTGGGGAACGTTTGCATATCGAAAAATGCCTTTCAGCCTTAAAAACTCCAAAGCTACATTTCAGTGGGCAATGACCTTGATCTTGCATGATCTCAAGTCAATTATCGAAGTATTTTTGGATGACCTTGCTGCTCATTCTCGCATGAGAATGTGTCATCCTTATCACTTGAGATTGGTATTTGAAATATGCCGGCACTATTTAGTTAGATTAAATCCTCACAAGTGCATCTTTTGTGTGAAGTCAGGGCATTTGTTAGGATTCATCGTTTCTAAAGAGGGTATAAGAGTCGACCCTTTGAAGGTTGAGGCAATACTTCAGCTGTCTCCCTCGAAGAATATTCATCATCTTCAATGTTTGCAAGGCATGGAAAAATTCTTATGAATATTTGTTGTCAACTTTGCCAATTTGACTAGAGGCTTCATGCGTCTCTTGAAGAAGGACACCCCCTTTTATTGGGATGAGCGAGCCCAGGAGTCCTTCGATGCACTCAAGTGAGCCCTAGCATCGGCCCCAGTGATTAGTCCTCTGGATTACAGCCGTGATTTTCTATTATATGTGGCCACGTCCTTAGAGATGATTGGTATGGTTTTGGTTCAAGAGGATGAGGAGCTCCAAGAGCATGACATATATTATTTGAGCCGGACCTTATTGATGTAGAGATTCATTATTCTCATGTCGAGAAGCTTACTTTAGCTACTGTACATGCGGTTCAGTAGTTGAGACATTATATTCTCCTTCGCCAGACCTTGGTTGTAGCCCATGTCAATCCGTTTCAATTCGTCCTCACCCAAAGGATGATTGGAGGAAAATATAATAAATGGATTTTCATTCTGCAAGAATTCGATCTCGAGTTAGTTTTGGCAAAATCAAAGAAGTCTTTAGTTTTTGCAGAGCTTATATTGGATTTCCCAAGCGAGGCTGAGGAGTTGGTTTGTGAAGATACGTTGGTCGATGAACACATATTCTTAATCTCAACGTTAGACCCATTGTATGGGTATATCATAATATATTTACAAATAGTGAAGACCCCTACTCACCTCTCGCGAGATGAATGACGACGATTACATCACGTCTCTAAGAACTACCTCATAGTGGACAATACTTTGTACCGCCATGGGGTAGATTCCATTTTATGACGTTGTTTATTTCATGAAGAGGCTAAGGTAGTGCTGAATGATTGGAGCAAGAGGAGCAAGAAGAGGATTGAAGAGAAAGCTTGGACCAGCCTTCAGTTAATCAGGTGTGGACCTTTCTCATCTCTGATATTTCTTATATATGCTTGCTGAACATTGTGCATCTCTCTTTCAACCCTAGTATGTTGATGGCCTCTTAAACCCTAGCCATAGGACACCTTCCTTTACGACAGCGTGTGGTGGTCATTTATCTGGGCTTTCTACAACTCAAAATATTTTAAGAGCGGGTTATTTCTGGCCATCGATCTTTAAGGATTGTGTTGATGCGGTTAAGAGGTGCCACCCTTGCTAGTTGTTCACATGTAATATGCGCTCGAAACCTACCCTGTTACATCCCATTATCACCGTTGGTCCCTTCACCAAGTGGGGGCTCGATTTTATGGATTGCAACCCAGCTTCAGCTGGGGGGCACCATCATATTATACTGGCTGTTGATTACTTCACGAAATGGGCTGAGGCTATGCCTACAGTAAAATATGATGGTGAGACATCCGCTCACTTTGTGTTCAACCAAATTATTACTCGATTCAATATTCCGAAAGAGCTTGTCACTGACCATGGCTCACACTTTTAGAACCATATGATGGAAGAGTTGGCATTGAAGTTAGGGTATAAGCAAGAGCATTCCTCTTCTTACTACCCTCAAGCGAATGGACAGGTAGAGGCAGTGAATAAATCACTCAAATCCATTCTCCAACGAACCATTGCACAAAGCAAGAACAATTGTCACATCATGTTATATCCTTCTTTGTGGGCATATCGAACCATTGTTAAGGATGCCATTGGTTTTTCTTCGTATCATCTTGTACATGGAGTGGAGTCGATATTGCCGGTTGAATGTGAAATTCCTTCGTTGAAGCTAGCTATAGAACTCTTACCGGACACTTCCCCATTGGAGGAGCATTTGGTTCACCTTGAGCAACTTGATGAGCAACGTTGGGATGCCTTGGTGGCTCTAGAAGTCAATAAACGTCGCGTAAAGGTCCAGTATGATAATTTTGTCCACCCAAGGAGGTTTAGTGAAGGAGACTTGGTCCTTGTGTGGGACCAACCGAAAGAACCCTTGGGGGTAGGGAAATTTAATCCTATGTGGCATGGTCCTTACGTGGTCAAGCATGTGTTAGAGAAGGGTGCATATGAGTTAGTGGATTACGAAGGAACAACCTTGGCAGAGCCTAGAAATGGGCTCTATCTCAAAAAATACTATGCATAATCTTCAGCCAAGGCTGCTTATTGTATATTATTGTATGGTTTTGCATAGTTAGGTCTTTTTCTTATCATGATCGGGTTTGTGATTCGTTTCCATTTCTTTTGGCAGATGTAAATGGAATCTTCCACTTACATAGGATTCACAGATGGTGCAAGCCGTCACACTCAACACTCAGACTCTACCTCTTGGGTGATTTATACTCCTATAGGTCAAGTATTGTCTTCAGGAGGCGTATGTCTACGGCCATCTTCCAACAATGTTACTGAATACAACATGGTTATAGAGCTTCTATGGGATGCCATTTTACATGGCGTTTTGTCTCTTGAGATACGTCTTGATTCGGAGTTAGTAGTTTCACAGCTCAATGGCTTGTACCATGTTAGAGATCCGACGTTATTGAGAAGATTCTTATGTGTGAGATTGTTAGAATGACAATTTGAAAATATAACATATATACATATTCCAAGAAATAATAATCAAGTTGCTGACTCATATGATAACTACGTGTTAGATTGGCATTTGTTTCATTCACAATAAATTAATCACAAACACAATTTTTACACATGTAAATAAATAAATTGATCACCATAACAGTTTTTATATATACATCCAAAATGTGATAATACATAGTGTCATTGGGGATTTCGAGCCACCATCATATAATACACGGTAGTACAAAATGTATACACTCCCAAGTGTCTAATCTTGTGGAGGAAGAGGAGGGTTGTGATCATGGAAGGTCACTACGGCTCTAGCTAGCCGTCGAAATAGACACACCCATGCGCATGGTACACCTACCACCTGCCACTGCATAGCCTCAGGAAAGTCCTTGACTTGCGCCATGGAAACTCTATGTGTCAGTCTCAAAAAATTGGTATGAATGCTCTGGAGCGTCCGCTCCGCATCCACACCCATGATGTCATCTCCTCTTCCCCTCTGTCTACGATGAGGGAAGCCTTCTAGCTGCCGTGTTCCCACATCTGCACACAAATGGTAGATGTCACTATGTATTGTCACAAAAAAATTATGTCTTTTGATTCCATATAATCAAGAAAATACAAAAAAATTAAATAACTCAAAATTTAAAAACAAAGGGTCGAGATTCGTTACCTATATCGCCATATGCCAATCCTGGTGGTAACAGCATGTCCGGGTCCCCCCATAAATTTATCCCTGCGTAGGGGTAGTCATCGATGGCAACTATTCTGCCATCGCCACCATGGAAAGAACTTAGTTGGATATGGGTTGGCCACCCTACCACCCCTCAGTTTGTGCACAGCATCTGCCCAATGCCGTTGGGCCGGATCTCGAACCCCATGAAGAGGAATGTCCACTTTGGGGCTCAATCCTAGAACACGCTCGAAGAAAAATGTGCTCAAGATACTGCTGAACCCGAAGTTCCACACTCTGCCTACCTTACACTCATTGAGCTGATGTTTCATGTTTCTCAGTAGTGTAGTGCTCTAGTCATAGATCATGGGTCTCATGCACTCCACTGCATAGAACATCAGAGGTCGCGAGGCCTAGTGGAGTGATGCCAATCCTGTATCTTGCCCAATGTCAATAGTATGGCCTTTAGGCCCAGCACCTGTATAGCGTTGGTATGGACCTGAATCCCCACATTTTTTGTGTCTGAATAGTAGTACACCGCAATGTACTCGTCGATAGTCAGGCCACCTCCTGGCCCACCACGAGAACGAAGGTTCACCACTTCCCCTCGTCTAGAAATCCCAGTAATGAAATATATGTCTTCCACCTCTATGGTGAGGGACATCCCATCTATATGGAAGGACTCTGATTCTGGATCCTAGTAATCCACCAGCATCTGTAATAGTCTTGGTTTGGCCCTCAAACCACCAAGACACCAAAACTTGTAGAGTCTGCATGCACGTAGAGCTTGTTGAGCGATTAAATCGGCCCTCACTGCTTCCTCTACTTCACCATGCTCATGCTCTCTCCACTCTAGGACCATCCTGCACAAGAAATTGCAAATTTTCCCATTACTTTATTGAAAAAACCATATGCATGGCCTCATACGTGACTGTTTTCAAAACAGCCGCATATGTACGTGGGTTTGAGGGCATTTTATGCATATGTCCAGCCCTATACGTGGAAAAAACCTCGATTTCTATGTGGGATGCAATGCACATTTTGGGTTGGCCTAGAAAGATTAATTGACCATGGAAATTCATAAAAATTGTATCAAAATGAAAGAGGAGAGCATGAGTAAATACCTGGAAGAAATGGTAGTGGATTCCTCCAATTGGATCTCCTGGAATTTGCTGTTGAAAATCAGAGCTCAAGTGGGTAAAAGTTTCAAATGATTTATAATATTTTGAATTGTTTACTATTTATAGAAAATTTTCAAATATTTGAAAATTTTTACCCCGTTTCCTATAGTTTCGATATTTTCTAACCATTTTGGACCGTTTTTGACATAATTCATGATGTAGAGGACCTTTTTCAGTGCCGTTTCAGCCATTGGATTGACCCGTTCATGCCGATCTCAGGTATCATGTCTAAACTAGTATATAGGTTAGGTTTCATCACCATTTTCATTTTTCATAACCATATGACCATCTCATCATGACCTTAGGTACAAACCCTCTCTATTATGCCACAGAACCTTCTTGTTGTCGTAGAAGTGGCATGATATGAGTGGTAGAACTTCACCTTACATGGGTACCCTAGTTAGCACCTTATTTGCATTTGGTGCCCATACCGATGTTTTCTCCTTTAGGGTGTGGGAGTCCGTTGTATAGTACTGCCATGAAATTTTGCAAGATCCTCATACTCCTCTTGATCTTTTGCTGGCCTATTTCCCTGAGGACTCCCTCATGTCAAGTTGTGAATGCATTATCATGAGATTTTCCTTCCTTATTGAGCTTTATGCCGACTTCCCTGACATTGCGTTTTAGCCATATAGCCTGAGCTTGTCTCATGTCTAGCCATGCAGAGCCATTTTTTATATCCTTCATAGCTTGATTCCCTTTTTACCGGGAGGGGATTTTCCCCCGAGTGTCGATATCCTACACATGTATCCTTGCATTGAGTATAGGTATGTTCCACTGCTTGGAACTAGTTTGTTTGCCTTTATGACACTCGTCTCCTCCTAGTATGTAACTATAAAGCTATTTTATTCTTTTTTCAAGCTTTTTAAATAACTAAAAAAGTACAAAAAAATCAAAAAACCAAAAAGCCAGATATGGAAAGATGTTATCTGTGGAAACTGTCGAGTCGTGTCGCCTTCGGACAGAGCACTGTATATCACATCCATTGGTTGGGTTATAGTTTGACTTTAGGAGCTGTACTTGTTTATCTGAGTTTATCTCCACCGACTGGTTAAGCTTCCAGTCCCTATGGGTAAAAGTCTCAATTAAAAGAACTAATTGATAAAAAGTATATTCGACCTAGTGTGTCTCCCTAGGGGGCACCTGTCATCTTCGTTAAGAAAAAGGACGGAACCATGTGACTTTGCATAGATTACCATTAGTTGAATAAGATGACCATTAAAAATCAATACCCGTTGCCTCGCATAGATGATCTGTTTGATCAACTACGTGGAGCCACGATGTTTTCAAAAATAGATTTAAGGTTTGGATATCATCAAGTTAGGATTAAAGATGAAGACATCTTTAAGACAACTTTTAGAACTCGATATGGCCATTACGAGTTTGTCGTCATGCCATTCGGGATTACTAATGCCCCAGCTATTTTTATGTGTTTAATGAACAACGTTATGGATAAGTATCTAGATAAGTTTGTAGTCGTGTTCATCGACGATTTATTAATCTATTCAAAAATTGAAGAAGAACATAAAGAATATTTAAATTTTTTTTTGCAATAATTACGAGATCATCAACTCTTTGCAAAGTTTAGTAAATGTGATTTCTTCAAGGATAAGATTTAGTACTTAGGTCATGTGGTGCCCAAGGAAGGGATTTCAGTAGATCTCGAAAAGATAAAGGTGATTGAAGATTGGCCGGTTCCTAAGGATGTAATGGATGTTCGATCTTTCATGGGAATTACCGGTTACTACTAGAGGTTCATTGAAGGTTTTTTGAGAATTGCAAATCCAATAACTTCTTTGCAGAAGAAAGGAAAGAAGTTTTATTGTAACCAAAAATGTGAGGAAAGCTTTAAAAGCTTAAAAAAATTATTAACCAGTGCACCTATTTTAAGAATAGTTGATCCAAATAAATAATTTGTAGTGTGCACTGACGCCTGCATTGATGGCTTAGGCAGTGTTCTGACTCAAGAAGGGCATGTTATTGCCTATGAGTCTAGAAAATTAAAAATTCATGAAAAGAATTATGCAACTTATGATCTAGAATTAGCAGCTGTTATACATGCTCTAAAGATGTGGCGACATCACCTAATTGGAATAAAATTAATTTTAATGACTGATAATAAAGGATTAAAGTATTTGTTAGATCAGCCTAATATAAATGCCAGACAAGCTAGGTGGCTAGCTTTTCTAAGTGAGTATGATTTCAAAATCTATCACATTAAACCTAAAGAAAATAAAATTGCTGATGCATTAAGTAGGAATGCAAGGATGAATTTTGTAGCAGTTATCAGCACTTATACTACAGATTTGGAAGAACAACTTAAAGCAGGAATAGAACAAGATGAAATTTACCAAAATTTACAAGCTAAAATGGAAGAAAATCTAATAGAAAGATTAAGTAAAGGGTACAGTCTGAATGCAAAAGAATTTTTACTATATAAAGATAGAATGTATGTACCTAACGTACCTAAAGTTAAGGTGTTAATTTTGGATGAAATTCATAAAACTCCATACTCAGGTCGTCTAGGCTATCAAAAGACTATAACTATGTTAAGAAAAGAATATTTTTGGCCAAATATGAAGAATGAAGTAGCAGAATATATTGCTAAGTGTTTTGAATGTCAGCAGATGAAAAATGAACATCAAAACCCAGCTGGATTACTTCAGCCATTACCCATCCCTAGCTGGAAATGGGAGATAATTAGTCTTGATTTTGTTACTGGACTACCTAGAAATCAGAATTTAAATGATTCTATCATGGTAGTATTCGATAAGTTAAGTAAAGCAGCTCACTTTATACTTATTAAAACTACATATAAAGCTGCAAATATAGCTGATATTTTTCTAAAACAGATTTTCTGACTGCATGGAATACCGAAAGTCATAATCTCAGATAGAGATCCTAAATTTACAGGTAACTTTTGAAAATCTCTGTTTAAAGGACTAAACACTACACTAAATTTTAGTACTTCGTTCCATCCTCAAACAGATGGACAAACTAAAAGAGTAAACCAAGTATTGCAAGATTTATTAAGAATGTATGTGAAAGACTAGCTAGGTAAATGGGAGGATTATTTCCATATGGTAGAATTTGCTTGAAATAATAATTATCAGGCATTGGCTAGATTTAGTCCTTTCAAAATTTTGTATGGAAGTAAATGTAATACTCCTATCTCTTGGAGTAATCCGGTGGATAGATTGGTATTAGGTCCTGAACTGTTAAAGGAAATGGAAGAAATTGTAAAACAGGTGAAAGGTAATCTGAAAGTTGTGTAGGATCGACAGAACAGTCAAGCAGACCTAAAAAGAACTCCAAAAGAGTTTTAGGTAGGTGAACATGTGTTCATCAAGGTGAGGCCCAAAAAGAGCTCTCTGAGATTGGGGAGTTGTGCAAAACTAGCACCTTGTTACTGTGGTCCATTTGAAATATTGTCCAGTATTGGACAAGTAGCTTATCAATTAGCATTACCACCAAATTTAAGAGTACATAATGTTTTTCACATTTCTGTATTAAAGAAATATGTTCATGATGTTACTCATGTTGTTAACTGGAATGATGTATAGGTGGAAATAGAAGGATATTTTTTGGTGGAACCAGACTATATCCTCTGGTGGAGGGAGATCACACTTCGGAACTGCACCATTGGATAGGTGAAGGTTCAATGGAAGCACCTTAGTCTAGAGTAAGCCACCGAAGAATTGGAAAGTAATATGCAAGATGCATATCCAATTCTGTTCCACGAGAATTCTGAGGATGAAGAATAAATAACATCGAGGATGATGTTATATTTTAAGGGGGTGTGTATGTCACATGCCCCAATTTTGCCAAAACAATATTATTTTATTTTGATTCTTATTTAAGGACAATATGTTAAATTTTATGCTAAGTTGTAAGTGATGACTCAGCATAGTCAAGGATATTAAATGTAATTCTGAATATTTTAATTATAAATAAATAAAGGTGGAGACAACAGCTTAGGAGAGCTATTAAAAGAGTGTTTACTAGTCAAATTGGTGGAGGAGACTAGGTGGAGAGAAAACATACATGTGGCGGCATCCTCAAACCACTTCCAACTGTTGCAGGTGGAAACCTCCCTACATATGGGGTCATGATTCCCCAAGAAAGTGGAATCAGAGCAGGTGGCTCAATTAATGACAAATGGCCCAAAAGACCTAGGAAATCTTTATAAAATGCCCATTAAAGAGAGCTGAGGCTGCTCATTCTAGGGAAGTGATAATTCAGGTGAATGTACTTCAAAGAAATTCAATGGAAGGGAATTGTTGAAAGAGTTTGAGGGGATAATTGCTAAGTATTCTAGTGCATATTTTCAGCTGAAGGATCTTACTGTTGAGTGCAGAGTGTGTTACTGAGTCATTGGACTAGTATATTGTTTTCATGCTCCACCAGTTCTTAGCCAAGAAGACCAGGAACAGGATCAGGGGTCCTGAGGAAGCGTTGTTTGAGCGCTCTCTAGGAGTTGGTAGGGAGGAACGGCCTCCTAACGCTGTTGTTGTCTATCCTAACCAGGTTCTACGTTATTTTGTTTTACTGTGTTAGATAGTTAAATATGAATATGACTGTTAAATAAATGTTAAATATTTAGTTGTAAATGTTAGAGTTAGTAATATTTTAGACTATTGAAGAAATGAACCTGAAGTAGTAATGTGTTAAGATGGAGAATAATTCTAATCGGTGTTTTCCCACGCCTGGAAGGACCAAACGGTACTCCAGCACAGACATAGTATTTAAAGTAGATTAAGGAAATGATAAGATACTGAAATGAATAGATGTGGTTATGCATTTTATAATAGCAGAGTAATTTATTTCAGTATGTAGGTTATTAATAAGAAGAACAATAATCTGGTTATCTATGTTTATTGTTTAACAAGCTTATTTATGTAAATGTACTAGAAAAAAAATAGCAGTAACCTAGTACAGGTAAAAAAAATATTATGGTAAGAAAATACCCTAGAAGATAAGATGTTGTGTTTACTTACAGTACATTATTCTTTCCTTTTTATTTAAGTTAAAATATGCATGAGGTTAAACTGTGTTAGGTTATAAATATATTCCTTTGTGTTTATTTAATAACTATTCGCAAATGCAGTAGAAGAAACACACTCAAGCTACTTTATTTACATTTAGATTAAACAAAGAAATAAGCTACAAATACTTAGTTTTAATTACCAGTAATATTAACTAAACTAAGTTGAACAAATACTATAAACTAAGTACGGTGTTATTAAAGTAATTAAATTATAAAGAGTAAACTAAGTTATAGAGTGTTTTTAAAGAACTCTGAGTAAACCCTATCTGTCATTTATTAAATAAAACAAATAGAATATGATAACAACTAATATAAATAAAATACATATCTAAGTAAAGAATTGTTCTGTAATTATCAACAGGTTTATACCTGCAAAAGAAAACTACAAGGTCGAAACTCTAATCTAAATATATTGTTTCAAATAAAAAACAACTAAGCTATAATCCATTTGTTTAGATCATTATATATTAATAAAGAATTAAACTAATATAAACTGTTTATAGTCCATTAAGGACAACTGAAAGGAAAATTGTAATGTTACAACTGGAAATACTCACAACACACCTGTAACACAAATTAAAACAAATTTAACAAGTAATAGAACTTAAAAAAATATATAAATTGGAATATTTATTTAATACGGGTTTCATTCAGGAAAACCTTAGCTCGTATTCCTGAGCAAACAAATAAAATTTAATAAATTATACAATGACTGATTGATAGTCTTAAGAACAATAAAAATAATTTATTACGAAATATATTAAACAGTAATAATATTTAGTCATAGTCGAATAGGGTAAAAACCCTAGATTACATAGAGTATCAAAAATAACATTACTGCAAGCAAGTGCAAGCTCAAAAGAAATATTTTAAAAACCATTGTTTTACATAAACAAGCCATAAGGCTGAAAATTCAAACCAAATACAACACCCAGCTCACAGCTATGTCTACCCATCGTCGAGGCAAGGGTTTGAAATTTAAATAGAACCCAATAACATCTAACAAGAAACTGCATAGCTAAAAATGAAGTTGGACAAGTTTCCAAGCTCAGGGTTTCCCCACCATCAACCCTGTTACAAGTAGGGTAAGAACCTATTGTTGAACCCAGGGCTTACTCGTTTGAAGCCACAAAACCTTGGAGACAACCAGCAACACTTTCTTTACTTTTTGCAAGAATGGTCACAAGTTCCTGCAAGAGCACTACATTTGCGTGTTAGTTACAAAACTCCTTCAATAATAAAATCTACTGTAAACATGATTTTAGAATGAGTATTCTATTCGGAATACAAAGCTATATATTTACCTTGTTAAAGATAATGAACAGTCCTTCCATGGGACTGTACTAATAGCAAGGTGTGCACACGGTTTCCAAACCCTAAGATGATGGCAAAGCACAAACCAACAGCAAGTAAAGCCTAGTTTATCATCACAGTGATAGGCCATGGGAAGCAAGATGGAGTACAGACAGGATACAATCCAAGTGCAGCGAAACCAAAAAACTCTTGTAGAGTAAAAACCCACAGATACAAAGAAATGGCAACAAGACTGAGTACTGAAGGCTACATCAATAATAAACCAAGACTCGGTGCAAACTGGAGTAGGAAGAAACTCACGGCAGCCATGAAAACCTTGCAGAGCAGCTCAAAGGCTAGCGTGAACTGCGGAGAGGAAATGACAAAGGGTTAGGGTTGCATCAATTGTATATCTCCAATACATGGCCACGGGATGACCACGTGCGTCAATAAAATCAAACCATGTGTGGGTAGAGTTCTATAGTCACCTGCGTTTCAAATAATTCCAATCATTTAAACATGATTTCAATCAAAATGATGCATAAAACTATAATGTATGCCTTTATTTATCACATCATAAATTATATGTAATTCTTATCATAATTTTTGATAGCTCATCATTGGAATTTGGGTAACAATGTTAAGTTAACGTTGAACTAGCAAAAGGATGATAACCAATTTTAAACATTGGTAAATCCCGAAATCGACCATGCTTACAACAAGTAGACTTATAGAATTACATAACCAAGATAAATATGTATATATTTAATCCAAACTCATCACTTATAAACCTACACATCGAATGGTTTTAATTTATAAAATTGAATAAAGTTGGATAGCATAGTAAAATAATATATATTGAATTCGTTTACAAAGTTCAAATTTGGTTTAGACTTGCATAGACACTAGTTACTTCTCAACTAGTCAATTTCTAGTAATTTACCATGATTATTTATAGGTAAGATAATATTGTGTTTATACAAGACAAATTGAACTTAGCATAGGATGAATGTTATCATTATAAAGATATCTACCTTGAAAGTTGTTATAGACATTAACTTCATGTGAGAATGGCATTATGATAATAATAAGAATTATAATGATATAACCTTACTTAAGTCCTTAATCTTTGGAACAATGTTGTGTGACTTAGATTTAAGAAGTAAAGGCATTTAGTTATCCATGTGAAACGATGCAGTTGATTTTACACTAATAAAACTTATAATGTCAAGAAGTCTTACAGGCAGTAAGATTTTCCAAACAATGCAAATATCGATCAGCTTGGTACTCAAGTAAATATTACAATATTGTATATGATACAATAGTTCTTGCAGTACGACATTAATGAGGAAGCTAATAACCTGTTAATGAACAATTGATTTATACATATAGGTAATAGTTTTATACTTACTATACTAGTAGGTTAAAAATGAAATCGAATTACATATCCTAATGAGAATTTTACTATTAGTATTGGTCGAAGCTCTTCCATGTATAAAAACCAATAGTACCATAAGTATAACATTGCAAGATATGCATATCAAAGTAGAAGTTACTATGTAACAAAGTTTACAAGTTTAGAGTCATAGTAAGTATCTTTACTGACGCTAAGCTCGATAAATATAGGAACTCATTTATTTGAACTTGCTTACAAGAAAAACTGGAGAAAACAAACTAATTTACCTCATGGAAGTTGCTTGGAATTTATCAGCATATCTACTAAGCATTTTAATTGCAAATAGAAACACTTCTTGATAATTTATGAATTTAAAATGTTTACTTGTTCGATCATACCTGTAAACCTGTAAGAACCAGTAATCTTTCTGCGTTAGCATAAATGCTAAGTAAGCCCAGGATTCAAAGTTAGATTCCACCTACTTGCCATAAAGAAGAGTCATCAGTAAAATGAAATAAAACAATACATAAGTAAACCTTATTTTTGTTACGAAAAGGAAACTACTTAGCTAACAAAATTTGAAAATATGTAATACTAATCATTGGACTGTTTCTTTTCTGCTAACCATTAGCTGTTAGTAAACTGCAGAATCAACATTTTATGTTATCTCAAAATTTTAAATTTTTGTGAAAATTTGGGGTTTTGACAGAATTCTTCTACTCCAAGAGGTCTTAGGAATACCACCAGCATTAATTTGTGGAAATTGAACCCAAGTGATAGAACAATTCCACTCACAAAATTGCTAATCAAACCTGCAAAATTTACACACAAAGGAGACTGAAATTGGAGCCTAACACTAATCTGTATTGAATAAGTGTACAATAGCCAAACTTATGAAGTCATATGCTGCTGCAATATATAATTACATGAGATATTTGAATGCATAAGGATGCCATTCGAAATAGTCAAAAGCAGGCTTACTAAATCTAGTCAAATCCCCCATATGTGCATAAAGCAGTTTCCAAATCTACCTAGGAGCTCATGAATTGGAAAAGTCAAGTAGGAAAGCTAATAGGTGATGGAAAGACAACTCATACATTCTTTTATTAGGAGAAAATAATGGAGGATGACGAGGGAAAAAAACAAGTCAACTACACCTAATCTTACTTTCCCTTTTGCCATAAATCTCAGTAAAGCACGCAACAAAGCAAAAAAAGTAGATATGCTAAATATGGATTCTAGGAGGTTTCCCAAGTGCTCCATGACTCAGTTTTAGCAATTTTGACTTCTAGGACATGTGGAAGACAACTTGCATAGAGTGGAATATTGGAAACTAGGCAAATAAGACAAAAATTGATTAATTAATGTCTAAGGTAGCTAACTATGGGTTGATTATTCTAACACACCCCCTTAATCCTGAGTTATGAGTAAATATCAGAAAACTATAGGGCCTAGCAACAAGTCTTAGTCATGCTTTACATACTCCATGTCCATTTAACCAAGGAAAGAGGCAAAACCCAGTGGGAAAATCCTCCCTAAAACATGGACAATAAAACAAAATTTGAAAATATTGTCATCAATCATGCTTCACAGCATGATCAGAAATCCCCATCAATGATTTGAGACTATTGAATGTCTTCTCACAAAAAAATTTGGTGAATATGTCTGCTACTTGTTCTGAAGATGCACAGAAGAGTAGGTGAATGGTGCCATCATGCACAAGCTATCTAATGTAGTGCATATGGATCTCAATGTGTTTGGTTCTCTATCTATGAACTGGATCATCGCAGATTCGAATGGTGCTCTAATTATCACAATAGATAATGGTTAAAAACTTTGATTCGAAGCCACACTCACCAAGTATCCCCTGCAACCATAAAAATTGAGTTGCTGCATTTACAACTCCTCTGTACTCTGCTTCTGTAGATGAGAGTGCAATGGCACTCAGTTTCTTTCTTGACCAGTTGATTGGTCCTTCAGCAAGTATGAACACATATCTTGATGTTGACTTTCGATTTGTGTTTTCACCTTCCCAATCACTGTCAGTAAACCCAATCAAATCAAGATCAGATTTAGCTTTGTAGAATATCCCATGAGTTCTTGTTCCCTGAACAAAGTTAAGGATACTTTTGTCTGATCTCCAATGGATCTCATGAGGATGATCCATGTATCTTGAAGCCACACTTACTACATAATAAATATCAGGTTGAGTGTGTGTAAGGTACAACAAACACCCAATCAGTTATCTATATAGTGTATTATTTACCATAGGGGAAGAACCTGCTTCTTCAAGCTTAACTCCTGAAAGGAAAGGAGTATTGCTTGGCTTACAATATTTCATGTTGAACTTGTTCAGCAAATACAAAGCATACGTATAATTATGTACCTTTATTCCATGTTGGGATTGAGCAATTTCGAGACCCAAAAATTGGCTCAACAACCCCAAATCAGTCATAGAAAATGCATGGTTCATTGCATCCTTCAAGGAGGCAATTTCTTTCTTTGTACTTCCTATAATTAGAAGGTCATCCACATACAATACAATAATAATCAAATAAGAATGAATCAGCTTCAAATAAACATTAGGATCAGATTTGCATCGAACAAAACTCAATGATAGCAGAAATCTATCAATCTTTACATACCAAGCCCTGGGGGCTTGCTTAAGCCCATACAATGATTTATTTATCCTACACACAAAATATGGATTAGTAACAAAACCTTGAGGCTGCTGCATGTAAATCTCTTCAATAATATCTGTACTCAGGAAAGCACACTTCACATCCATGTGGTCTACCTCCCACTGCTTCGAAGCTGCAATGGCTAAGGCTAGCCTGATGGAGTCCATCTTTTCCACTAGTGCAAAGGTATCATTGTCAATACCATGTAACTATGAGTAGCTATTGGCTACCAATATTTCCTTATATTTAAAAGGTGAACCATCAGAAACAAACTTATTTTTGAAAACCCACTTACATTGAACTAGCTTCCTCCTTGGGGGAAGATCAACCAGTTCCCAAGTGTTGTTCTTTTGGAGTGAGATGAATTCTTCTTCAATGGATGTTTTCCATATTGGATCATGTGCTGCATATTCATATGTCTGTGGGTCTGATTCAACCATCAGATAGCATTTCTCTGCAAACAAAGGGTCTTTCATACACAGGGCAATCTCAAACTGAGATCTAGTCCTCCTAGGATCACTAGGATTTCCAGCTAGTTTCCCAACTGCATGAATGGTATTTTCTTCCCATTTTGGTCTTGGAGGACTGTCTAGAGCTACAATTAAATAATCATTATCATAAATATCAGAATCAACAAACTCATTTGTCTCTTCACTTACATTCAATGGTTTTGGTGGTGAAGAAGACTCTCCAACTTCAATTGCTGCTAAAGGATCTTCTTGGAACTGAACACTCCTTTCAATGAAGGATTTGTTTGTGCTCAAGTTTTTTATCTTGTACCCTTTTGAATATTTAGAGTATCCAAAAAATAGACACTCTTGGCTTTGGGGTTGCAAAGCCTTCCTCTTTTCTGTTGGAATTCTAGCCCAAGCCCTTGAGCCAAAAATCCTAAAATGGGTCACATCTGGCTTGTTCCCACTCCATTATTTGAAAGGAGTCATACCATCAAGTTGTTTATGAGGCACCCTATTCTTGATATAGGATGCACATTTTATAGCCTTGGCCCAAAACTTTTGTGGCAAAGTCTTAGCCTCCATCATACAGGTTGCCATCTCTTTCAGTGATATGTTCTTTCTCTCAACAACACCATTTTGCTGTGGTGTGTAAGGGATTGAATGCTGCATCTAAATACCTGCATCTTCACAATATTGAATGAAATTATAATTTACACACTCACCACCATTTTCAGCTCTGAGGATCTTGAGCTTGCTCCCAGACTGGTTTTCAACCAAAGCCTTAAAGACTTTGAAAAGGCCAAAAACTTCAGACTTATGCTTCAGGAAGTAAACCCAACAGTACCTGGAAAATTCATCTATGAAGGTCAATGCATATTTGGCCTGACTCATTGACATATGAGTAAATTTACCAGCAACATCACTGTGGATGAACTCAAGAGGTGTAGAGGTTCTCTCATGACTAGCTCTCTCAAATTTATGCTCTGGGTGTTTTCCTAAGATACAACCTTGACAAACTCCCTTGGAAAACTTAATCTTTGGTAACCCTATGACCATTTATTTTTCACTTAGATCAAAAATATACTTATAGTTAAGATGGCCAAATATTTCATGCCAAAGCTTGCTTGCCTCATTGGCATGATTAGAAGAGCAAAGGGGTTTGAGTAGGGTAGGAAATGTGAAAACATGTATATCTTCGAAGTGTGATCAGCAACTCCTTTTGCAATGACTTTACCACTCAATATCTCTGTGATATCAACATCATTAGGGGAGAATATGAACTTCTTTGGAGACCCTATGTGGGTCATCTGATACACTGACAAGAAGTTAGAGGCAAGACTTGGAAAATACAATACATTATTGAACTTACCATGGTCAAGATCAATCCTTCCTTTACCCAAACTGTTAGTGAGATAATCATCTCCTAGCACTATTGGTGGACCTTTCAACATGTCAAGAGAGGAGAATGCCTCCTTGGTTGAAACCATATTTATTGAAGCTCCAGAGTCTATGATGAAGCTAGGTGAGCTTGATGTGCCAGCAACCAATGCATGTACTCTCTCTCTGTCCTCTGAATTTGATCATCCTTCCCTCTTCTTTGAGCTATCAGGAAGGGAGATGTTATTCTTCTCTAGGAGTTGGGTCAGCATGTCAATTTTCTTCTTCATGTAGGAGCTTTCAGGATGATAACCCTTACTACAGTATGCACACTTGCTCATTTCTCCTTTGTTCTTCTTCTTCTGGAAGTTCTTCTTGGAGCCCTGGAGCTCCTCCTGAGACTTGTTCTTGTGTCTCTTCTACTTAGGTGGCTTCTTAGCTTTATTCTTGCCTTTTGAATCCACCCTTGAATCTCCAACAACTAGAGCTTGCTCTTTGGAAGGTTTGATGGTGCCCATCATCACCAGTTTATCTTGTTCTTGTGTGAGGGATTCCATGAACTCTGCAAGCTTAGGCATCTTCCAGGATCGATCTGTCAACTTGTGGCATGGAAGGTAGAAAAAAACACTAAATAGTCAGGGCCAAGATTTGAGAGTATGGCCAAAACTGGTTGCTCCTTATTCTTTTCAATTCCACACTGTTTTAGCTGCAAAACAAGGGCTTTAAACTTGGAAAAGTAGAGCGGTAGGGATTTGAAGGTGTTGGGACTCAAAGAGATCAATTCATTCTTGATTTGATGTCCTCTCATCTCATTTGTCTTACCAAAAATATCTACAAGCTTCTCCCATACTTCATTAGGTGATGTCAATCCATCAAGATGGAAGAGGAGGTCTCTGGATATGCTCAGACACAAGAGACCATAGGCCTCATCCATCCTGTTGTGCCATTTAATTTTCTCTGCAGCTACATTGGGATCTACTTTAGTTTCCATAGTCACCCTGTAGAGACATTTTTCTCTCAACAATATCTCCATCTATGCTTTCCATTCAAATAAATTAAATGGAGTCAAGATGATCTTCTAAGATTGATCCATAGCTCAGAAATTGTCCCTTCAGTCAGCAGAATAGCTCCCAGTCAAGATGTCGAACCTGCAATAGAAATATGGAAGGAGAGAAAAAAATATACAAAGGCTCTGATACCATGTGGAAATTGAACCCAAGTGATAAAACAGTTGCACTTACAAAATTGCTAATCAAACCTGCAAATTTACACACAAAGGAGACTGAAATTGGAGCCTAACGCTAATCTGTATTGAATAAGTGTACAATAGCCAACCTTATGAAGTCATAGGCTTCTACAATATATAATTACATGATATATTCGAATGTGTAAGGATGCCATTCGAAATAGTCGAAAGCGGGCTTACTAAATCTAGTCAAATCCCCCATAGGTGCATAAAGCAGTTTCCAAATCTACCTAGGAGCTCACAAATTGGAAAAGTCAAGTAGGAAAGTTAATAGGTGATGGAAAGAAAACTCATACATGCTTTTATTAGGAGAAAATAATGGAGGATGATGAGGGCGAAAAACAAGTCAACTGCACCTAGTCCTACTAATTCCCCTTTTGCCATAAATCTCAGTAAAGCAGGCAACAAAGCAGAAAAAGTAGATATGCGCCAGGGAGGATCTGGAATAAAGCAGATATGTTAAATATGGATTCTAGGAGGTTTTCCAAGTGCTCCATTATTGGAGACATTTACCACCATACACACTCTTTTTGGTCAAATTGGCCTAGTTAAACCACTATACTAAGTATTATTGACATTAATTGACATCAGTGGAGCATTAAATGTCATCATCCAGTCTCACCCACACCTACGTACCTTCAGTCAAGGAGGCTAACTAGAGCACTTCGGGGGTGATCTGAGTGATATTAATGTACCTAATTGCTATCTGGTGGTTACAATCAGTTAATCAGGTCAGTTAAGGCACCTCCTCTCATTAAATATATTATTTAATGAACTGGAGTCAACAGGGGTTCCTCCACCAACTTCTGATGTGTAGTTCAAATTTAGTTAACCTCATCAGGGTTCATTGGAGTCAGTGTAGCGCTACCTCTTGATGGTTGGTGCACTGTGACATGTGTCTGATCTCTTTCAGTTGGGACTCAGTCATTTATTGCACTCCGACTTTAGTTAGGGTTAGTTTAGTCATCTAGGGTTTTGATCAGTGGTTAACTGAGTGTGGACCATGGCTTAGAGTCAGTTAAGCTAGAATCACTCATTCAATTCAAATGAACTCCTAAGGAATTTGAATGGTCTCTTCATTCATGCTTGTAGCATGACATTGTAATTGTAATCATTCATTCTTTATGTGAATACAGAGCGGCTACTATTCCTGTAGAATGATTACACCATTTCATGATTTATTTGTTGATTAATATTTGATGAGATTGATTCTTTGTTCCTAGATCAATATACATATTAATATGGTATCATAGCTTACAGCGGGACAAAGCTCTATCTCTCAAAAACAAACTTTTTGACAGATTTCTGCATGAAATTTGAGCAATAGCTCAAAAATCCAGCACTGCACCAGAAACCAAGGCTTTCCACTTAATACCCCAAGTAAAGAACTTGTTGATCAAGCTGGCTTGATTGACTATGCTGGGTGTGATGAAATCCTAAAATGTGTAGGCTGTCTGACCTTAAATTGCCCTTTCTGTTTTGTTTTTCAAGTTTCTACAGGTTAAGCATTCGCTCCAGCACATCCAGATGGCATCCTCAGTAGATCTCTTGACTCCATACAATTTACATTAATGGAAAGGTGATATGGAGATTCAGCTGCGCTCCAGAGGACTTTTTAGAGTCACTGTGGACACTGAAGATGAGCCTGCATCCACCATAGAAAAATCAAGATTCTTGAACAAGAAGGATGAATCCTTTGGTTTCTTGTGCCTCTCTATTTCACGAGACCTTCTCTTCCATCTTGCAGGATTGAAGACTCCAAAAGAAAAATGGTACAAATTGGAGACTCTATATGGAAAGAATGATGACTTAAGGGTTTACCAGCTCAAAAATGAACTCATTTCTCTCCAACCCTCCAATTTTGAGACTCTGAATGATTTCTTCACAAAGTTCAGGCATAATGTTTTACTCTTCAAGCAATGCAAAGTGGAGAAGGAGGATGATCAGCTCATCCTCACCATACTCTCCAAAATTGGGGCTGATTATTTAGTTTTTGTTTCTACATTCCATGCGGGGAAGCTCACAACCCCTGGATGGAAGATGCCTACACTCAATGCCTTCATTGATTCCCTGTCCAGATGGGGATCATCTGATATTCCCATGATCAGGCCCTCCATGTCTCGGGGCCCAAATATTTGAAGGGTAAAGGAAAGAAGCAAAAGAATAAAAAAACTAAATTTGATGCTCCTAAACCTAGAGTTGAAAATCAGCAGCATGATGAGTCTTCCGGCTCAAGGAAGAACAAAGGAAAAGGGCACCATGGCAAGGAAAAATTCAAGTGTTCTTATTGTGGGAAGGGCTTCCACCCTGAACATGGCTACATGAAGAATAATCTTGATGAAGCAACCTCTCTCCTTGCGAGAAATCACATCAATCTTTCGGAAAGCTTTCGGAGGAGAGATCAGCAAGATCGGGAACCACTTTGAAGTCCAAATCACTCTTGATTGATTCTGGAGCTTCAAACCACATGATGGATGAAAGAGACTCCTTTTCATCCTTGGAGACCAGAAAATCCATCCCCATCCACAAGGGAGATGACTCCACCATCATTTCAAAAGGACAAGGTACTGTAGATATTGAAAATGGTTTTTTCTCAAATGTTTTGTATGTATCGTCTCTGGCATCAAATATCCTTAGTGTCTATTAGATGACACATACAAGAGTTCCTAAGAGAGTTTCTTTCAGCCCAAATGATGTTGAGATAATACAAATTGCATCTGGGAAACTCATTGCTAAAGGCCTTGCAAACCATCATGCAAAAGCCTATGAGTTCTCTCACTTTATTGCAGATGCAAAGCCCACCACTTTGATAACTCATGGAAATGAGGTTAGTAGGCAATTGCATGAGAGGTTTGTCCATCTTAATTTCAAATATTTGCATAAATTACAGAAAAAATCCATGGGGGAAGGCTTCCCAGTCATCAAGGCAACCACGGGAATTTGCAAGGGCTGTGTGATTGGAAAACACCCTGAGCACAAGTTCGATTGGGGGAAGGAAAACCAAGCTACATGCATATTGGGGCTGATACATTTTGATATCAGAGGTCTAATGCCTATCACATCCATGAATGGATCAAGGTATATTCTTACTTTTATTGATGATTTTTCAAGGTATACATGGGTTTTCTTTCTTAAAAAGAAGTCTGAAGCCTTGTGACAAATTTTCTGAATTGAAGGCCTTGATCGAAAATGCCTCTGGGCTTAAGATCAGTATCTTGAGATCTGATAATAGAGGGGAGTATGTTAGTAATGATTTTCTGTACATATTCTCCCAAATTGGTATTCAGGTCCAACATTCAATTCCCTACACTCCCCAGCGGAACGGTGTAGCGGAAAGGAAGAATCGGTCTCTCAAGGAGATGACCACCTGTATGTTGGAATCGAAGAAGCTTGCTGCAAATTTGTGGTCCGAGGCCATGTATGCTACAAAATACATTCAAAACAAGGTTCCACACTCATCTATGAAAGGGAAGACCCCTTTCGAAGCATACTTCGGACACAAGCTGGATGTGTCGAACCTACGGGTGTTTGGGTCCACTGCATGGGCCCGGATTTCGCTTGATAAAAGAAGGGCTTTGCAACCGCAAAGCATAGAATGTATGTTTATTGGGTATATTGATGAATCTAAAGGTTTCAAGCTGCTGGATATCAAGACCAAACAGATCATCATCAAGAGAAGTGTCAAGTTTGATGAGCCTCTTCAGGAGGTGGAAACAATGAAGGAGAAAACTGCTGAATTTCCTTCCTATTCTACTGAATATTTGGATGATGAAATTGGGGGTGATGACCCTGATTTGGATCCTTTGATTTCTGATATCAGTGTGCAGCAATAATCATATTTTGAATCAGAACCTTAAGTGAAAAATCATCTTCCTACATGGGTCCGACAGACACTCTCCTCCACAGGAGACAACATTGGAAATCTAGATGATCCAAGGAGAACCTGGTCTGATTTCCAAAGAGCAGGTATTCCTGATGATTTTTGTCTGAAACTTGCCATTTGATGATTATTTCAGATCCAAAATCCTTCGATCATGCTCAGAAGGATCCGAGATGGCAAGTTGTCATGGATGAAGAGATGAATTCTCTTCAGAAAAACACTACTTGGGAGCTAGTTTCTCTTCCTCCGGGAAGGAAATTGGTTCAATGCAAGTGGGTGTTTCAGACCAAGGTTGATGCTGATGGAAGAACCTAAAAATGCAAGGCAATTATGGTGGCAAAAGGTTTCTCTTAGGTCCAAGAAGTGGGACTACCATGAGACCTTTGCACCGATTGCAAAAATGGACTCCATCCGCCTTGTTTTGGCAATTTCAACATCCAAGCATTGGGAAGTGCATCACATGGATGTTAAGTCAGCATTTCTGCATGGAGATATTCATGAGGATATATACATGAATTATCTTGAGGGCTACATCAATGATCCATCTTTGGTTTACAAGCTAAAGAAGTCACTATATGGGTTAAAACAGGCCCCAAGAGAGTGGTATTCCAAGATGGATGCATTCCTTCTCTCGCAAAACTTTCAGAGATGTAGATCAGATACAAATGTGTATTTACAGAAGTATGATGATCATATAATTCTAATTGTTTTATATGTTTATGACTTACTGATCACAGGTATCACAGTTGCCTCCATTTCAACCATCAAAACTGCTCTCCACAATGCCTTTGAAATGAGTGATTTGGGGCTTCTAAAACAATTTTTGGGGCTCGAAATTGAGAAAAATTATGATGGGATTATGGTCACTCAATCCAAATACATTTCATACCTATTATTCAAGTTTAACATGTCTGAATGTAGGCCTACACCATTCCCTTTCCTTTTAGGGATCAGCCTTGAAGAAGGAAAAAGCACACCTCCCATGGACTGTACTATCTATCGACAGCTGATTGGTAGCTTGTTGTACTTGACATATTCTCGGCCTGATATTTGTTATGCCATGAATACTGTATCAAGATACATGCAGCAGCCTCATGATATTTATTGTAAGGAAGCCAAGAGGATCATCCAGTATATTCAAGGAACCATGACCTACGACATTCACTATGCTGCAGACTCCAAGCTAGAGCTGGTTGGATACACAGATTCCGATTGGGTGGGTGATTCTATTGATCAGAAGTCTACTTTTGGATATGTATTCATGTTTGGCAGTGGCCCCATTTTCTGGTCAAGCAAAAAACAGGCTGCCATAGCACTATCTTCAGCAGAGGCCGAGTATCGAGGAGCAGTGAATGCTTGCATCCAAGCAGTTTGGTTGCAAGGCATTCTTTCAAAGTTTCATCTTGGTAGTACTTTGTCCACTGTCCTCTTTTTTGACAATCAAACTGCTATTAAGATATCCACGGATCCAATTACCAGGCAGAGGACCAAGCATGTAGATATCCATATGCACTATATCAGGGAACTAGTGCATGACAGGACCATCATTCTGTAATACTGCCCGACTTATGAGTAGATTGCAGACATCTTCACCAAGAGATTTTCAGAAAATAAGTTCACTTACCTCTGTTCACTATTGGGGGTGAGTTCATCAGGGTGATTCAGACTAATTTCAGTGTTCAGCTTGAGGGGGGGTTTTCCCACTAGGTTTTCCCTCTTTTCCTCACTTAGTTTGTTTTGAGCATTGTTTTAGTTTCAACATTGTACAGGGTGACTATGGCCTTAGTTGACAGAGCCCTAGCATTTTTATGCATTTGTATTTTCTAACTCCTCCTGAGTATAGCTTAAGGGGGGGTGTTGGAGACATTTACCACCATACACACTCTTTTTTGTCAAATTGGCCTAGTTAAACCACTATCCTAAGTATTATTGACATTAATTGACATCAGTGGAGCATTGAATGTCATCATCCAGTCTCACCCATGCCTACCTTCAGTCAAGGAGGATAACTTAGCCTTCTCCTACATTCAGGGAGTCTAACTGGAGCACTCCAGGGGTGATCTAAGTGATATTAATGCACCTAATTGCTAACTGGTGGTTATAATCAGTTAAATAGGTCAGTTAAGGCACCTCCTCTCATTAAATATATTATTTAATTATTATTTAATGAACTGGAGTCAACAGGGGTGCCTCCACCAACTTCTGATGTGCAGTTCAACTTCAGTTAACCTCATCGAGGTTCATTGGAGTCATTATAGTGCTACCTCTTGATGGTTGGTGAGCTGTGACATGTGTCTGATCTCTTTCAATTGAGACTCAGTCATTTATTGCACTCAGACTTTAGTTAGGGTTAGTTGATTCAATTAGGGTTTTGATCAGTGGTTAACTGAGTGTGGACCATGGCTTACAGTCAGTTAAGCTAGACTCACTCATTCAATTTGAATGACCTCCTAACGAATTTGAATTGTCTCTTCATTCATGCTTGTAGCATGACATTGTAATTGTAATCATTCATTCTTTATGTGAATACAAAGAGGTTACTATTCCTGTAGACTGATTACACCATTTCATGAGTTATTTGTTGATTAATCTTTGATGAGATTGATTCTTTGTTCCTAGATCAATATACAAGATTAATATCCATCACTCAGTTTTAGCAAGTTTGACTTCTAGGACATGTGGAAGACAGCTTGCATAGAGTGGAATATTGGAAACTAGGAAAATAAGACAAAAATGGATTAATTAATGTTTAAGGTAGCTAACTATGGGTTGATTATTCTAACATAATTTTCTCTTCTATGAATGATTGACTAGCCTCGTCCCATCCCTCTATTTATACATGTGGAAATAGAGAGGTTTTGAAGTTTAGGATGGTTAAGACAGTTGAGATAGTTATTGATTAAGGATAAACTGATGTCGACTAATCGTGATTCATTATTTTTAAAATTGGATTAATGTACACATGAGTATGTATATAGGAAAGGCACATGTGACACACTCCTTGATCAAAGGAAACTCGCGTGTTCAATGTACATGCGGTTTTCAATGCGAATAGTCACATATGACACACGGGTTGCAATGAAAATAGTCGCGTGTACAACCCTAATCTCCAAATGAAAATGTATGAAGTTGGTCAGGAGATCATGTATCATCATTCATGTGCATCTACAATATTTTTCCTTACTTCAATCCTAATTGTCCTTTTGTGTCCCGACATATTGGATATCGGTACTTGGACGGAGAAGAGCCATTTTGGTTGATAAAAGATTCCCCTTAATGTGTGAGTTCAGAGGGAAATGATGGCCGAAAGGCATTACAATATTTTAATCTTGAATAAGTCAAGTTTCCAAGGCAGTAGAGGAAGTACCTGAAACAAATACATATCAATGTCGTATACAAAATCATATCCGAGGATGCCATGTTCAATATAATGGAACAAGATCTCCTTTACAATATTTGATTACATCATATGATAGGGGTACAATACCACATATATTACAAAAGGTGGATCGAAGCCACAATATACAATGATGAGTCTTCAACATATGAAAGTTGTGTAACTGATCATAACATAGTCTTGTGCAACTTAGGTTATAAATGTGAACCTAAGGTCTCCATCGAAATCCAAAGGAACCGATACAATCTCTATCATGTGAATAGGTGTGTTGAAGTCGTACATGGAAGAGACTCAACAGAATGTCAGATAATGAGTGAAATTGACAACTGAAGAAAAGGAGTTCACCAATGATGATAGTGAATCCTAAGTTAGCATCGTCAAAGCTATAGGTATTCATCTTCAGGAAGTATTGATGAGAAACTATACTCTGAGGAGGAAGGAAATGGATCCTCCAATAGATCACAAGAGTGACTAGGAACTGGATACGGGAAGGTAGACACAAGTAATACTCAGATAGGATAATGATGGAATTAGGATAATAGTCATATGGAGGGATAAATCCTTGAACAGTGAGCATGACACAGAGATGACCCAAGGAAGCTTTTAACTTGCAGATAGAACAACTAGAATTATCTGTCATGTAGGAGACATGATAAAATTCACCATGTATAAAGGACAAGTGGAGGAGTAAAGACTTGAAGTGATAGCTGAGCTGAAAGTGTAAACTAAAACATGGGTATCGAAAAGTTTAGAGAGTGTTATGTTGAAGGAGGGCATACTTCCATTGTTTATAACCCAAAGAGAGTATTTCTTCCTTATATTTCTTGTTAAATTTTAATGATTCCGGGAAAGTCAACTCAGGTCTCTCATCATTTTTGATAAGCTTGAAGAGGGGAGAGAATAATTCTTGATAAAGTCATTGATTCATGGATTTTATGAGCCCGAATTAGTACATCCTTGTTGGTGTTTTCATATTTAGAGAGTCCAAAAACACCTAAGAAGACTCCAGGGGGGTGTTTTTTCATCCAATTTAGTCTCCTGAGGCCGGAAAAGTATAAAACACACCACATAAGAACTCTCTTAGCTTCCGAAGAAGTAAGGTGCACCTTTTTCGTACTTAGTCAGGAAGGTCTGAAAAAGGTTAAATTACAACCTATCCAATGCCCCTTCAAAAGCAGCATATAGCCTGAGTTTTACAAGTGTGAAGGAAGGCAAGGTCACTCAGAAAGATCCATTTTATTATGAGAAACGGGGCTTACAACAGTAAACTCGATGATTTGTTCTTTTAGGGTCTAACGAGCATGAAAAAAACATAAAGTACATTCATAATATTTTTCATGTTTAGGTCCAGAGCATGAAAAATAGAAAATTAAGCTCATACTGGGCACTCATTTTCCATAATTCTAGTCCCTCGAGTCCGAAAAAGCGAAAAACATATGCCTGAGAATACTCTTCTCAATTCTGAAGAAAAGAGAGTGTTCCTTTTTCGTATTATTCCAAATGGTCTATAAAATAAATAACCTACCTGTTACGAAGAAAACTTCCTATGGCTTGGGGTGTACTACAACAGACAGAGAAACTGTAGAAATCAATCCCTTCCCCATATGCAAGAGAAATACAACATATAACACTAAAGGATCTCGAAACATACCTTATTCCGAATGGTTGTAGTAGATCCCCATTGAACTTTTTCCAATCCCGCTTACGTTAGCAATTAATTCTCAACAACAGCAAGCATGCTATATAATATAGTGTTAGGCCTACTTTAACATATATAATCAACGATAGATAAGTAGTTAAACACATCCATGGATTCAATATTCATTTAAATGCACATCATTGGACAGGAAAAGATATTTCTATTAAGTAAATTAGAGATTACATAAGTGACAACCTCTATCGGCACGTCAACAAATTGGAGAAATTGAGTCCTCCAACTGGGCCTCCACCACCTCAATCCTCCATCTATCAATAGCAATATGAACACAAAGTGCTCCAAGGGACAAAGGGATGCAGAATCAAGTATAAGTAAGCTACGACAACAATGGACTATAGTTTTCTTGCTCTTCAATTCTCTCTCTTCAATGTATCCAAAGGGTTCCTTATATAATGCTTCAATGGGGTAATGGAAGGTCAAATCCGAGTGATCTCAAGGAATATGGAAGGCCAAGAGACAAGTGACTCAGATCCACATCAAAGAAAACTCCAAAAACATTTGGCCTTTTGCACACATCCCAATGTACATGGGTTTAGGGGTAATATCCATGCATATACGCAAGAAAGGGATTAAAAGTCACATAAATAAAATAATGAGTGTTTTTAGGGATGATCTTGGAAACATCAAAGGTACAAAAATAGTCCATGGGGTCCAAAGAGTCTACAGAGGGACAGGGAAGGCCATAAAAGTGTGATCAACCATGTGTGGTAAAATCAGCTATAACAGGTGCCCCCTAATGTGTGAGGTCAGAGGGGTAACATGATGGCTGAAATACATTATAAATCCATCCTAGAAGTGGTGTGATGAAGAACTAGGTGGAAGAACTAGCCATCCAACAATATAACACAATAATCAAACTCTGCACATGACTGCAAATACATATAGCAGTCCCGGATACATAAGAGTACAATGGCCATGAATAGGCATGATATACAAACTGTGACATGTGTGGTCATCGCCACGTATGATATAAAATAGATCAGAATCTCCATGATGAAGATATACAAAGGACCAAGATCTCCATGAAATTTGAATATATACCATGGATCAAGATCTCCATAATGGCTAAAGATATCTGACATACACTGGAATCAAGTCATGAGAACTGAAATATCATGAACACTGGCATGATCAAGGAGGTAGCATATAGGAAATGCTGCAAATATGGAAAGTATTCTACACAAACTGCTAAAAGTACATGTCCTGCTATGTGAATAGAGGTGTTGAGGTCGAACATAGTAGTCCATCGTCTGATTACCAGTCATTGATGTATATCGTTAACAGATGCGAGATCACCCACCAATAATGAAATGGGAATCAAAGTACTAGAGTTTAATATAAAAATGTGGATAAATGTGTTGAGGTCGAACACTTGGAAGAATTGATTGATCAAGGGACATTGATGTATTCCCAAAAATGTCGATGGTGAGAGAACCTACCACTGATGACTATAAGTCTCAAGGCACTCAAATGACTCTAGACTCCTATCCCAGAATAAATGATCTGACATTGATGGGATGGAATCTGCTGGAAGGAGGGCATTAAGGCATCCCCCATCAACCAACATGAGGTACTTAGAAAAGTTGTATAATGTGGAAGGACTCGAACAAGATGTGCACGAACCAGTAATAGTACTGGGAATGGCTGACATGCAAAGTCAATACAACTGAGGAATGTCTGACTCAGGCTTCAACTTCCCTAGAACAAGATCATAAAGGTGAATGGTGAGTGAATGTAGGCAGCATAGACTCGATATACAAAACTGGGACATCTCTGTGATACATGAGGCATCGAAAAAGGCACCATAGGGACTGGAAGCTTAACCAGTCGGTGGAGATAAAATCATAGATACGAGTATATATCCTAAATTCAAAATACTAATCCAACCAACGGATGTGAAATACAGTGCTCTATTCAAAGGCAAAACGACTCGACTACTGCCAAAGATAACATCTTTTCCTTTCTGGATTTTTGGTTTTTTGATTTTTTTGGACTTTTTCAGATATTTTGAAAAGCTTGAAAAGGAATAAAGTGATCTATAGTTATAAATCTAGGAGGAGATGAGTGTCAAAGGGAAAACAAACAAGTTCCAAGCAATGGAACATACCTATGCTCAATGCAAGGAAACATGTGGAGGATAATGACACTCAAGGGAAAGTCCCCTCCTGGTAAAAAATGGGGAATCAGGTTGCAAGAGATATATAAAATGGCTCCTCTTGGCTAGACATTAGACAAGCTCGGGCTATATGGATGATAATCAAAGTCAGGGAAGCTGACATAAGGCTCAATAAGGCAAGCAAAACTCATGATAATGCAATTACAACTTGACATATACAAGGGAGTCCCAAGGAAAAGGCCAGCATAAAGGACAAGAGGAGTATGAAGCTCTTTCTCAAAGTCATGGTGGTACTATACAAAGGACTCCCACACCCTAAAGGATAAATGTCGCCATGGGCACCAAATTAAAAACAAGATCTAGTTAGGGTACCCATATATGGTAAAGCTCCACCATTCACAACATGTCACTTCTAAAAGCAGCAAGAAGGTTCCGTGATAATATGGAATGGGTCCGTACCTAAGGTTAAAATGAAATGGTCATAAGGTTATGCAAAATGAAAATGGATGTGAAACCTAACCTATATGCCAGTTTAGACATAATACTTGGAGTAGGCATGAACGGATCAAAGCCATGGTAAAACTGCACTCAAAATGGACTCTTACATCATCAAATTAGTTCAAACGGTCCAAAATGGTCAAAAACTATAGAAAGTGGGTAAACATTTTTAAAAATTTCTATAAATAGTAAAAACTTTAAAATTTTTCATATCATTTGAAATTTTTACCCAGCATAGTGTATTTGAGCTCAGAACTTTAGAAGCGAATTCTGGGAGCATCGTCCAGCAGAATTTCTCCCCGTTTGATCCAGGTAGATTCTCATGCCCTCCTCTTCCAATTTCATGCAAAGGGTTCCTTATATAGTGCTTCAATGGGGTAACGGAAGGTCAAATCTGAGAAATCTCAAGGCATATGGAAGGCCAAGAGACAAGTGACTCAGATCCACATCAAGGAAAACTCCAAAAACATTTGGCCTTTTGCACACATCCCGATGTATGCGGGTTTAGGGTTAATATCCATGTATATACGCGAGAAAGGGATTAAAAGTTGCGTAGAACAAATAATGAGTGTTTTTAGGAACGATATTGGAAACATCAAAGGTACAAAAATAGTCCATGGGGTCCAAAGAGTCTACAGAGGGACAGGGAAGGCCATAAAAGTGTGATCAACCATGTGTGGTAAAATCAACTATAACACTACCACCAATGTGGATTCCATTCACACATTCTTAACGAGCATGAATGGACAATTTTACTCAGCAGCCAAGTCTATTTTGAGAATTTATACCTGGGCATAAAGAAACTCCATAAGAGTGGGGAGACTTATAAAAAGGGATAACTTGTAAAAAGAGACAAAAATGAGGCTCAATTTGGCGTGAAAAATAGCTAAGAAGGCTTCCCTAAACCTATGAAAAATGCAACATGAGTACCAAAATACAACAAAGTGTTATAAACTAGGGTACTCATGGAAGGGAGGCTCTATCCACAGAAGAAGAATGATGTAGACGGGGTAAAAATGGGTAAGCACCATAGTCTATGGTCAAAGAAGTTATCCTAGAGTTAAAAGCAAATAATGTATAGATGCATAATGACATATGAAAGACCCAAATCCTATCCTATATGAGCGGATAAAAACTTTTAAAAGAATTCGAACCTGTTGCATTAGGAAAAAAGCACATGGTATTAGTCCAATTATAAAAATAATTTTCAAATTATAGGTTAAAAACCCACAAATTGAAAATTTTCCTATATATAGTTCAAAAATAGAATTAAAACATACCATTCCATGTTTTTTACCCAATTTAGCAATATTTTACCTCTGACTTGGCTTGCTCAACATGGACAAATCAGAGGACGATTTCGAATTTCACAAGTGTCAAGTTAGATAGCTTTCTCATTTCTTGCATTCCAACCATTTTAATTTTCATTTCAATGCAAATTTTTCATATTTTGGGCCTACCCTAGGGATGTTGCACGGTACACATGAGTAGGAAACTTATACATTCGTATACATGCGTTGTACACATGACCTGCTCGAAGGAAACTCTCGTGTGACACACAACTGTCTAAAAGACAGTCGCATGCACTGTGTAACATAGGAATTTTTTAAAAATTGCCAAAACTAAAAGAATTTGATATATTCTAATGTTTAATAATGGTCATATGGGTAGGTTCAACCATGGTTTTGGAATGAAGGGAGCGAGAACATGATGATATGGACCGCAAGGCCCTCAATGATGCCCCCACTATGCATCCACTATGACAATGCAGGTTACTAAAGTTCTTTTACACATCTCCTATGCGGGCCAATGTCCACTTGCTTCAACATTCCAAACTTTTGATCTTCAAGGTGAGATATTGGAGATACATTTGGAAGACATATACTTCATCACGAGGCTGTCTGGAAAGGGAATGCCTATCAACCTAGAAGGTACTGGTAGGGGCAATGACCCCATGAGTGTCCAATATTATGTGGACACCTACTACATGTCTGAGAGTCAGAAAAAGGGATCATGCATCCCAATAGTTCATATTCCTAACTTCCCACTTCAGGTAGTGGTAAGTAACATAGTACGGGTTGTAGGATCTCCGTCATTACATCTTGTAACTCAAACACAAATGAGGGTGGTAGTGGAATGTTTACAAGGGGCTATGTTTTATTGGTGCTCGGGTATAGTCCCGATTATGAGAAAACAACTCTCTGACTGTAAGAGAGGCCACCACAATAATTTTGGGTATTTGAGCATATTAGTGGCATTATTCTTTGAGAGAGTGCCTACTATCAGCCCCATGGTACCACTTCAAACTTTCTCTCCTCGCCAACATCGGTTGACCAGGTGGGGAGAAGTATTCCTTCTCCAAGGAGGCGTAGGATCAGTCTAGGGTGTATACGATGATGATTTCTATGTGTGGTGGGGACGACAGTTACCAGAACTTGAGTAGTTTCCTTATACAGGTTTAGACTTTCAAGGAGACAATGATCTTGTCCTTTCGCTAGGATGAATGTGGGGAGAGCTAGGTATTTTTCTTTTTATGTTTTTAAATTTTTATGAATTTTGTCACAAAATTATATACATATGTATAAGAGTTTTTTAATCCATTTTAATGTTTAAAATGCAAATGTTGGACTTGTCTTCCCTGACAGGAATCCCAAGATGTATGTACAGCCTATACCAAGTGGAGACCAGGGTTTGATGAGGATACTCGAGGGAAATATGGCCAGGATGAACCAAAGAGTTTTGATTATACGGATTGAGCAGATTCCTTCTATCATGCAAGAATTTGTTGTAGGGATTCCACCTATCTAGATACGCCTCATGAGGAGGGTAGTCAAGGATGTTCTAGTTTATATAGAATCTAAAGAGGTTGTTGCAGCTAAAGAAGTTGATGATGAGGATGATGTAGGTGATGTAGGTGATGATGCCTAGATCTATAGGCATTTTATGGATTGTGATCCAAATTTTGTATATTTTTATATCTCTTCACAGTTGTGACTGGATCTTAGGATCAAAACTCGACCTATCTATGGACAAATTTTTACATATATACATATACATATGTATATATATATATATATATATTTCCTGGTTATTTACATGTGTTCCAAATGTATCTGTTGTGTATATTTTACAAAATGTGTGTTAAGTGCCAATCTAGAATATAGTTTGAATATGCATCAGCTAATGTATTTTCATTAGGTGGAATGTGATTAAATGAAATATAATCGATTTTTTTTTCAAGTAATCTAACCTGCAAAAACTGATGTAACAAGGTAGTGTTTCACACTTGATAAGCTCCATTGAACTAAGAAACCATTAGTTGAGAGTCAAGTCTGACTTCCAACTGGGTGATGCCACATGACATGACATCCCATAACAACTCAATAACATCCCTTTACTCTGCCACATTATTGGTAGCAGGACCTAGACAAGCGCCTCCAAAGGCAACTAGCTATCCTGAGCGTGAATAGATGACCCATGCGGCTGAAGCCAGGTTACAAGTATAACGACTAGCGCCATCTAAAAAAACTACAAACCACTCAGTTGACATCTGTAACAATCACCAGATGATATAAGAACACTAAACAACTAACTATTGTACATAAAATTACATAGAATAAAAATACAAGAAAAAACACTAAGCCTAGTCATAGTACTTCTTCAGGTAGATCCCATTTGTCAGCTCAAGAAGCTGGTTTCCATCAAAATCAGTTAACTCATATGCCCCTTCTTTTCAATACATTCAACAAAATGGAGGGTCCTAACCACATGGACTTGAACTTTCCTGCCCCTAGGGTTTCTTTGTCTTGATCCTAGAGAAAGACAAGCTCCCCCTCAGAGAAAATTATAGGCTTGACCGATTTATCATATTGGTTTTAACCCTATTTTTATGAGCCTTGTTTGTTGTTAACGCATCTCTGCGTTGTTCATCTAGATGTTCCAAATGAAGAAAAATTTCTTCTAATTCAGTTGTGTTTGGGAGTACATGAATAGCAATTTTAAGTGATGGAATTTCACACTTAACCGAAGTGACTGCTTCCACCCTGTGAACAAGTTGGAAAGGTGAGAACCTCGTGGAAGTTTTAGCATTGGTCCAGGATATAGCATAATGTGCCAATTTGACCGGGATACGTTGATAATACGCTTAAGAATGGACTTCAAGGTCTTATTGACTACCTCGACTTGGCCATTCACTTGTGGGTAGAAGAAAGACGAGTGATATTGCTTAAACCCTTGCATAGTATCCAATTGAGTCATCATGCTATTCTGGAAATGACTGCCATGGTCAGTGAAAATATACTTTGGAATTCTGAAGCACGTGATAAAGGCTCGTTGAATATAAATAAATCTACATTTTCATTGTTAGCCCTAAAAGTAGGCATTACATCTACCCACTTGGTGAAGTAATCAATATCGACAATGATATATTTGTTCCCCCCAGCCGAAACTGGGTTTCATGTCATAAAATCCACCCCCCACTTAGTGAAGGGGCCAAGCGTGATGATGAGAAACAAAAGAGTAGGATGTGACCTGATTTTCCTGGTGTAGATTTGACATGGATGATAGCGCTTCACAGTCTCCACACAATCTTTAAAGATCGTGGGATAGAAATAACCGGCAAGCAAAATATTCTGGGCCGTTGCTAACCCATATAAATTACCCCCGCATGCTCCTCTATGTGAATCATTTAGGAAATGCTTGACCTCTTCGTAGTTGAGGCACTGACACAAAATAGAGTCTACCCCTCTACGGTACAAAGTACCCCTGATCATAAGGTTTTTTTTTGCATGTACACACAGTTTACACTGCTCTTCCGTCGAGAAGGCTACATGAAACTTCAAAGTCTAGAGATAAATAAGTATATCTCCGTACCAAGGTTCAGAGGTTGAAATCATAAAAATGTGCTCATGTGGGAATGAGTCTTCTTCAACCGCTACATTATCTTCCGTTTCAAAATTATGCAATTATTTCTACAAAAACTAAGGAATTTTTAGATTTTGTAGATTGAAAATCTAAGTCAAACTCCTAGAGATTGACTATCCATTTATTGAATTTTCCCCTGATTATGTATCGGGACAAAACATAATGTAGTGGTCCTCAGTAGGATGTAATGACTTAACCTTTGCATAGCATAAACAAATGCTAAATAAAACTTCTCAATGTGGGAGTATCGAAGTTCAGGACCAGCCAATGCACAACTAAGGTACTGGACAACATGCTCTTAGATCTTGTCATCTTTCTGGACTAATACTACCCCAATGGCCGATTCTAACGCAGCCAAATACAATATAAAATATCAAGAGTAATTTGGTGGGCCTAACAAAGGATCTAACAGCAAATATTTCTTCAATGCCTTGAACTTAAGTTGTGTAGTTTCATCCTATAGAAATGGAGTGTCCTGCTTCAACAGGAACATGAGACCTTTAGTGATCTTGGCATAATTAACGATAAAATGTCGAAGGAAGTTGGACTTTCCTTGCAGGATTTGAAGTTTCTTGATACAACGAGGAGGAGGCATATTTATAATGGCCTCTAATTTCAAAGGATCCACCTAAATACCTTTGTTTAAAACTATGAACCTGAGAATCTGTCTTGAATCAACGCAGAAAACACACTTGTGGAGATTCAATCGTATTTTTTAATGTATACATCATTCAAAATCAAGCGTAGATGATCTAGATGATCAATCCTCTTTTGAAAATGAGCAGGAAAATCATCTAGGTACGGATCAACAATGTTCTTAATGTCATGGAAGGAAAAATTGATTTCCTGCTAAAAGGTATCCCCTGCATTTTCCAATCTAATGGGAAATTTTCTGTACGCGAAGGTACCCCATGGACAAATAAAATCCATTTAATTATGGTCTTTTGACTTAATTTAGATTTGATTGTACCCATAAAAACCATCCATAAACGAAAAATTTTCACTCCCTACACAACCATTGAATGATTTGATCTATGAAAGGTGTGGGGTAATTGTCCTTGGGACATGCCTTCTTCAAGTCACGAAAATCTGTACATATGTATCTCATCCCTTGTTTCTTATGAATGGGAATAGGATTAGATACCCATTCCATCAAATAAATCGGTATATGAAACTAGATTTCAACAGTTTTTCCATTTCAGCCTTAATAACTACCGCCTTATGCAGGTTAACAAGCTTAAGCTTTTATCAAACTAGTTTAGCATCAGGATAGGTTCAAGTTTCATGCTCAACAATTGATGTATCTATGCTGGGGATATCCTCATATGACTAGGAAAACACGTCTTAAAATCCTTAAATAAGGCAGTATAGATAGCAATCTCCTCTGGAAAGCAGTTTGCACCAATATGTACATTTTCGACAACATCGTATTTTGCATAGATGTTTATAGGAATTGTTACAGAAATATTTTCCATATTCCCCTCGGTAAACATTCCCTCCCTGGGTAAGGAATTGATTGGTAGATCAACATTGTCTTCCAGTCTCACATGGAACTCTTGATTTTCATTTCTACTCAGGTCTGGAAGGAAGTAGGATCTATGGTGAAGATCTTCACAGATCTTATCTTACCTATTCATGGTTTCCAAAATAGCTTCATTCAAAGGAAAAACTGTGTCTAAGAATTCAACTGAATATAATGAGCTCTCTTCCCAAGCGGGCAGGTAAGCTTCTTTCGGCTCCTCTGAGACTCTAGAAGGAGTTGAAATCGGATTATAATTGGTGTTAATGATAGCTTGGTAAGCCACTTCCACTGCCGATAAGGGCACCTGAGGTTCATAACAAGTAGGAAGGACCCATGGATTGGTTCTATCAACAACTATTGCGATAGACTTACCCACACTCCTGGAACCTAGATAATTTATCGGGGCTAGGATATAAAATGTGCCCATTAATGATGAATACATACCAGCCCCCAAGATTTCTGTAGAAGGCTTGACCTGATCAACCAATGGCATCGTGGACTCATTCATTTCCAAACAAACCCTTCGAGTGAAATTGACTTGGTCAATAGTCACCAACTTTCCTTTATTTGGAAAAACCACCACTTGAAGAATAGCCGAAGTAATTGCGCACATAATGTAAGTCCATATTCTCCCTAGAAGCAAGTTATAGTCCAACAGAGCATCAATCAACTCCACCTCAACAGACGCCACTTTCCCTGCCAACTTATTCTCAAAATCCAGTAAGATACCATGTTGGAGGAAAGACCTCCCATTGAAAGTAGTAAGCAAGGTGTTTGACAGAACTAGCTCCGGAGAACCCAAAACCTTCTAGCAAGAAAGAGACATGACACATGTGGAAGCACCCTCATCAACAACTGTGTGTCCAATGGTTTTGCCACCATGGATGACATCTACTAATAAGGCCACATGATACGGTAGGTGCATCTTAACATCTGATAGATTGAACTTTTCCATCAAACTCAAAGAATCCATGTTGCCTAAAGCTGCTAAAAGGGCATCGCGCTGAGTGGGAAAACTCTGAAGCACTTCCAATGTAGACATCGCACAAGGGGTTTGGGATAAATATTCCACCATAGAGTATTTAGAAGCATCACTAGAGTTTGGTTTGTGAAATGCCTTTTTAAATATATCTTTTAGTATTTTGGGCATTGGATCAATAGGTTTTTCGATTGTGAGAGGGTTAGAAGTTTCACCAACATATTTACCCTTCTCAAGAGTCTCCGTCTCATAATTTTTATTTCTTTTCTGGAGAAAGGTACTGGATCCTACCATCTTGATATAATTTTGGTAAGCAGAGGCACCATAAATGCCCCCATCTACATTTGAAATAGAAGTTGTATTTTATCCTTTGGGGAAAGGGTCCTTCAAGACAGCTAGTTGTTGGGTCTTAAGCAGCGTCTGAGCTTGTTGCATTAGAGAGAATTAATGAGTTAAGTGATCTCCCCTGGAACAAATTACAGGAAAATTTCACCTTCTTCTTATCTTTTTTCCCCCCATCAGCATTGTTCATGGGTCTAGGCTTGTTTTGATTTCCCTCACCTTTCTTCCCCTTCTTCTTTTTCCCACCGGGCTGTTGATTTCCCTTTTGGGAGGATTGAGAAAAAAAATTTGCATTTTGGGGTGAGGGGGAAGCCTTTTCTACCTCCGTTGTAAACTGCTTGATGGAAAACTCATGGAGCTTCTTGGCCAAAGACTCTGCAGTGGGAGAATTCATTGAACCAACCACACCATAGGCATGGGGTCCAGAATTGGGTTTCTCGACACTATGGGTAGACTGCGATGCCTCAGGTATGATTTAATATAATATCCCAGACTGAGCATATATCAAATCCATCTGCTGGTCCCTGAGGATGGATTTTTCTTTAGTGGTCACCCCCAAAGTAGATACATCCTTAGATATATAAGGAAAAAAAGACTTAAGGGATCACTCTAATAGAAACTCAGGGTGAATGGTGGATTTTATAAGCCTCTTCCATCTTATCCACTATTGGATACTATCTGAAATGTGAGTGGCTTTGTATTTCCTAAAAGTAGACAAGAGGTCTGTGCCGACATCATACCGGAAAGGAAGCTGAAAGTGGTTCAATATTACCTCCGCTAAGTCCCAAAAAATGTCAAACATTGCAGAGGGAAATTCAATATACCACTTTTCTACAACACCAATCAAATTCCTTTGGAACAACCTCAACCGAACGGTCTATTGTTCAGTGAGTTGGAAGAGCACCAAAAATGAAAAATGGTGATGTGGGCACTTGGATCTTCACCAATTTTTCCCTCAAACTTGGGAATGTATGCAGGTAACTTGGTTGGAACAGGTGGCCATGTGGCACTATGTTTCATCGGGTCATTCATCAACTTATTCAAATATGGCAAGTTCAAAGTTTCTAGGAATGAATGTTTAGGCCTAACTGGAGTCTGAAATGTACGAGCTTGGGAGACCTGCCCCCTGGTTCCCAAATTTAAAGCTGGGGTTTCCCCCAGCTGTCAGTTGTGAAGCTGTTAGACTACTTTGAAATGGATTCCACCCATAATTAGTTTGAGCTCCTCTAGACGAAACTGGAGTCTGAAATACTGGAGCGACTATCCCTCCACTAAAAAATGAGAAAGGAGAGCTCGTAAATGGATCTGAATCTGGAGTTTGGAAACCTTGACCGTAAGTGTTTGTATTTCTAAATTGCATCCCCACATATGTAAGTGTAGGGCCTACATAATGAGTGGGTGGGGGGATGTGCCCCTCATTTCATGGGAACCCCTGAACAAATGAAGAGGAGCCAACAAGACCACTATGAGTAGTATGCATAAAAGAGGGTGAAGCAAAAGGTGCACTAGGAATCCCAGTGACAACTCCACTAGAATTACCTAGTACATTAGAGGAAGTCAGTGTTTGAACCACCCAACTACTTGGTGATAAAGGTGTAGTAGGTGCACTTGGTGTAGGAGTGCCAACCAGCAGAGGTGGCACTCCTCCAACCAACATAGCTGAGGTGGGGGTAGATATACCCTCCGTAGAGCTTGCCATAATGCTTCTCACAGGAACACCAATCAAAGGTGAAGTGAATGGAAGAGCTTGGAAAATCACAAGATCATTTAATTCAGTAAGAGGGGGGTTAAATTTTCTTGCAAACTCGTCATATTGCAAGTCCTCAATCTATAATATGGTTGTATCAACCTGATTTGTCTTAAGTTTCAGTTCACCTAGAAATTCGCTTACTCCTACCGGTTCGAAAGAACCATCAGTATCTAATATCCACCTTTTAGGGGGTGGTGGAGGCTCCAATGTAGTAGCTGGAGGAAGGTTTTGAAACCTTCTTGACCTTATAAGAGGTTGGTATTCTATGGTTAAAAATTGACTCTTCACATAGCCTAAGGCCAACTAAATACAGACAAACCACATAGCATTCACTATAAAATCTCTTAAAGCCATACAGAGAAGCGAGTATAAGATGTGCCTACTATAAGAAATCTGATAGATGGTTACTTGGAATCCCTATACATGTTCTTAGGCACAAGAGTAGGAATCACCAAACTGCCCTCCCACACCTTCTACTAGGGTTACCTTCCAAGCCCATCCAAGGTAGACCGGAAATAACCTTCTGGTATACTTGTGTATGAACCCTAGATGTCAAAGAGACTAAAGGCTACCGCAACTATATTGACAGTGTGGGGGGGCAGTCGCAAGCCTGATTCGCATGCATGGGTAGGGTAGCAAATCCCAAAACCTTGTCAACACTGGCATTTCACGGGGCCCAAGAGGTGGTATTGACAAAAGTCCCCAGATGCGTAAAAATCTTGGTCTGCGCTCGAACAAGTGATAAGAGAGTTATCTCCTCAGTCCAGGTCCTCACGTGGCCTCGCTCTTAACTCCCTTTTGAGAGGAGCTTCCCAGATAAAAAAAAATATATAAGAGGATTTACCTAGTGATTGGACAACTACGTCTGAAATCAAATACTTGTGGAGAGTTAAAACTCCCTAATCCACAAGTCTAGCATAAGATAGTTGGTGTAGGAGCCTAAAAAGAAAAACTTACTAATAATTTTTAAATTATATGGTTCTTTTTAATAGGAAAATGGCATGAAACTTATGTGGTGTTATAGACTCAATAAAAGAAAGCAAAAATGATGCATAAAAGTAAACTTTCAAAGCAAATTGGAACTACTAAACCAAGTTTTTCTTTTCTTTTTTGTAAATGCAAGTTAATGAACTTAAAACTAAGTATGAGAAACTACAAGACTTTTTAAGAATTTTTGAAATTTTCTCTGAAAAATAACGAAAAGAAATACTACATGCAAACTAATGCAAAATATTTTTGTCTTTTCTTTTCAAACAACTTCAAAAATGACTATGAAAATAAATGCAACTTGAGAAATTTGACTAATCTAAACATATAATAGTGAAATGAGGAAAAAGTATCCTAAAGTGACCTAATTCAACCAAGAGGAAGAAGACTAGAACAAACTCTGACTTGGAGAAACTAACAAACTTAAAATTTCACTAGATCCACAAAGAAAAAGAGTGATAAACTGAGACTACAAGAAGCAGTACAAAGTATAAAGCATTCAAGGACTTGATCACTGACCTAGAACACAAGAACTCATACTTACAAACCAAGCAGGAGGACCACCTACACTCGCTAATGCAATAAAATCAAACACAAAAGCTCAAGGACTTGATGAAATAAATCATACAATGTGACGTTCAGACCTTAGACTCATAGAGTCATGTCATAAACAGAGCCTCACAAGCAATCAAAAATCCAAAAAGTAGGGAAAAGCAAACCCTCTCAAACCAAAAGATTGCTACAGGAAACATGTGACTATCTATACAGACAACCTGCGTATGAAACGTGACTCTCTAAGAGGAAACCCATGTGTACACAGTGAAACACACAACTGTCTAGGAAGACAACCCATGTGTGCTACTAAAGCATTTTCAAATAAAAAATACTAGCAACAAGGATCTGAACAAGCAAAACTATAAATCAAAGGCCAAAAATAGACTGAACACACCTAGAATAAAAAATAAGCAAAGGTTGGTGAGGGGACTTAAAGAATGGACCCACAACAGGCTAGACTCCCCAGTAGAGTCACCAGTTTTGTTGTTCAGGACAATGCACCCTTGTAACCTAGGGTCTCTACGGTTACCAACTTACTAAGACACTTGCAGACAATCATCTTATCTAGAGAATGGAATAGGAATAGGAAGAAGTATTGACTTACCCAGTTTATGACGGTTGATCCAAGCTTGGTCTTCTCCTCTTTCGATCTCCTTCAAATCTTTCAGGGCTCTCCCAATTCACCTGTGAAAGAAAATTTCTTCAAGCAATATCTCATATATATATAAATGGTTAATGAAATGCATATTCATAATAACATAATTGAAATCATTCATAATCCATTATACATGAGAAAGAAACAATATAAATATTGGAAGAAGAACTTTATTTCTTCATAAACAGAGAATGGTAAGATTGCA
The DNA here is from genome assembly GCA_001517045.1 of Pseudotsuga menziesii. Classification (NCBI taxonomy): domain Eukaryota; kingdom Viridiplantae; phylum Streptophyta; class Pinopsida; order Pinales; family Pinaceae; genus Pseudotsuga; species Pseudotsuga menziesii. The sequence continues at coordinate 1,387,390 of LPNX010538462.1, forward strand.
ACCCAACTTTCAAGGCAAGGACTCCTTTGTAAACCAAGGACATTGAGTTCTTCTGCCCCAAGAGGTATTAGGAATACCACCAGCATAACTTTTCTCTTCTAAGAATGATTTATTAGCCCAATCCCATTCCCTCTATTTATAGATGGGGAAATAGAGAGGTTTCAAAGGTTAGGATGGTTGAGACAGTTGAGATAGTTATTGATTAAGGATCAACTGATCTCGACTAATCGTGATTTATTATTTTTAACATTGGATTAAGGTACACACAATTATGTATATAGGAAAGGCGCGTGTGACATGCTCCTTTCTCAAAGGAAACTCACGTGTTCAATGTACACCGCCTGTTGCAAAGCAGATAGTTGCATATGACACGTGGGTTGCAATGCAAATAGTCGCATGTGCAACCCTAATCTCCAATTGAAAATGTAAGAAGCTAGTTAGGAGATCATGTATCATCATTCATGTGCATCTATAGTGTTTTGGATTACTTCAATCCTAATTGTCCTTTTGTGTCCTGACATATTGGATATCAGTAATCGGATGGAGAAGTGCCATTTCAGTTGATAACAATATCCTAAGCATACTTGATGAATTAACTGTGTGTGTACCCAAACAACCACTCTTCCATTTTTAAATTATCATCATAAGGTTTGTTCAATATTCTCACAATGTTCAGGTAGCAGTCTTATCTTGATTTTTTAACTACATAAACATAAAATAAATTGTACTACAACTCTTTAAATGGTAATCAACGAATTGTATGAAGTCACCTTATATATACCTAAAAACCAATATTCAGATCAAACAATGGTCCTACAACAACTGTTAATTATTATCACAATTCTTAGGAAACAATTATGCTTTTATATCGTATTGAAAATGTGCATCAAACCACATTGTTCACGAAAATCAAATTGGGTAAGTGAAAGATCATTGTATCAGTCCCTGTGTCAATTAGATCACATATGGATTCTCATGTTTAAAATCTTTCATCTACCGGTAACATTAAGAAAACAAGGATCCTCTCAAACATCTAAAAGCATGTGAATTAAATAAAACATTCACCAACTAATTCTACTGGATTCAAACTGAATTCACAACACCAAACATTCTCTATCAATCTATGCAATTAAAATAAGAGATGAATCTACAACATAAATATAAATATGCTAATTAACCTATATGAGATGAATATGGAACATAATACTAAACATTAGCCAAACTTGAGTCGAATCTAGAATAGGATATGATACATAAAACATGCAGATGCAAACCAAACCTAAGATTTAACACTAAAAGTACGACTTAGAACAGGGGGACCTCCTAGATGAGAAAACTACAAGACATTATAGTCACAAATGAACTAGGAATAACATGATTATATTAATTGAGAATGTCATTACAAATATTTCCCATCCATACATCCCCCGCAACAATCAAAAGATTGTGTTAATATATAATATTTGATTGCAAAGAACAAACCCAAAATGCATGTTTCTCCAAAGTCTAAAGATAGATATATTAAATTCTGTCACAACAATCTCGAGACAAAGCACAGACTTACAAGAGATTCAAGACAATTTAGGCATGAAATGACATAACAGTACTGCAATAGGAGGTTGTAGTTGTATATTATCAAAATAGAATGAAAATCAATAATACAATGTCATGAAAAACTTGCATGAATGAAAGACAATTTGAATTCACTTGGGGTCATTCGAATTGCATGGATGGGTGTAGCTTAACTATCTGTTAGCCACACTGAACACACAAGTTAAGCACTAATCTAGCCATGATTGACTCTAACTGAGTCCTAACTTAATCAGAGTGCAATAAATGACTGATTATAACTTAATGTAACTCAACTACATGCCACTGCATGTCAATCAGTAGGTGATAGTGCATCACTAACTTTAATCAGCTCTGATGAAGTGAACTAAACTGATACTGGTCATCTGAAGTTGTTGGAGGCACATTAACTCACTCTAGTTCACCCAAATCAGCCCAAAATAGACAATGACATGAGAGAGGTGCCTTTACAACTCACCTTAACTGATTGTTAGGTGAAACAATATTCAGTTAACTATTTGGTGCACGTATGACACTCAGATCACCCCTGAATTTCTCCTTGATTGAAGGAGGAATCCTAGTTACCATCCCCGATTGAAGGAGAAGGATTAGTTGGCCTCCCTAATTGAAGGAGGGTGTGGGTGTGCTCATGCTGATGTCATGGTGTGCTAATGATGATTCCAATTCAATTCAATAAACTTAGGATAGTGGTAAATTAGGCCAAAATTAACCAAATAGGTGTGCGGGTTGGATAATGACTCCAACACCACCCCTTAAGCTATACTCAGGAGGAGTAAAATACAATGCATGAAATGCTAGGGCGCTGTTAACAAAGGCCATAGGTCACCCTGTACAATAAAGTAACTCTAAAATGCTCAAATAAAATGCTAAGTGAGGAAAGAGGGAAAACCCAGTGGGTAAACCCCCCCCTCAAGCTGAACACTAAAGAAGTAACTGATCACCCTAATGAACTCACCCCCAATAGTGAACAGATGTAAGTGAATTTTTTCTTAGTAAATTTCTTGGTGAAGATATCTGCAATCTACTCATCTCTAGGGAAATATTGCAGAACAATGGTCCTGCCATGCACTAACTCCCTGATGTAGTGCATGTATATCTCAACATGTTTGGTCCTCTATCACTGAAATCAATCTATAGAGATATTGACAGCACTTTGGTTGTCACAAAATATGACTGTGGACAAAGCACTACCAATCTCAAACTCTGAAAGAATGCCTTGCAACCAAATAGCTTGGATGCAAGCATTCACTGCTCCCTTGTACTCGGCCTCTACTGAAGACAATGCAATGGCAGCCTGCTTTTTGCTAGACCAGAAAATGGGGCCACCACCAAACATAAATACATACCCAAAATTGGACTTTCGATCTATGGAATCTTGTGCCCAATCTGAATCTGTATATTCGCCGACCAACTCTAGCTTAGAATCTGCAGCATAGTGAATTTCATAGGATCTTGTGCCCTAGATGTACTGAAGGATCCTCTTGGCTTCCTTCAAATGGATCTCATTATTCTTTTTCATGTATATTGATACAACATTCATGGCATAACAAATATCAGGTCGTGAATGTGTCAAGTATAGCAAGCTTCCGGTCAACTGGTGATAAATAGTGCAATCCATGGGCAGAGTGGATTTTCCCTCTTCAAGGCTGATCCCTGAGAGGAAAGAAAATGGCACAGCCTTAGAAGCATCCATTTTAAACTTAATTCAATTTTTTTCAATATATTTTGATTGATTTACCATTATCCCATCAAAATATTGTGAGATTTCAAGCCCCAGAAATTGCTTTAGGATCCCCAAATCGCTCATTTCAAATGCGCCATGAAGAGCAATTTTTATGAAATGAATTGAAGCAAGTGTGCTTCCTATTATCAAAAAATCATAAAAATATAATACTATGATAATAATATTACCATAATGCTTCTGTAAATATACATTAGGATCAGATTTTCATCTCTAGAAGTTTTGTGAGAGCATAAAGGCATCCATTTTGGCATACCAAGATCTTGGGGCTTGTTTCAGCCCATATAATGATTTCTGCAACTTACATAGAAAATAAGGATCTGATGTATACCCATTGGTATGCTTCATGTATATTTCCTCATTCATATCTCCATGAATAAAATCACTCTTGACAGCCATGTGATGCACCTCCCAGTGCTTGGATGCGGCAATGTCCCAAACTAGCCTGATCGAGTCCATCTTTGCCACCAGTGCAAATTTCTCATGATAGTCGACTCCTTGGACTTGGGAGAAACATTTTGAAACCATCCTTTCTTTGTACTTTCATGTTTTTCCATCAGAACCAAACTTTTTCCAAAACACCCACTTGCATTGAACTAATTTCCTCCCAGGTGGAAGAGAAACTAGCTCCAAAGTAGCATTTGTCCGAAGAGAATTAAACTCTTCGTCCACACTAGATTGCCATATTGGATATTTCCAAGCATGGTAGTAGGAATTAGGATATGACCCAATAATTAAATAACAGGTATCAGACAACAATGAATCATGACAAGAGAGAGCAATACCTGCTCTTTGAAAATCAGACCGGGTTCTTCTTGGATCAGCAGGATTTCCAATGTTTTTCCTGACGGAAGAGAGTGTCTTTTTGGACCAAGTTGGGAGATGATTTGGCATATCAGAATATGATTCTGAACCTGATATATTTTTCTTACTGATATCAGATATCATATCTACAAAATCATAACCTTCACTCCCACTTTCATCACCCAAATGATCAGCAGAAGAGGAGGGTTTCAGCAGTATTTTCTTCAACTAGTTCTACCTCTTGGAGAGGCTCTTCAAAATAGACACTTATTTCAATGAAAATTTGTTTGGTTTTGATATTCAGAATTTTTAATCCCTTATATTCTTTTGTATATCCAATGAAAAAAAATTCAATGCTTTGCTGTTGCAAGTATTTCCTCTTGTTAACTAGAATTTGAGCCCATGCAGTGGACCCAAAAACCTTGAAATTTGACACAACCGGCTTGTTTCCAAAATAGGTTTCGAAATGAGTATTTCCTTTCACATAAGAGTGAGGTTCTCTGTTCTGAATGTGTGCAGCAACATTCATGGCCTCAACCCATAGGTTAGCAGCTAAACCTTTGTCTTCTAGAATGCAGGTAGTCATCTCTTTGAGGGCCCGATTTTTCCTTTCCGCAACACCATTTTGTTGTGGTGTGTAGGGAATGGAGTGCTGGATTTGGATCCCACTGTCAGAACATATTTGCAGAAATTCAGACTTGATACAATCCCCTCCATTATCATATATAAGATATTTTATCTTTCTCCCAGAGGCATTCTCAACCAATGCTTTGAACTTGGTGAATCTTTCCAAAACTTCAGATTTTTTCTTTAGAAAGAAAACCCAAGTGTATATAGAGAAATCATCAATGAAGGTAAGTACATACCTTGAACCACTCATGGATGTAGTAGGCATGGGTCCGCTGATATCATAATGAATCAGCCCCAAAATACTTTTTGCACGGCTTGCATTTCCCCAATCAAACTTGTGCTCATGGTGTTTGTCGACAACACAACCTTTGCAAATTCCATTGGAAGTTTTGATGACTTGGAGGCCTTCAACCATGGAATTTTTATGAATTATCTACAATTTTTTGAAGTTCAAATGACCAAATATCTCATTCCATAGTCTACTGGCCTCATTCCTATGAGTTAGAAGAGCGGTGGGCTTTGCATCTGCAACAAATTGGGAAAACTCATAGGCCTTAGCATGATGGTTTTATATGCCTGTTGCAATAAGTTTTGTGGATACAATCTCAGTGATTTCAACACCATTTGGGATGAAAGTAACTCTCTTGGGAACTTTGGAATGAGTCATTTGATATACACTCAAAATATTGGAGGCCAAGGAGGGTACACACATAACATCAAAAAAAATGCCATGTTCAAGTTTTACAATACCTTTGCCTTTCGAAATGATCTAAGAATCATCTCCCATGTGGATGCGAATTATTTTTTTGGTGTCCAAGGATGCAAATAAATCTCTACTTTCTAACATGTGATTCAAAGCTCCAGAGTCTATGAGAAGAGTTCTAGGCTTGGAGGTGCTTTCCATGAGAGCATGTCCTCTTTCTTACTGGGTATCCCTATCTTGATTATCTCTCTTTCGAACAGTCTCCGGAAGATTGATATTGTTTCTCTCGAGGAGAGAAGTCATATCATCAAGCTTTTTCTTCATGCAGGCATGTTCAGGGTGAAATCCATTCCTGCAATAAGAACACTTGACTTTCTCTTTTCCTTGGTTTCCTTTTTCCTTGTGTTTCTTTGAGTCATAAGACTCTTCTTGATGTTGGTTCTTTTCTTTAGGATTTGGAGCATCAAATTTAGCCTTTTGACTCTTCTTCTTTCCTTTACCCTCTGGATATTTGGGCCTCAAAGCAAACAATTCTTTATCTTTTGAGGATCTAATGATCTCCATCTACAAAAGCTTATCATGCTCATTTGTGAGGGACTTAATGAAGGCATCGAGTGAAGGCATTTTCCAATTTGGGATTGTTAGCTTCCTAGTATGGAATGTTGAAACAAAGACTGAATAATCCAAACCAAGTTTTGAGAGGATAGCTAGGATGAGCTGATCATCATCCTTCTCAACCTTGCACTGCTTTAACTGGAGCACTAAGTGCTTGAACTTTGTGAAAAATCATTCATAGTTTCAAAGCTGCCTGGATTCAAGAAAATCAGCTCATTCTCTAGATGATAGATCTGTAGATCATCTTGTTTATCAAATAAGGAAGAAATATGATCCCAAGTCCCCTTCGGAGTCTTCAATCCTGTGATGTGGAAAAGAAGATCTTTGGAAATAGACAAACACAAGAAAGCATAAGCTTCATCCAGCTTATTCCAGTATTTTATCTTCTCCGTAGCAGAATTTGGCTCTATTTCTGTGTTCATTGTGACTCTATAGAGCCCTTTTGAATGGAGCTGAATCTCCATATCCTCCTTCCATTGGTGGTAATTGAAAGTAGTAAGAAGATTCATAGTAGAAGCCATGGAGCTAAGGTAGCACATGCAATGAAGGACCTATAAAAACCTGCAACCAACACAAAAAGGGTACTGTAAGGTCGAATAGCCTGCACATTTCAGGTTTTCATCACACCCAACTTAATTGATCAAGAAAGATTGATCAACAATTCCTTTGCTTAGGACTTATGTGGTAAACTTTTGGCTTCTCGTGCAGTGCTGAAATTTTTGAGCTTTTTTGCTCAATTTGTGTGCTAGATCTATCAAAAATCATGTATTTTTGAAGAAAGAGCTTCGTCCCATCATGGTTATTATACCATATTAAATTATGTCACAATAATATTGAGACAAAGCACAAACTTACAAGAGATTCAAGACAATTTAGGCATGAAATGACATAACAGTACTGCAATAGGAGGTTGCAATTGTATATTATCAAAATAGAATGAAAATCAATAATACAATGTCATGAAAAACTTGCATGAATGCAAGAAAATTTGAATTCACTTGGGGTCATTTGAATTGCATGGATGGGTGCAGCTTAACTGTCTATTAGCCACACTAAACAGACCAGTTAACCACTATTCTAGCCATGATTGACTCTAACTGTGTCCTAACTGAATCGCAGTGAAATAAATGACTGAGTATAACTGAATGTAACTCAAGTACATGTCACTGCATGTCAATTAGTAGGTTGTAGTGCATCACTAACTCCAGTCAGCTCCGATGAAGTGAATTGAACTAATATTGGTCATCATAAGTTGTTGGAGGTGCATTAATTCACTCCAGTTCACCTGAATCAGCCCAAAATATAAAATCACGTGAGGGAGGCACCTTTACAACTTAGATTAACTAATTGTTAGGTGAAACAACATTTAGTTAACTATTTGGTGCACTTCTGACACTCAGATCACCCCAAAATTGCTCCATGATTGAAGGAGGGAGCCTAGTTAACCTCCCCGATTAAAGGAGAAGGCTTAGTTTGCCTCCCTGATTGAAGGAGGGCATGGGTGTGCTCATGCTGATGATGATGCCAATTCGAGTAAATAAACTTAGGATATTGGTTAATTATGCCAAAATTGACCAAATAGGTGTGTGGATTGGATAATGACTCCAACAAGATATTCCCCATCTTGTGAATAAATACATAGAAACAATGAAGTATCATGACAGTAAGATAACAATTTCATGATTTGGAAACATGAAATAATCATTGGGAAATCCAAATTAGATATCGTAGAGTTGACCAAAAGAGATTACTGAAGATCATGATCTTGGAGGAAAATGAATAGAAGAGAAATCATATGAATGATTCTTGGAATAGGTTCAACGTCTTCAATTAGTATATAATATACCAAAAATGTCTCAACCAATGGGTGACTCCTACCTACATGAGTCCTAGTAGCTGGAGCATGAGTTGGAAGTATTATGAAACTGCCAGAATTCTTGTAGCTTACTTCCTTTAATTTATTACTTCCTTTACATTTCCAATAGCATGTGTCTCAACAATTTTAGTAGCACATGATGTTGAAATAAAGAATCACTATATTACCATAGTTCATAGTTTCGGTAGCACGCAATCTACAATCCTAGTATCCCGTAGTCTTTTACAGTTCTAGTAACTATGTAGATTCTAACTGTTCTAGAAACATATATAGGATTCTAGTAGCATGGCAGTACCTGTGGGTTTAAAAATAACATATAAATGCAACAAGCCTCCAATATAATTAGCTAGGTCATCCAAAGATTTAAATGAGTAATAAACATAGAAAATTATGCCAAATTAGGAATTATTACCTCATATAATATGATGACACTTGAATTACTTAGGATGTAGCGAAAATATGGAAAGGAAGGGAAAATTTTACCAAAATGAAATGGTATCAAAGTGAAAATATCACCTAATCGAGTCCAAAATTGATCAAAATAGAGGCCCAACATCTCCCCCACACTTGAGTCTTTGCATGTCCCTATGAAAAAGAAAGTAAATGGTGCAAGTACTAAAGGCCTACCAGAATCATTATTAATTTTATCTGTAGATTAGTCTAATGTTCTATTGGAGATTGGGATTCTTGTGGTAACCATTTCTGAACCAAAATTGTTTTCCTCCACATATCTTATGCACTTCCAATTTTAACAAAGCACATCTGTCAATATCCTTGAAATATGCTAGAAGAGGATCCCACTGTTGTTGGATGATTCTAGCTACTGACCTATTTATTATTCTCTTTCATTTTGATAGGAAATGCTTGCTCAAATATTTTGTATACTTCCCACTATTTCCCATTTTCTTCCATATGTAAACATACTCCTCATCCCGACCATGGATCGATGTTTAACACTATTTTTTTAGATGGATTTCTTATGATGGAAATCTTATGTAGGTCACATAATGGAAAGTCTTCATAGGATAAAAATGTGTGAATCTTCAATAATTCAATACTATATTTACACCAACACACTTCCACACATTCCTTCATGCTTAAATATTCATAGTATCCATAGTTTTTCTTCACAGAGAGCGATATTAGGGTTCTCCCATTATTTGTTGTCTTCTTAAATAATGTAGATATTGGTTTCAATAGATAATTCTCTCATGTCAACATGTGCAACAGATCCACAGAAAAATAATATGCTTACACAAAGAAAATTTATTACACCAAGATGGCTAGAAGCTATGTGATGCATCTGTGTGCAAAAACATGAAGGTGTCATATATGAGGTAGATCACTTCATTAAATGCTACAACGTTGTTTCCTTCAAGTAGACTTGGAGGACACTCAAACCATCATCCCCAGATCCATACAAACAAATTATGAAAATAGATGCATGTCTTGAGTTGAATATTTGGATACTCATTCATTCCTTGAACATATTCCTGATAAGTTAAGGATAAAAATAACATATAATAAAAGAACAATGTACAAAAATATACAACAACAAAATGAGTGTTATTTTTGCATATTTAATTGGGAATGGAATTGAATTTGTTTCTTCACATAAATCAATGACGGATATCTATGTTTTCTACTCCTTTTACATTTGGTTACAAGCTACTACAAAATTGTTCCCACGTGAATTTGGGATGCAATAAGGTGTTATCAACGGATTCAATTTTAAATCCAAACAAATACCTTTCACTATGAGAGATGAGAATATAATAACTCCATATAAGTCAACAATATAAACTTGTCATTATATGCTTCAAAACATTTCAAATGGGAAGGAATGTCATATTGTTGGCTGTTGTGAAGTGTTATGAATATTGGTCGTTGAAGTACATTCTTACCCATGCACAAGTTATTGCATGTCCTCATGCAAACAAAATTTATCAAAATTTGTCCCTGGGCCCTTGCTTTCCCTATTTCTCTTGATATTCTACTTGAGCCAACAGATTTAGGCTATTGAAGATGCGTTGATGTTGTGATTTTTTAACCTTTAGCATATAATTATGTTTTTGTAACATATCCTTCTGATAATACCACTTTTTGGCTCTCCTGAATAAGATCTTTCATTCAATTTATTTTTTCTTTTCTTTTATATGGGTGCGATTCTCCTTGGGAGTCTGATTTTCTTGTTTTAAATGTGCATCCAAAACTTATATTCTTTGATTTTTTTCTTTAAACTTGTTGGCAAAACCCACCAACAAAGCCTCGTCGACAGGGGTTCTTACTCTGTCGACTCCCATCTAGTGCGATCTCCCTGAGCCCCGACCTAGACAGGTTTTACCCTGCCAAACAACATCCACAAAGTGGATGAAGTCTCACCCATAATGTTCAAGGGAGAGATATCGAAACCAAGTTTCTGGAAGTGAGGAAAGAGGATATGGGGATCTGATGGGGGGACAACATAAGTATTAGATCCAGAACTATGTAGTTGACATTAACTCATTTTTACAACTACAGAGTGCATCATGCATTTGTCACAGTATCGCTAGTGCAACAGAATCATTTATAAAACATCTCACTCATAATGCAACAAAAATGTAATAGACTTAAAACATATTGCATCAGCATCAATATAGCGAAAATGGAATAGACCATGGCGACAGTATAACAGATTGCAGCATCATGATAAAGAAGATCGTAGCATCATAGCATATTAGATCACAGTAGGAATTAAAGATAACATCTATGAAACAACTTTCATATCATATTAATTTTGCACAAAGGATCCAAAATACACAATTATTCTCCAAAATAGGAGGTTGAATACATCAGGGAAAACCCAGATAGATGGCAGATACAACAGGAAATTCTCCCAAACCCTAAACTGATTGCACTAGACCTCATGCGACAATCATGCTCCAGATAATGCCAATTCTCAGATCATTCTCATGTTACTATATCGATTCAATTGCAAAACTAGTTCTATAAATAGGCTTGTGCCTTTACATTGAGGGCCCACTTCTAACTAACTTATAATCACTAATGACCTATTGTGACAAAACTTGGTCAAATAATATATAAAATATTCAAAACGGTTATTCTTCCACCCATTGCGCTGATATGGCCTTGCGCGGTACCGCGTGATCTTGCGCAATTGCCACAACGCTACGCAACTCACTTCCCAAAACCCCTGCCGAAAACATTTCCTTACATTCTTACATCCTTGCTTATTTGGTTTAAGGATCCTGTGATGTCATGTGTTATGTTGAAACAAGTTCCTCCTCTTCTGAATATGAATATGACAGATTGAGGACTTATCACCCATATTCGTAACTTGCAGGGGATCAACAAGCTTCAAAATTACACAAATTGTTCTTGCTAGAGCATCATACCACCTAGTACCATGGTCACATACACATCATTAGAGGAAATTTGGGGTGTAAAATGGGCCTTATAAGAAAATGTGCCAACAATAAATTTTGTGAGTTGGAATTCATGAAAAAATAGAATTTCAATCAAATGAGTCAACCATAATGGTTGAATTGACATATTTGTCATAAAAGAAAACTATTTTTTTTGTTCGTATTTTCGACATATCTCCTTGTGTTTTTACTCAAATTCTAAGTGGGAGAGCTCGTGGATGTGGAATTGAATTCCGCATCCAATGAGTACCCACACTGCATACTTTTGATGGACCCCGCTACCCCAAAAATAAGAAACACTTGAAAAAAATGTGATGATGATGTCATCATCATGTTTTTTTTGTATTTATTATTTTTGGGGTAGTGGGGTCTGTCAAAAGTATGCAATGTGGGTACTCGTTGGATGTGGAATTAAATTTCGCATCCAACGAGATCTCCCTCTCGAAATTTGAGGAAAGAAACAAGGAGATATGTAGAAAATACGAACACAAAAAGTAGTTTTTTTCAATCTTCCTCCAAAATTGATAACTATTATTTTATTATTTTCCTTAGGAGGCCCATTTTAGACCTCAAATTTCCTCTAATGAGGACACACTTTCATTTTTTTTGTACCTATGTTATATATTCCAAACCTTGGTTATGTTGGTCTAGAAAGGTATTTGGGGCTTTTAGGATCATTAATGCATCCGGAGCTCCCACGCTTGATCATTTAGGAGACACATGCACCCTCATTTATGACACTTCAATCCTTGGTGTGATCCCAATCCTTAAAACAAGGAATTGGTTTAACCAAAGGCACCCATGCATTGAATTTGAGTGTTTTTTGCTCTTTTGGACCATTTATTACTGCCTAGAGCCACTCCCACTCACCCATGCACTATAGCACGCCTATAATACCCTCATTTATGTCCTATAATGCTTCACGCACATTCACATGGCCATGTGTGACTGTTTGAGATGTTTTGGGAGCTCATTGGTCCATTTAGGGGGGTTTGAGGTCCAATCTAAGCCTGCCACATGTATGCCTCCAATTTGCCTCCAAATTCTATGGATTTTCACTTATTGTATCATATTCATGTTCCATACATATTTATATGTTGGAAATTATTAGAAACTTGAGTTATTGGCACTATTCCTATGTGTTAATTTTTCTCTTTTCCCTATTTTTTATGCATAGTTTGTTAAATTACTGAGGTGTGAGGATTCCCTTAGATATTATATCTTGATGTGAAAAATATTTTAACATGGTATCAGATCACTCTGGAGCTTCAAGTCGAATTTAGAGAGTTTGAGTTGCAATCTAGGGCCTCCTCTAGAAAAAATCGAGTGTTTGCATTATAGCTAGTTCCAGTGTCTTTGTCACTCAGTGCGTAAGAAGAAATGGACTAGAGTCATGTATTTATTAAACCATTCAATTATTATTATTGGAAGTCTGAAATGGTGATCCAGATGAGGTCGAAAGGCCTCTATAGAGTAACCATTAGGACTGAGAACAATCCCAATTATGTCATGGAAAAATGGAAGTACTTCAACATGTTGGATGAGGCATTCATGATGCTTTATCTAAGTATTTTGAGCGATATTCTCTTCCATGTACAATATTACTACACCCAATGAATTCTGGTTCAAGATCAAGTCATTGTTATGGAATAGTAATGAGATGAGAGGAAACCAACTCAAAAATGAGTTGATCACATTGAGCCCAACTCACTTTGAGACTTGGTCCAGGATTTCCTGACAAATTTCAAATCCTTGGTACTTCAGCTGAAACAATGTGGTATAAATAAGAAATAGGAGCAACTAATCTTGTCCATTCTTTATAATCTAGGCCCCGAGTATTCAATGTTTGTCTCCACATTCCCCTGAGGCAAGCTGACAGTTTGAAATTACAGAATACCTACCATGGAAGACTTCATAGAGTCTCTAACATAGGAACAAGACAAATTGGTGAAAATGGGTACCATCAAATCCACCAAGGATCAAGCCCTTACTACATTTGTTTTGAATCAAGACAAATGTAATAATAAATCCAAAGATTCGAAGCAGCAAGAGAAGAAGAAGTAGGAGAATCCCAAATCTTCAGATGCGGGTTCAAATACTAACAAGGACAACAAGAATAAGAAGCAAGAGAAGAAAAAATGCACTTATTGTCAAAAATTTTGGAATGCAGAGAGTGCATGCATAAATAAAACCATTTACATGATGGTTCAACTCTTTGAGAAGAACAACATCCCCCTTCCAAAAGGTGCAAGGAAGAAAGAGGGAGGTTTAATCTCAGAGAACAAGGATAGATTCCATGCACTGGTTGTTGGATCTTCAAGCTCTTCTTCCTTCATCATATATTTAGGTGCCTTAAGGCACATGGCTTCCATAAAAGACTAATTATCGGCCATACATCCTTATAGTGGTCCATCTATCCTCATGGGTGATGACTCTAAGATCCCAGCCAAAGGGATTGGCAGGATCAACATTGACAATGGGTACTTTAACAATGTGTTTTAATGTGCCTAATATTCCAGCCAATCTAATTTCTGTCTATCAAATGGCACACATAGGTACAACCAAGAGAGTAAAATTTACTCAATATGATGTATAAATATCAAAAATTTCTACAGGCCAAGTTGTTGCAATGGGTATTGTAGATCATGAGTCGATGATGTAGAAGTTATCTCACTTTATTCCTTAGTCCCAAGGGAATATGCTTCTGTCGCATAACAATGAGAACGGAAATCTATGGCATGAGAGTTATGTAAACCTAAACTATATGTATCTTCAAGCATTGAGCAAATACAACATGGTTGAAGGGATTCCAAGCATCAAGTTTTTCAAAGGCACATGCAAGGGATGCATAGTTGGGAAATATGCAGAGCACAAGTATGAAAAGGGAAACGAAATAAGGGTTGTATAAGTGCTTGATTTCATCAATTAATATATGATAGGAACAATCCCCACACCCTCCTATGTAAAATTAAGGTAATTTTTAACTTTCATAGATGATTTCTCAAGGTACTGTTAGGTGTATTTTCTCAAGAAAAAATATGAAGTGTTTGAGACCTTCAAAGTCATCGAGGCTTTAGTTGAGAACTTGAGTGGGAATAAAATAAAAGTAATAAGGAATGGTAATGGAAAGTATTATTTAAATAATAACCTACAACAGCTATGTGAGGGGAGTGGCATTCAAATTTAACATTCGGTGCCTTACACACCACAACAAAATGGTGTTGTAGAGAGCAAGAATAGAGATTTGAATGAGATGGCCACATGCATGTTGGAGGATAAGGATTTGCATCCAAATATATGGGATGAACCCATAAATTATGCTGAATATGTTTAGAAAATAGTTCCACACAAATAATTGGAATAGAAAACTCCATTTAAGGCTTGGAGTGGTCACAAGCCCAATGTTTCTCATTTCAGGGTTTTTGTCTCAAAGGCTTGGGATAGAATTCCTCCCAAGAAGAGAAAGGACTTGCAAACTCAATGAAAGGAGTCCATAATAGTTGTATATTACAAATATTCAAATGGATACAATCCATTTTATCCCTCATATCAGAAAAATAATCATTGAAATAAGTGTGCAGTTCGAAGAAGAGCCCATGCAGTAGATCGAACTAGTCAAGGGGGGTTGCTCACACCCTCCACTCAATGATGATGTAAGTGATGATTATGTCTCTGATTTTTTTATTCTGATATGGAATATGAATATTATGAAATTCATGAATATCATGACTCACCCATAAGGCCAAAGTGGGCTGAGAAAACCATACAAGTATCTCGTGATCATGTTGGAGATCCCCTAGACTCTAGGAAGGCTAGATCTCAATTTCACAATGCTTTCTCTACTTGAATATTTCATATAGGTGATTCAAGATGGTTGGATATGATACTAATTCATATTAGGAAGAATCACATGACCCAATATGGAAAAAATCCATGCAATAAGAGTTCAAGTCTTTGCAATATAATGAAACTTGGGATTTGGTTCCTCTACCTTCCAAGAGGAAACTAGTGCAATGTAAGTGGGTCTATAAGACCAACGTGGCTGCTGATGGTTATTATATCAAGTAAAATTATAGGTTGGTTTCCAAAGGCTTCTCTCAAGTCCATGGAGTGGACTATATAGATATATTTGCACCGGTTTCAAAGATGGACTCTATTAGGATAATTTTGGCCATTATTGCATCTAAGCAATGGGAGATGCACCACATGGATGTGAAGAGTGATTTTATTCATGGGTTAATTTATGAGAATATTTATATGTATCAGCATGAAGGTTTCATTCATTATCCATAACTTGTTTTCAGGTTGAAAAAAGTCTTTTTGTGGCCTCAAGCAAGCCCCCAGGGCTTGGTATGCCAAGATGGACAGCTTTCTTCTATCACTGGGATTTGAAAGATGAAAATATGATCATAATGTATATTTACAGAATTTATATGATTCATTTCAGATATAGTACTGTATTTTGATGATATTTTGATCACTATAAGTTTAATTTTTTATATAGGTTCAATTAAGTCTTCTTTGCATAGTGCATTTTCAATGACTAACCTTGGATTGTTGAAACAATTTCTTGGCTTGGAGATTGAGAAATATGATGCAGGTATCAAGGTCATCCAATAAAATTATGATGAATACCTATTATTTAATTTAAAAATGGTTAACTTTAATGAATCCAATTGTACCTTCCTTTCAGGATTGAAACTAGGTAAGTTTGGTTCATCTCCATTGGTGGACAACTCATTGTATAGACAACTAGTTGAGAGCTTGTTGTATCTCACACAGTCCCGACCTGATTTGGATTATACAATAGGTGTTTTTGCAAGGTATATTCAGTAGCCTCATGATATCCATTGGAAGGATGCTAAAATTATATTTCATTATGTGCAAGGAAACAAACACTTTGTGATACACTATGCTGCTAGTTCTCCTCTAGAACTAGTTGGACTTACTGATTTCGATTGGGATCGAGATTCAATTGACAAAAATTAGACTTATGGTTATGTATTCATTCTTTCATATGGTCCCATATTCTATTCAAGTAAGAAACAACACACTATATCCCTTTCATTGGCAGAGGATCAGTAAATGCAACTACACAATGTGTGTGGTTGCAATGAATTCTTGGAGAACTTGGTTTTTTGTTTGATTCACCCACTTTCATTTGGTGTGAAAATAAAAGTGAAATTAATATTTCCAATGATATAGTATAGGGATATATGACCAAGAACATTGATATACACATGCACTACATCCATATCTTGGTGCATGAGCAGGTGATACCATTGCAATATTTCCCATCCACAGAGAAAACTGATGACATCTTCACCAAGAGCTTCACGGAGAATACATTCACCTATATGAGGTCAATCCTTGGAGTGGATGACATATGGTGATAAATTATACTCACTTTCATATTTTTTTCCATGTCCATTTTAGAGGGTATTTTTTTCCCATTCGATTTTCTTCCTTACCTTGGTTATATGGACAAATAAATTTTTGTAAGAGGTGACTTGAGACTTAGTTGCCAAGGCCTCAATTTTTTATATGTTTACACTAATTCAGGATTAAGGGATAGTTTTATAGCATCATACCACCTAGTACCATGGTCACATACACCTAGGATACACTTTCATTTGTTTTGTACTTATGTCATATGGTCCAAACCTTGGTTATGTTGGTCTAGCAAGGTATTTATGGGTTTTGTACTCATTAATGCACCCAAGCACCCACATTTGATCATTCATGAGACACATGCACCCTCATTTATGAAATTTCACTCCTTGTTTCACTCCCACTCCTTAAAACAAGGAACTAGTTTGACCAGAGGCGCCCATGCATTGTATTTGAGTGTTTTTTGATCTTTTGGACCATTTATTTCTTCCTAGAGCCACTCCCACTCACCCATGCATTCCAAAACACCTATATTACCCTCATTTATGTCATAGAATGTTTCACCCACGTTCACAATTCCATGTGTGGCCATTTGAGGTGGTTTGAGAGCTCATTGGTCCACCTAGGGGGGTTTGAGGTCCAATCTAATCCGGTCACATGTATGCCTCCAATTTTCCTCCAAAGGCTAACAATTTTCACCTAGTGTATTATAATAATTTTCCAGACATATTTACATGTTGGAAATTAATATAAACTTTAGTTACTGGCACTATTCCTATGTGTTAATTTTTCTCTTTACACTGTTGTTTTGTATAGTTTCTGAAATTATTGAGTTGTAAGGATTACCTTAGATCCTAGATCTTGTCATGAATCATATTTTCAGATTTATTGATAAGTGAAGGGAATGATAATATTGATTTTGTATTTTTTATTAAAATATGACGAAAATGGTGTGAATGTTGGGATGCTTAGCCAATTATGAACATGATTATAGTCATGCAAAGGTTTGATTGGATATAGTGATAGCATGGGAAAACATTATTTTAGTTGTGTATGAAATTGCATTCATGAGAATATCAATTCAAGTTAGTGAGGTAGCTACCCAATTAAGATAATAATTCTACATATGTTAGTCACACATTCCAAACAAATAACAACCTTACCATAATTACATGGATACAAACTGGTTGATTTTCATGGCTTGGAAGAAATTGAATTCATGTTGTCATAGAACTAAGTATTTTTTTCCTTTTCTCTTTATCTTGACTCTGATGATATTATTGCAATCCTTATTTGATTTGGTCATCATGGATATGGCCTGATCTTATCTTTGAAAAATATTGTTAACCTTCCTTTGCACTACTAGAAGTTGTAGCTATACCTGTCATTTATGTCTCATGCTTTTGAATGGACTACTAGATGGAAATTCTAGCACTACTAGAATTAGTCATTCTGGTAGTCACATTGTGCTAAATGGAATGCATTTGGATACCCGTACTTGACCTTATGATAACTTTGTCCTGGTGTATAATGAGAGTTGCTAGTTTCAAATATGTCCTTGTCAGTACTTCTGTTTATTTCAATAAAACTTTCATTTTTTCTATAGTATCTCTAGAGTCTTCATCTCATCACCTCTCTATGAAACATCCTTGCATATGAATAAAATGCATTGATGATGAATGTAAGGGAGACTCAATGGATTATCAACCCTTAATGAATGTCGTTAACCAATGTGAGGTTCACCACCAATAATGTCAACAAAAACCAAGGAACTTGTGATGCATCCTGACAAGAGTGAATGAATGTCTTGATGTTGAAACCCCTATAGTATCCAACTATCAGAAGGGATTGATGCATCCCCACTACTGTTAGCAAAAAATAATCTTATAATGTCTAGTCTTGGAACCTTAATGATGTGTTATAGTCTATGGGTCAAGGTTGTTGGATGGAAGGCCTTGATGAATCCTTCATCACTTCAACACAAGTAAGAACATAGAATTTATTGAAATGAAAAACATAACTTTCACTATAAATATCATCATCCAAAAGTTTTATAATACTCTACTAATTCCCTATGTATTTTTCTCGATCATGGGCTAGTTAATGCTCGTCAATATTACATTTTTAGGGAGTCTAAAAATACTTAAGAAAACTCTAGGGGGTATCTTTGTCATAGTTGATGACCGATCAAGAAAAATATTTAATTATAATCTAGGAACAGTTCCTTTTCTATAAGTAGTCCACTAAGTTCAGATAAAGAGATAAACCTACACTCAATAGATGCCCAACTCATGTTTTATTGAGCACCAGAAAGAATACAAGAAGCTGAAAATTTATTACTTGAAAAAATTATTTTCATTTATTCAATTGAAATATAAATAATTCAAAGAAAGAAAAATAGGAAAAGGAAGATTAATTTTATCTTACTCTCTCCATCTGCATTTGTTCTCCTTCTCAAATTTTCAAATTTCTTGTTATTGGAAGTTTTGCTAGTTTTATTACCAATTTTCCTTCGATCTCAATTACCATAAAATTTGGAGCTTCTTATTACTAAGTTTCTCAAAAATTAAAAATTTTGTTTGGATGATATTTGGAGAGGATTTTAGGACCATCATGATGCATAATAACACCAAGTTTGAGCAAAACCCAGTTTATGGTTTGTGATAAAAACTCAAAATGGATGTAGGTGATCATGGCTTGTTTCTCAAAAAATACAAACCGGTTTGACTTTAAAATTTCAAGATTCTTTCATCTTACCTTGTTTCCTCTAACCTCTAAATTTTGTGGCAATACAATGCTCATTTTTCAACATATGGTTAAAACAACTTCTGCACATAATGGAAAAAACCAGAGTGCTAGAGATGAAATTTCTATGCATATTCTTTCTTGTTGATGTAAGGAAGGAAGGAATAGGAAGGTAAGCATCTTAATGTACCTTTGATAAAAATACACATTTCCATTTTCATCCTATAGGATAATAAAATAGTTGAACCAATAAAATATTTCACCTATAGTAGTTAGCATAGTGGGGACAAGTTTTAGCAACACTATGTAGTTCCTGGAACATAATTAGAGGAACACTATCAGCTAGTTGGGAGAGACATATTGACAAGTCACCTTATTGATTTGAAAATAAAAACATCATGGTATTCCTTGTATATCACAAAATTTAAATCAACATAGAAGATGTTACTCATCCTTTTGTATAGTATTGATGCAAATGATGTGTCTATATCAATAGTCATTGTACAAATACATAAACAAATTCATTCATAAAACAAAAATCGAATATCTATTCCATCATTTCACAAGAGTGGAGCATAGACCTTTTTCTTATTAGAATCATTTTATAGGAAACTTGTACTTCTCTTAGGTGCACATTAGTATGGGTGGTTTGATGTTGTTTATCCATACAAACATCTAGTAATGTTCACCCATAACTGTCACAACCACATTTCCTTGTACCAGCACTGAATTTATGAGAAAATGATTGGCACTTTATTTGTCAATTGGTAGTTGGTTTACAAATGGAACACTTGGGATTTCATAAGAATTTCAAATATTTTTCCACTTAATTTGACCAAGTTTTTTTTCGGGAAAAGGACAGCAAAAAATCAACACTTGTAGGGAACAATTGTATGGGTTCCTTTTATATGGATGGCCTCTTGAGTTGGACTAAAAGTGTTTTTAGGGAATGGGTTGAAGATATAATTTATGAGCAAATATAATCAAGATTACACATTGTTGGGATTAATTAATTCTCCTTTTCCCAAATATAGTCTGTTTGGTCTATTTTTCTAACTTAGGGTGTAATTATTACTGTACTACAATGTGGGGGACACCCATAGAGGTCATATACCACTTACTTCATGTGCATGAATGAGTTTATGTGCCTCTGAGACTAATCCATATATTATAGGAGCCTACTCTGAGTTCCACCAGTATCCTCCATAAGTTGGTCATGGTTGGTAAGCATTTATGCTGAGTTAACCTCGAGTTACAATCAATTAGATCAAATTAAGTTATCCTAGCGCCATTTTTTCATAATTCAAGGGAGAGTGGCGCCTTTTTTCCACCTACCCCATCAATTAACTGATTGTAGATGGATTTGAACATCCGATGATAGACTAGTGATTTCTAGCAGTGATTTAGACATACTAGGTTAGCTAATCAGTTAGGTTGAGTTGGTAGATTTGAATCCTATCCACATGATTTGAATTCTACTTATTGTAACACCATTTTATTACTGATTAATTAATTAATATTAATTTTATCAGTATCTAAGAAATTGTTGTCTGATTTATCTGAAATTTGTGGCATGAATTTCTTGTTCACTGTACATTCTCTTTGATTATTCCACTGCATAATTCCCTTCCTACAACTTTCATATTTTCCTGTTGATCAATGGTTCACAAATTTAACATGGTATTAGAGCCTTGTTGAGGATAGAAGAAATTATTTTCTAATATCCATTGTACACCAGAAGCAGCTAAGTTTCCACATAAATCCTAGAATCATAGCAATTGTCCCTCTGGATTATGTCCATAGAAATCTATCCAGGTGTGATGGACTCTAAGAAAGAGTACATGTTGAGATGGAAAGGCTTGAAATGACATATCATTGTGAATTGAATTGGTTTTGCACTTTTCTTTGAATTTACCTATGTAGATTCTTCATCTCTCATACCCTGAATCCTTACACCCTTCAACTACACTGATTGGAGGGCATATATGTAGGTATCCTTGCGCAAGCTTGGTCTGTTTAGAATGAAAATGGGCAAAGAAACTGAGCCCCAACATTATGTTGAGAAGAAAAAAATATTGAATTGGCTTCATGTGCACTCATATCTCCCAGTGTCATTTTTTTCCACCTTGAGGGACTAAGGACTGTAATGTCCCCTTTTTGGAATTTTGGAGAAATGCATAAATTGGGAAAAATTCAAGCTTAACTAGTCATGACTTTAGAGGGTTCCAACTTTCACCAAATGGTCCTGATTTTGAAAGGAGATGGTATGATGAGTATTTATGGATGCTTTTTATCAGTATTTATACCTCTACAAACATCTTTTGGGCTAATGACAAAAAGACCAAAATTACTAGGAATTTGTGTTCAAATCCCCTGAAGGGTGATGGCCAAAATAGCTCTCCAAATCAATAATGACCCTCCAAAATTTAAGAACGGAGTATGGGAATGAGTATGAAAAATAAATGAATATCCTTAATCATGTTTATTAATTTTTTCAAATGGATTATGGTCTGCAACATTTGTAGAGTAACTTTCAATGAAATTGCTTAATATGGGGAAATTGCATAACTAACTCGATTTTGACATATGAAAGGTGGAGTTAAAGGTTATGACCAATATGTGAAATATAGGGACCATATACATAATTCCAATGGATTCTACAACAGTATTAAACACCATAGAAATCCATTTATACAATTCTGGTATACAACTCATTCAGTATGAGGGTCAAATACATGAAAACTAGTGAATTAGTAGCATGGAATTGCAAGAGTTTCACATATGGATTTCTTAGATTTAAACCCACAAATAATAGTGACATGAAATTAAATAGTAATACATCATATATGGATTTCACAAAATAATCAAACTCATATAACATCCCTCATACAAATATGATACAAGACTCCTTCAAGATTGAACCTAAAGTCATGGAAACTAGTGATTCAATGGTATGGGAATGCAATCTTTTCACACATGAGTTTATTGGATTTAACCCAACAGAGGATAAGGAATTTAAATTACAGAGTAATGCATCATATATGGCTTTCCCAACATCATCCAACTCATATAATATCCCTCATACAAATCTGGTATAAAACTACTTCAAGATTGAAGCCAAATCCATGAAGACTAGTGATACAAGGGCATAAGTATGCAATCTTTTCATACATGTATCTATGATATTTCAAATTAAAAAGAATTTGGACATAATATTACAGAGCCATACATCATATATTGATTCCCCACCATCATAAAACTCATATAAATGTCCTCATACAAATCTGATATAAAGCTACTTCAATATTGAAGCCACATCCATGAAAACTAGTTATTCAAGAGCATGGGGAATACGAGCCTTTCATACACGTATTTCTGAGATTTATATTTATAGAGAATATGGATATGATATTATAGATCTATTGAGCCTTATTTTGTTATCATTTTTGGCGATTAAATAACACATTTTAACACATATTTTATTATCTTTAGTATGTTTTATGTCATGCAGATCGTTATTTCAGCACAAGGTAAGAACAAATTTGATGTTATTATAAATTCGGTTATTAATATCATTTTTATGATCTTATTAACTCAAAAGTATATTATTTAAAGCATATTTAATGTATTATTTGATATGTGTATTTGTTTGTAGATTTTATAGTTCGTTTGGGCAAAATTAACACCAAAACATATTCCACTTTCCTTTCGCACCATATGTCCAGATCACGATCCAGCTTGGCGTTCGGCTCGCCATCCAGCCGTCATGCGAAATTTGCTGATCGTTTGCCACCTTTTCCCTAGATCAATGCACATCCAGCTCATGATTCAGTGTTCTGTTTAGTTCGTCGGTCAGCTCACCCATTAGCCTACGCGTTGTCCATAATCGATTTTGAGCATTAAATAGCCTGTAATATCGTTCGCTCACCATAACGCCAACCATCTATGTGCTGGACCGATGCATTTAACTCATCCTCTAACAGGATTTCCACTTAGCTGCTTGTTATCAATTTGTTTAAAGGGATGGACATCCGCTTTTCACTCACGACCTCTCTGTTTTAATATTAAACTATCACAAGCCTGTGTGTTTAAGGGATGGAACAACCTACGTTCTAGAAGAGCGATTGTGTCACCACCCTTTCTCTCCACAACACCACTAGCCTACATGCTCGCGCTGATGAGGGACCTGCATTCTAGAATCCTTCCATTGTGTATAAGCCTGTGGTCACCACCAGTCCATCCTCCACGCTAAGGAAGGGGTTGTCCCACATCAAGCACACTGAAGAAGCATGTTCACGCTAAAGAAGGAGCAGACTCACCACATCATGCTCGATCACACTGAATGAAGAGCCAAACTATGCATTGGTTTCAAATCAATTATGTGCTTTAAAGATTGTCTAAAATTAGAGAGCAGTCGACCTTTGCAGGTCGAATTGCTCATCTCTCATGTAAACTATATATATCTCAGTCTCTGAATACAAAGCAAAGTTAGTCAGAGATAATTAGTTTGTCATAGTTTTTATAAGCACTGTAATTCCATTTTTGAATCTAAATAAAGAGTTGTATGCATTGCTGTTGAAGATTGCATTTGAGTAGGAGTTAGCAGGCTTCACCCATGATTGTTAAGAGGGCCCCTAATCAACGAGAGGTTCATTTCTTTGTTTAATTTAGTTCTTTCTTTTCTGTTTTAGTTAGTTTAGTTTAATTTCCATATTTTTTTTATTATATAATAGTAAATGCTATTTTATTTCATGTTTCCAGTTTGCTTTCATTAGTTAATAGTAAATGCTATTTTATTTCCTATATTGCATTAGCTTAGTTTTATTTCAGCAGTTAAATAAGTAGATGTGCACATAGCTTTGCTTTCAGTCATTTATTTTCAGTTATTTGCTTTTAGTTAGTTTGTTTACAACTATTTCATTCCAGTATTGCTTTCAGTTTGTATTTAAAATACAATGAATAGTTTGCTTCCATTACAATTCAGTCTTGTTTATTTATTTCCTGTTATGAATTTACTTATATAGATAGTTTACATTCATTTATATTTAGTTCTGTTTATTTATTTCTTGCCATGAATTTGTTTAAGTTAATTTCTAGTTTGTTTAAATCGATTTCCAGCTTACTAATTAGTTTAATATGCAATGCTTTCTTTTTGTTTAAAAGTTAATTTGAAGTTAATTTGATGATTAAATAGGTTTGTTTATTGATTCCATGCATTAGGTTTAGAACTGCATAACTTTAGCTAAAGAATTAATTAATTTAGGTTAGTTTTTACCATTTTTACGGTATAGAACTATCCAATCTGCCATTCAGTCACCCTTTACAGACCTACTATTCAGTCTGTCATTTAAA
This sequence comes from Pseudotsuga menziesii, assembly GCA_001517045.1. NCBI lineage: Eukaryota > Viridiplantae > Streptophyta > Pinopsida > Pinales > Pinaceae > Pseudotsuga > Pseudotsuga menziesii. Next base: position 1,412,262 of record LPNX010538462.1, read on the forward strand.
CCTCGGTTCTATTTTTACTGTTTTTTATGTATTTTGGGATTGTTTCTAGTTTTTTTTTGTCAATATTTGGATTATGTTTGTAGTTGGTAATTTTATTTAAGCATTACAATTAAAGTTTGATTGTTTTAGGTTATGATTAAGGTTTTATTTTTTTTCTTTTATTTTCTTTTCACCTTAAATTAAATATAGATTAAGTTGTTCTTATTTCTTGAATATTTGAACACTGATTTTGTTTTAGTGTTGTTTTATGTCATAGTTATCTTAGTTTGCATATAGAGTTTAGGGTTAGATGTATTATTTTTAAGAGGAAGTTAAATTATTTGTAATCATAGGAATCATTCTTGTTTTTGGTATGTGTTTATTGAAGAATAAAGTTGAAATATCTTTATTAAGTTTTCTAGTTGCTTCTGTTTATTATCTTTATTAAGTTTTCTACTTGCTTCTTTCAAAAGTTTTATTTATTAATTTTTCTACTTGCTTTTCAGTTTTCTATTTTTGTTAGATAAGTTGAATTTTTACCCCAACCTTCCACTTAATGAGTAGTTAGTTGATTATTTTTCAATTCAGTTGTTATAATTCCTTTTATGAGTTAGTGTCTGAAGTTATAAGTATTATTGTTTATGCCTTTCTTTTTAGTAGTTGTTTAAATTTGATATTCTAGTCTAGTCCAGTTATTTAGATAGTTTTAGGAGTTTGACTTGGTTTTTTATCTTTCGATCTTTTTTTTATTAAAATATCTCCATGACACCCTAGGATCATTTCTACCTTTGCATATATTTTGTATCAACTCTAAGCCCACCAGCCTTGGTCAATAATTAAATATTAGGTGTATTTAAGATAGTAGAAAACACACAACACTTTTGGCGCTGTTGTCGGGGATCTTTTATGATCCTATACATGACTGTGCTGAGGTATACATGGATGATTTTAAAGCCTATGGTAATAGTTTTCAAGAAGCTCTTGAAAACCTTGCGAAATTTTTGATCCGATGTCAAGAGACAAACTTATCTCTTAGTCATGAAAAGCGTAAAATATTACTAACAGAAGGTATAGTTTTAGGAAACCATATTTCTTCTCAAGGAATTAAGGTAGACCCTGCTAAGATCGAAGTAATAGTTGGCCTTCTCTCTCCAAAAGCCCAAAAGGACTTGAGAATATTTCTGGGTCATGCAGGCTATTATCCCTGTTTTATTGAAAACTTTACAAAGATAGCTGCACCAATGTTTAAATTGCTTGTAAAAGATGTAGAATTCCAATGGATAGAATCTTATCAAAATGCTTTTGAGATTTTAAAAGCTAAAATATCAGTAGCACCAATACTTAGGGGCCCTGGGCCCTTCCCTTTCATATATCTACTGATGCCTCTAAAACGGCTATAGGAGGATTCCTAGGCCAAAAAAAAGGACAATCATCTTATGCCATTTATTTTATCAGCAAAAATCTTTCTCCTGTCGAACTAAACTATATCGTTACTGAAAAATAATTTTTGGCAGTAGTTTATTCTATTAATAAATTCTGCCACTATATTACATGGTATGAAGTTTTTGTGCACACTGATCACTCTGCCATTAGATTCTTAATGAATAAATCAATCACCAATGGTAGAGTTTCCCGATGGCTTCTTCTATTACAAGAATTTAATATTACCATCATTGATCAACCTGGTAAAGAAAACTTAGTAGCAGATTTTATTTCTTGTATACAACACGATAGTGATACTAAAATTGTTGATGATACTTTTCCTGACAAACATCTGTTTGTTGTATCTATTCAAACCCATTGGTTTGATGATATTACAAACTATCTAGCGACTGGAAAAGTACCACACCATTTGGATCCATACGAGAAATGCTACATAATAGTGCAAAGCTCTACCTATTCCTGGGTTGATAATGACCTTTTTCACACTAGCCCAAATCTTATTATTAGAAGATGTGTGTGAGAGGATGAAATGACAGGCATCCTCCAAGCATGCCATGATGGACCATGTGGATGACACTTTTCTGATAGACGGACAACATACAAAGTACTGCACTCTGGTTATTACTGGCCAAGCATTTTTAAGGATGCTGCCAAGTACATTAAAGGATGTGATAGTTGTCGAAGAATGGGTAGACCCACAACATTATACCAAATGCCTTTACAACCTCAGGTCATGATTGAGCCTTTTGAAAAATGGGCTCTTTATTTTGTGGGACCAATCTCTCCCATGTCTTGTAAAAATAAATATATCTTTTTTTGCACAGATTATGTTACCAAATGGGTATAAGCTAAAGATTTGTTTATGGCTACAAAGAAATCTATAGTAGAATTCATATATGAAGAAATATTTACCCGATTTGGTGTACCCAGAGAAATTGTCACAAACCAAGGTACTCAATTCACTTCCAAATTAATGCAAGAGCTCACTGTGAAGTATGGTACCCGACATTGCAAGTATTCACCTTACCATACTTAGGCTAATGGCTAGGTAGAATCAACCAAAAAAGTATTAGAATCTATTTTAACCAAGACTATTCACTTACATCATAAGGATTGGGCGGATAGACTTTCGGAGGCTTTATGGGCCTATAGGATAACATGGAGAAATACTATCGGGAATACCCCCTATGCGTTAGTATATGGAAAACAAGTCCTTTTACCTATTGAATTTCAAGTTAAAACCTTTCGTATGGAAGCACAGTTAGGTATGAATTTGGAAGAAGCACAGAAACAATGAATCCTATAGATTAATGAATTAGATGAAATTAGACAGGCTGCATTCCAAAGAACCATGCTAATACAAAATCAATGAAAGCAATGGCATGATAATTTTATCAAGCAAAAGTAATTTAATGCCAGAGATTTGGCATTACTATTCGATTCATGGTTTAAAAACTTTAAAGGAAAATTAACTACTCGTTGGTTGGGCCCTTATGAAGTAGTTACAGCTTTTGACAATGGATCAGTAAAAATTAAAAAAATTGAAGGCTCAGAAGTTTCCTTTATAGTGAATGGACATAGACTTAGGCTTTATCATCAACCAACATCTAGACATGATTTCGTACAAAATGTTTTACAGCAAAGATAAATGGAATTGATTGAAGAGGAATTTATTCCTCCTCCTCCTGATCCGTGAAATCATTTTGGGTTATCATCACTTGTATATATGTAGATATGTTTTTGCTTCTATAAATAAATAAGAGCCACTTCTGATCAAATAAATTAGATTCGACTCTTTTACTTTCTATGTTTTTATGAATAAATTGAATCATTTAACAAGTGGTTTTGCAGTTTGATCATGGATACTTTATCTCTATAAGCAGCTCATGAAGTATTATCTGGAAAAGGTAATTACACTCGTAAGGTATCTTAACTTTTCTTAATTTTCAGTTTGTAGTGACAATTAAGGATAACTCCTTGCATATCATTCTTACCCGATCCTTTTATGATTCAGATAGTTTCTGATATTTTGATTCAGACATGTATATTTCTGGTTTGTAATTTCGAATAGTGCTTGAAAAGACCTATTTTCATTATCATTCATCTTCCACCTATGGATTACTAGTTCATCCTATACTTGTTATCAAAACTTGTCTCTTAAATATCTCTTTGTGATAACTCGAGAGTAGGTGGAATTTTTACTTGTGGGGAACATTACTTATCTCTTCTGAAAAGGATGTATTTTAAGGTCAAAGAACATCTTTAAGTTATTCTCTTTTGACATGATTTATGATTAAGGCCAGTATGAAAAGCTATTTGTAATTTTATTTCTGTAAAATTGAATTATGTGTTTTAGTAGGGCTTAGCACACTCTAGTACCAATCGGCTTCTATATATTCAATATCATTATATACAAGGCAAACCCGTCAGAGTACTAAATAGTCCTGTTGGCAGCGGGTCAATGCTGCGTAACAACTTAAAACCAAAAAACTCGATAAATGCAAGTAAACCCATCGGGGTACTGAATAGGCTCGTTGGCAGTGGGACTATACTTGCATGGTACCAAGATAAACCCATCGGGGTACTGAATAGGATCGCTAGAAGCGGGGCAATATCGGGTAAAGAGGTCTGGTTAATGCACTACTATGCACATGATTCGTAAAATAATGATCATATATAGGAAATTTAAAAAAAAAATATTATTATATATAAAATGTTAAGGCCCATTCTATTTACTGTCACTTGAGAATCGTTGTAAGTTGGGCTTGTACCTGGCCATCTAATTCAATCAATATCTAAGATGTTATTATCCTCAAAATGGGACCCATAGTTACATCTCTCACACACTCCGGGGTAAACTTAAAGTAGTTTATGATGACAATATATCTTTACAATGAGGCATAGATGTCTAGCTTTTCCTATGGAATTCTTTCGATTATATTATTATCTCTTTATATGGTATTTCTCAACACTGTTATTTTTCATAAATATTCATATCTGAATCACTGTCCTTTACTAGTTAATTTTTATTTTCTTTATAAAATAATAATAGCATACTCGCACTTTTTATTATCTGAAATAAACTATTCTTCTCCTTTGCATGAGGAAATGCCATATCTTTGGTTTGGGGGAGGATTAGGAAGATTCATAAAAAAATATTTGTTTGCTTTTATCTTTTTATGACAAACTTCCTTATCTATGAAAAATGTTAAAGTGTTTTCAGGTTATAGCATGAAGCATGTTTTTACAAAAATATATCAATCAATCAATATGAAGGATTTGATGGAAGACTTTACGAAGGATCTGAATAATGGTTCAGATAATGGTCTGAATGAGATATTGTGGTATTATACCATGAATGATTAAAATTCATCAAATTTTGTTTTTGAAAATAGTTTTATTTTTGTATGGATGCTTTAACCTTAAAATTTATTTTGTTATCATTTTACTGTTAGCATCTTTTTATTTAAATACACAAGAAAACTATTTTTCTTGTTAACTCAGAATGTTATTTATGCATTTGTGATATATGTTCAAGCTGTCCAAAGTTTTACTTTGGACATGGTTGAACTAACTATAAACTTTATAATTTTATTTATCACATGCATATGTTTGTTAAATGACACACATCTTGAATTTTGCTATAATGGCATGGTCTCCTAAGAAATCCAAACCTTTTACTATTCCATCATTTTTCTAAGACTGGTAAAATATTTTCTATTTTGACATAAAATAAATATTCTTTTATAAGATTACAGTTTAAATTATTCCCTTCATTCGCCAAGTCACAAGGCAGTTACTAGCGCAACTTTGCCTTCTTCCTTAATCATTTTCTTTTTGCTCAGTCGGACCTGACATTTCTTTGGTTTGGGGGAATGTTGAACCTCATTTTGTTATCATTTTTGGCGATTAAATAACACATTTTAAAACATATTTTATTTTCTTTAGTATGTTTTATGTCATGCAGATCGTTATTTCAACACAAGGTAAAAACAAATTTGATGTTATTATAACTTTGGTTATTAATATCATTTTTATGATTTTATTAACTCAAAGGTATATTATTTAAAGAATATTTAATGTATTATTTGATTTGTATATTTGTTTGCAGATTTTATAGTTCGTTTGGGCAAATTAACACCAAAACATATTCAACTTTCCTTTCGTACCATATGTCCAGCTCATGATCCAGCTTGACGTTCAACTCGTCATCCAGCCATTGCATGAAATTCACTGATCGTTGCCACGTTTTCCCTAGATCGATGCACATCCATCTCACGGTTCAGTGTTCCATTTAGTTCGCCATTCAACTCACCCATCAGCCTGCGCATTGTCCATAATCGGTTTTGAGCATTAAACATCCTGTAATCTCCTTCGTTCGCCATCACGCCAACCATCTCTATGCTGGACCGGTGCATTTAACTCATCCTCTAAGAGGATTGCCACTTAGCTGCTCATTATCCAAGCATTATGGACACCTATTGTTCACTCATGGCCTCTCTATTTTAATATTAAACTATCACAAGCCTGTGCATTTAAGGGATGGAACGGTCTACATTCTAGAAGACCGATTGTGTCACTGCCCTTGCTCTCCTCAACGCCACCAGTATACATGCTCGCGCTGATGAGATACCTATGTTCTAGAATCCTGCTATTGTGTACAAGCCTACACTCACCACCAGTCCATCCTCCATGCTAAGGAATGGGTCGTCACCACATCAAGCATGTTGTAGAAGCCTGTTCACGCTAAAGAAGGAGCAAACTCAACACATCATGCCACGATCACGCTGAATGAAGAGCCAGAATATGCATTGGTTTCAAATCAATTATGTGCTTTAAAGATTGTATAAAATTAGAGAGCACTTGACCTTTGCAGGTCGACTTGCTCATCTCTCATGTAAACTATTTATATCAGTCTTTGAATGCAAAGAAAAGTTAGTTAGAGATAGTCAGTTAGTCATAGTTTTTATAAGAATTGTAATTCCATTTTTGAATACGAATAAAGAACTGTATGCATTGATGTTGAAGATTGGTTTTGAGTAGGAGTTAGAAGGCTTCACCCCTGATTGTTGAGAGGGCCCCTCATCAACGAGAGGTTCATTTATTTCTTTAATTTAGTTCTTTATTTTTTGTTTTAGTTAGTTTAGTTTAATTTCCAGTTTTTTTTTCATTAGATAATAGTAAATGCTATTTTATTTCTTGTTTCCAGTTTGCTTTCATTAGTTAATAGTAAATGCTATTTTATTTCCTATATTGCATTAGCTTAGTTTTATTTATGTAGTTAAATAAGTAAATGCGTGCACAAATTTTCTTTTAGTCATTTGTTTTCAGTTATTTGCTTTTAGTTAGTTTGTTTACAGCTATTTCATTCCAGTATTGATTTCAGTTTGTATTTCAAATACATAGAATAGTTTGCTTCCATTAGAATTTAGTCTTGTTTATTTATTTCCTGTTATGAATTTGCTTATATAAAATAGTTTGCTTTCATTTATATTTAGTTCTATTTATTTATTTCTTTCCATGAATTTGTTTAAGTTAATTTCCAGTCTGTTTAAATTAATTTCTAGTTTACTAATTAGTTTAATATGCAATGCTTTCTTTTTGTTTAAGATTTAATTTTAAGTTAATTTTTTGATTAAATAGGTTTGTTTATTCATTCCATGCATTAGGTTTAGAACTGCATAACTTCAGCTGAAGAATTAATTCACTTCGGTTAGTTTTTACCATTTTTACTGTACCGACCGCCATTCGGACTGTCTAGTCTGCCATTCAGTCACCCTTTACAGACCTATTTTTCAGTCTGTCATTTAACCCTTGGTTCTGTTTTTACTATTTTTTATGTATTTTTAGATTGTTTCTAGTTTTGTTTTTGCCAATATTTGGATTATGTTTGTAGTTGGTAATTTTATTTAAGCATTACAATTAAAGTTTGATTGTTTTAGGTTATTGATTAAGGTTTTATTGTTTTTATTTTATTTTATTTTCAACTTAAATTAAATATAGATTAAGTTGTTCTTATTTCTTGAATATTTAAACACTAATTTTGTTTTACTGCTGTTTTATGTCATAGTTATCTTCGTTTGCATATAGAGTTTAGGGTTAGATGTATTATTTTTAAGAGGAAGTTAAATTATTTGTAATCATAGGAATCATTCTTGTTTTTGGTATGTGTTTATTGAAGAATAAAGTTTAAATATCTTTATTAAGTTTTCTAGTTGCTTCTGTTTATTATCTTTATTAAGTTTTCTACTTGCTTTTTAGTTTTCTATTTTTGTAAGATAAGTTGTCTTTTTACCCCAGCCTTCTGCTTAAGGAGTAGTTAGTTGATTATTTTTCAATTCAGTTGTTATAATTCCTTTTATGAGTTAGTGTCTGAAGTTATAAGTATTATTGTTTATGTCTTTCTTTTTAGTAGTTGTTTAAATTTGATATTCCAGTCCAGTCCAATTATTTAGATAGTTTTAGGAGTTTGACTCAGTTTTGGATCTTTCGATCTTTTGTTTATTAAAATATCTCCATGACACCCTGGGAGCCTTTTTACCTTTACATATATTTTTTATCAACTCTAACCCTACTAGCCCCAGTCGATAATTAAATATTAGGTGTATTTAAGATAGTAGAAAACACAGAACAAGATCTATACATAATAAATAAAATCTTTGGCATCAACCATCCTCAGCAAGGTCCAAGAATCACTCCAATGAGTTTTCCATAAATTGTGAGTGTGGATTCCACTGGGGTTTAGAATAACTGGCAAGTTTCATGTAAATGAAGGAATGTTGTAAAGGAGGTCTCAAGTTCAAATCTCACCCTAACTTATCTGTGCCGCATGCTTGCAGGCTATGTGGACGCACCTCAGGTTATAGTGGCAGTTGATGGGAATGGACCCCATGTCACGTGAGTACCAGACCTACCCAGTTACCGATTCCCCCAGTACAAAAAATAAAAATAAAAATTGTGAGTTTGGGGAAATATAGAAGAAGGAATGGGAGAATGGGGAGATATATGAGAATTCAACTGCATGGACCTTCAACCTACAAATAAAAATCCTTCATTAATATCCCATGAGAGGTCTGAATGGCCTCTCCATCAACCAACTTGGAAAGGAATCCAACTCCCTCGAAATTGGTTCACAAGCAGGGAGAGTGAACACTCACCGTGCAATGGACAACCAAAATATCTCCAAAATTCCAAGGGCCAATTAACAAATGATCAAAATATATTCTCATTACTCATTAAATCCTTTTATTAACTTCATGAGCTCTCCTAAGGTTGAATTTCCCTTCATGAGATTCCTCCAACTCATCTTATTGGTTTAGTAACTCTCATGACACATGTCTTCCTCTACGTGCTCCAATTCTTCCCCCAATTCGAATGGCTGTCTCTAACTCACAAATTCGACCTCTTGGTGGCTATTTTCATTCCTGACATGTCATATTTTTCATATTTCATCAATCATGTCTAAATTTGTAATACTTATCATAGAATCTTCCATCATTTGTTGTCATATAATGCATAGAATCTCCTTCCAAGTGGCACACCTTGTCTTCTAGTCTCTTCCTCTTCCATGGGAGTTACCCTCCTTTACCAATTCGATTCCCTTGCCTCATTATATGATATTTGACACCAAATTACCATCCAATAATGTTACATTACCCATTTGTTCAAATTTGGATGAATATAATTCCAAGTGTGCGGGGAATCTAGTCACCCAAAGTCTTCACAAGATTCCTAGTGTCTTCATGAACTCATGACACCTTATTTTATTATCATTTATCATTTATGTGACCCAATTAAATGTGAATATGGTAAAATAAATTCCGTTTGGGTACCATATCCCCTTATTACAAAATTTATGCCTCCATCTCAACTTAGAGAACTAGTAGGTTGGTGAAACATTATTTGCAAATAGTCTTATTTGGAATTTATTTAATTGGGGACATGACAAGGAATATGAAGGAAGCTTGGTATAATCTTGAATCTTTGTTTGGAAAACAAGATGATCTTCGAGGGAATATTTTGGAGAATGAGCTCATTTCTCTATAGCCCAATAGTTTCGAATCTATTCAGCAATTCTTTACAAAATACAAGTCACTAGTACTGTAATGCAAACAATGTGTATTAGAGAGGAAAGATGAGAATATTGCATTGTCAATGCTAAGAAAGCATGGATTAGGGTACTCAATATTTTTCTCTATATTCTATTCCAGAATAGCTTCCATCCCTAATTGGAATATTCCTTCTCTTGATTCTTTCATTGAGTCCTTAATATAAGAGACAGATAAATTGGTTTAAATGGGAGTGATTCAGGCCTTCAAGAATCAAGCACTGTTAGTGATAGAATCAAATAATGCACAAGCAATAGGGGAGCACAAAGGGAAGGAAACCAAAAACACTAGTTCATAGACAAAGGAGAATCAGAGATCTTCTGATGGAGCCTTGGGTTCCAATAAAAAGAAGAAATTCAAGAATACTAAGTGTCCATACTGTATGAGAGGATTTCATCCAGAGAATCAGTGCATGAAGAAGACCATTAACCAATTGACAACAGTCCTTGAAAAGAAAAATATTTCCCTTCCACAAGGTGTAGAGATGTATAAAGATGAAGAGAATACTGAAGAATATGAGAGGTGGAATGCTTTGAAAGAGGGATTCACTCAGTGGAAGGATTACTTGATAGATTTTGGAGCATCCAACCACATGGTTTCCTCAAAATAATATTTCACTACTCTAGATATCTTAGGAGGACCTAACATTCATATGGGGGATAATTCACAGATCCCACTTGTTGGGAGAGGTTCTATTAAAATCCATAATGGAGATTTCAAGAATGTACTCTATGTGCCCTCTCTTGTAGAAAATTTGTTATATGTTTATTAGATGACACATACTGGCTCGCCAAAGCAAGTTTTATTTGTTCCTGAATCCATGGAGATCTCAGATATCTCAATTGGGAATATTATAGCAAAGGGTGTTGCAAACCATGCCTCTAAGCCATATGAATTCTCACACTTTCTACCATACTAAGCTCTAGTGCAATCTCAACAACCATTCCAAAGAGAAGGTAAAAACTCTCTTTCATATCCATTTGCATATAATGATATGTTGTCTAAAATTTCAGTTTGAGAAGATGGTGAACAAGATTAGCATGATATTGATATTGAGATTCTACCTCAAGATGATCTAGGTCCAGATCTAGCTCCTATTCCGAATCAAAAGCCTAAATGAGCCCAAAATTGCATTGAAATAGTTGGGAATATAGATCATAGAAGAAGAATGAGGTCCCAATATCAGAATGAACATGTTGCACTCTCTCACAAATATTTTCTACCTACAGAGTGGTGCAACAAACTTCCAGAGAGATGCTACTTGATGACGAAGATTGATCCACAATTTGGCCCACTGCTGAAAAAAATGGATCATTCCATTCCTCCTCTAGAAAGAAGAGACAAAAGCAACATTTAGAAGATCGGAAGAAGATGGAAAGGTTCACATTCACAGTCCTAGGATGATGATTCCTAGAAGAACCATGATTATGCATGGTTTCTCCATAGAGTTTCAAATTGCAACAATTTTTTCACAAGTTTTTGCTCAAACATAAAAAATTTCTCTTAAGTATAGCTTGTTTTCCTGATTTTACCTGCTTATTTTGAGGGGGGCGAGGGTGGGGGGGTTCCCACGAGTTTCTGCCCATTTTACTTATTTTATTAAGTAGTATTTTATGTCATTTAGATTGTATGTGTGACTTTTGTCCTAGTTTCCAGGGCCCAAGTTGTCCAAATTTAGGATTAAGGGGGGGTGTTTGGATTAATTAATCCTCCTTTGTCCAAATATAGTCTATTTGGTGTATTTTCCTAACTTAGGGGGTAATTATTATTGTACTAGAGTGTGGCGGATACACATAGAGGTTATCTTCCGCTTAATGCATGTGTTTGCATAATTTTAGGTGCCTCTGGGACTAATACCTACATTATAGGAGCCCACTTTGAGTGCCACCAACAACCTCCATCAATTGGTCATGGTTCGTAAGAAGTTATGCTCAGTTAACCTCCATTTACAATCAGTAAGATTACTTTCAGTTTACCTAGCACTATTTTTGCATGATTCAAGGGAGAGTGGTGCCTTTTTCCCACTTAGCCCATCAGTTAACTAATTGTAGCCTGATTTAGACATACAGAGTTAGATTAGTGAGTTCCAACAGGGATATAGACACACTGAGTTAGCTAATCACTTAGGTTTAGTTGGTAGAATCGAATCCTATACACATGATTCAAATTATACTTATTGTAACACCATTTTATTATGTGGATAGGATTCAAATCTACCAGCTAAACTTGACTGATTAGCTAACTCAGTGTGTTTAAATCACTAATGGAACTCACTAGTCTAATTTCGGGTGTCTAAATTAGTCTACAATCAGCTAACTGATGGGGTAGGTGGGAAAAATGTGTCACTCTCCCTTGAATGATGCAAAAATGGTGCTAGAATAACTGAAAGTGATCTAACTGATTGTAACTAAAGGTTAACTCAACATAATTGCTTACCAACCATGAACAACTAATGGAGGTTGCTGGTGGCACTAAGCATGGGCTCCTATAATGTAGGGATTAGTCTTAGAGGCACATAAACTCATGCATGCACACGCAGTAAGTTGAAGAAAACCTCTATGTGTGTCCCCCACACTCTAGTACAGTAATAATTACCCCCTAAGTTAGGAAAATATACCAAATAGACTATATTTCGACAAAGTAGGATTAATTAATCCCAACGCCACACACAACATACCCAATTGTAATAGCATTTTCATATTTTGGATTTTACCATTAGATCCATTGACAAGAGAAATGGGCAGGAGTATACAGATACAACATATCTAATATAACACTACAGAAAGTATGATTCCAGTTGTATTTATTCCTACAAATCCGTTGCTCTTATATGCCAAAAAATTCAACATTTCTTATATGTCTTGCACTATTTAATGCATATATTCATATTGTCAAAGAGAAGAAAATATCATATTGCAAAACAATGAAAGGTTATACACATGATATTTCATACTCATAAGAAAAATATTCGAGGCATGAAGACTCATTTCCATGGAATTCTTCGATAAATGAGATGGAGGTCATCTTTGAAGGTGATCCCTTCTTATTACTAAACTAGGTTGCTAAGGTATTCGTAAAACTAAGCTAGAATTTAATAAAATTTATTCATTACCCTACCCTACTTTAGAAAAAGAAGACCTATTCTCAAGTGTAGAAGTTCTTCCAATCGAGCCATGTGCACAACAAGATTAAAAATACACCCATATCCAAACATGTAAAATGTGCCTTAATGACCATTTAGATATGAGAAGCCAACTAATCCACTTTATTTGATGCTAAGAAGTGTTGAAGAAGGAAGTTGTGCTTTGTGTGGATGACTATATAACCATTCTTCAATATAGTCACTACTCCCTTTATTTTTTTTCATCACTATTGGTTTGCGATTCCCCCTTTGTCATGCCCTCTGGATCTTCAAATATTTGGATCTTGCACAAAGCATCTAGGCATAAACCACCAAGAGACTCTTCAACCTAATTTTCCAGTTCCTTCTCTCCTTTGAACACCTCCCATGATTCTTTATTAATATTATATTGTTGTTTTTCATGGAATACTTATTCTTTAATCACTTATTGGATTGTAGATATGCTCTTAACTGTTGTCGATATATGCTCTTCTTGAGAGGAGATGATTCCAGCTGCCCCTAGAATTTGAGAGAGATCTTGAAGGAAAATCATCCTTCTCCAAACAATTCTTGAGAATTATTGAATTCAATTTGATGGTCGATAGTCCCTATCTAACACATGGATTCACTATAAAAAGGGATTTTTTCTTGAATTAATAAAAACTACAACTTAAGATTCAAATAAAATCAAAATTCAAAGCAAAGAAAACTTCAAAGCAAAGCATGTACTCAAGCACCCCATGCCACTAAGACCCATTGTCACCAAAATTTCTATTGACATGAAGCTTTCCCCTCTTCCATGCACCAAACTGAAACGAAAGGAATAGAAACCAGATTACCAATGCATAAATTCATCTTATACTAAGATTTTCAAAATCCAATCAGATTGTGTACCCACTGAAGCGGGTTGGCACGCAGGTTCTTACCTCTCGTCTTAGTGAACTATCTCCTTGTGTTTTAGAATTTGGACAATCTCTCAAAAAGCATGATCTAAGAAAAGAGAATTTGTTAAAAAATTCTAAAATTAATATAATCCTAACAAGAAAGTAAACATCAACTAAGACCTAGTTCTTTGACACCTCCCTGATAATGATGCAAAATGTTGGGAAAAATAATTTCTTAATATTACCTTACATAAATGATCAACCAAGGTCAGTAAATTGATGAGGTGTCGTGCAAATTATATGCAAAACCAAGTTTAATTGATCACGCTTGATAATCTACTAAAACAAATCCCACATAGTCTGGATGAACTCATTGTGTGTGTACTCAAACAACCACTCTTACATATCTAAATTATCAACTTAAGGTTTGCTCAGTATTCTCACAATGTTCTAGTAGTAGTATTATCTTGATGTTCTAACTACATAAAGAAAAGAAAAAATGGTAGTAGAGCTCTTCAAATGGTAGTCACCTTGTATATACCTAAAACCTAGTATTCAAATCAAACAATGATTCTGCAACAACTGTTAGTATTATCAAAATGCTCAGGAAACAATTATGCTTCTATATCATATTGAAGAGATGCATCAAACCTCATTGTTCATGAAAATAAAACCAGGTAAGTGAAAAATATTATGTTCAATCCATGTGTCAATTAGATTACTTTTGGAATCTTGAGGCTTGCAATATTTCATCTACGGGGAACACCAAGAAAATATGGATCCTCTCAAATATTAGGAAGCATGTGAATTAATCCAAACATTCACCAACTAATTCTACTAGACTCAAACTGAATTTGCAACACCAAACATTCTCTACCAGTCTAAACTATAAAAATAAGAGATGGATATGCAATAGAAATATAAAGATGCTAATTAACCTATCTGAGATGAATTTGGAACATACTAAACATTATACAAACCTGAGATGAATCTAGAATAGGATATGAATACATAAAACACATAGACACAAAACCTAATCTAATATATAATACTACAAGTGCCACTCAGAGAAGGGGGGGATCCTAGATGAGGACATTCCAGGAAGTTACAATCACAAATGAACTAGGAATAACATAATTATATTAATTGAGAATGTCATTACAAATGTTTCCCATCCATCCACTCCCCACAACAATCAAAATATTGTGTTATATAATATTTGAATACAAAGCACAAACCCAAAATGTATGGATATCCAAAGTATAGACATAGATAATCCCCATATTATGAAGGAATACATAGAAACTTTGAAGTATTGTGACACTAAGATAACAATTTCATGATTTGGCAACATGAAATTGTTGTTAGGAAATACAAATTAGATATTATGGAGTTGACCAAATGAGATTACTGAAGATCATGATCTTAGAGGAAAATGAATAGAAGAGGGATCATATGAATGATGCTTGGAACAAGTTCGACATCTTCAATCAAGACCTAATATACGAAAAATGTCTCAACCAATGGGTGACTTCTTCCGGCATGTGTTTCGGTAGCTGGACCGTGAGTTGCTAGTATTATGAAACTACATAAATTCTTGTAATTTACTTTCCGCAATTTATTACTTTCTTTATAGTTCCATTAGTGCATGCCTTATAAATTATGGCAGCATGTGATGTTGAAATATATAATCATTGGATTACCATAGTTCACAGTTCTAGTAACACGCAATCTACAATCCCAGTGACCCATAGTATTTTGAAGTTCTGGTTACTGTCTAGATTCTAAATATTCCAGTAACACATATAGGATTTCAATAGAATGACAGTATCTGTGGGTTTAAAAAGAATGTAGAACATGTTGCAAGGATCCTGCATAATTAGATAGGTCATCTTAATCTTGAAATGAGTACTAAACATAAAAAATTATGGAAAATTAGGAATGATTACCTCATATAATATGATGACACTTGAATTACTCAAAATGTAGGGAAAATATGGAAAAGAAGGGAAACTTGTACCAAAAGGAAATGGTATCATAGGGAAAAGGATCACCTAACTAATTCCAAAATTGATCAAAATTGAATCCCAAGAGGGATCCCCAATCTTCTCCATAATATCCAAATTGGGGGCGACTCAAGTGCCTACCACAATGGCGACTAGTTACCCTAAGGGAATCAATTTAATATAAACATGTGAAACCTACAATTTACTATTGAAAACTGTAAATTTTGGCGAATATTATGATAAAAAAATGTATTTTAGGTAAATATAGGTGATATTAGAGACTAAAAAAGACCAAATAGAAAATTTAATGTTTTCAAAAAGGCCCAAATAATAGCCACTTGGTGAAATTTCACCCCTAAAAATTACCCTAGACCTGACACTTCCATTTTAATGTGTCTTGGGTAGATGCTTCAAGTAATTGAATTAACAAATTATTCAATCAATTAAGATAACCCTTGAGACTAAATTTTTGTTACGAATTATGGAATCATAATTAAAAATTCTATTAGATCCATAGAAGACAAATCTCACTTGATATGCATAACTCAAGTGACAATTTTGCAATGTGACCATGCATCCTGCTATGAAAACCTTGCATCTCTCTTCCCACCTATAGGTCTTGGTTTTTATAATTCTAATTCTAATTTTAAGTTTATATGTTGTTTCAATGTTGGATGTAATTCTGTGACTAGAAAAAATATAATAATGGTCAATTCTGTGGAGGGGCATTGTTATACTTGATTCATATTTTTTACCCAATGGTTATGGATTTGAATCCATATTGAACTATGGATGTGCAATATAGTATGTAGGATCCATCAATGGAACTTGGGCCAATTTCTAAGTAGGAACAAATTACACAAGCTGGGAATAGTAAGTAATACAAACAAATAAAATGATTACATAGGGGTTTCCAATGTAAGGGATCCTTCTTCTCAACTTGGATTCATATGGGATGTCCAATTTGTGTGGACAGATGCATGCCATGCAACATTTCCAGAACTAAAGAAGAGGCTATCTACAACACCAATCTTGAGGGGGGGTAATTGGGCCATGTCTTTTCATAGCTCTTCCGATGCTTCATACACAACCATTGGAGCAGTCCTGGGACAACAAGAAGGTCACATCCCATATGCTATCTATTGTGTTAGTAATAATATGGCTCCTACTGAACTAAAATACACGGTAACAGAGAAAGAATTCCTTGCTATCGTTTATGCCATCAATAAATTTAGACATTACATTATTGTATATTCTACATTTGTACATATTGACCAGTCATTTATTAGTTATTTGATGAGAAAATTCATTACTATTGCTAGAGTGACTAGGTGGTTGTTGTTACTACAAGAATTTGATATAACTATTGTTGACAAAAAAAGGGAAGGAGAATGTGGTTGCAGATTTCCTTTCTCGACTGACTAATAAAGATGATGATATACTAGTTGAAGATTCCTTTCCTGATGAACATTTATTTGAAGTCTCAACATTTTACCCATGGTATGCTAATATTTCGAATTACTTGGTTGCAGGTAAACTTCCATCGCACTTATCCAAACGAGAAAAGAGGAAAATTATACAAAAAAGTGTGAGGTATTGTTGGATTGAAGGCCACCTCTTATACACAGGACTTGATTTGGAAATCAGGTAGTGTGTGAGAGAGGATGAAATCCACAGTGTTTTGAAGGTCTACCATGATGAGTCCTATGGGGGGAATTTCGTTGATAAAAGGACGGGACACAAAGCATTAAGGATGGGCTATTTCTGGCCAACTATATTTCAGGATGCGAGAAAGTATGTCCAGGCCTGTGATAGCTGCCAGAGAATGGGCCAGCCAAATAGATTAGATGAAATTCCACTTCATCCACAGTTGGTGGTTGAACCCTTTGATATATGGGCCCTAGATTTTGTAGGGTCTATAAACCCTCCAACAAGACAGAAAGTTTACATTCTGGTTTGCATTGACTATATGACCAAGTGGGTGGAAGTTGTAGCCTTGGTAAAGGAAAATGATCAAGCTGTAATAGACTTTTTATATGTAGAGATCTTCACCCGCATTGGAGTACCCAAATAAATTGTGACAGATAGAGGACCACGATTTCTATTTTGAAATATGGAGGCGTTGTTTCATAAGTATCGCATTCAACATCAAGTAACCTCTCCATATTATCCACAGGCCAATGTGCAGGTGGAAAGCATGAACAAGGTGATCAAGTCAATCCTTACAAAAATAGTGAAGAGTCATCGCAATGATTGGGTTGATAGGATTCCAGAAGCACTATGGGCCTACTGTAAAACATGGTGCAACACTATGGGTTTATCCCCACATGAACTGGTGTATAGGAAGAGTGATTTCTTTCCTATTGAATTTGAAATTAAAACCCTGAGAACAACCACACAGGAAAACCTGGATTTAATGGAGGCTCAGAAGAACCGATTGAATCAACTGAATGAACTACATGAAAGTGCACCGATGTTGTACATCACATGGCTTTAATTCAATAGCAGGGCTCCAAATGGCATGATAGATTTATAAATAAGAAGGTATTTTGCAAAGGATATTGGGCTTTACTGTATGATTCATGGTTTAGAAGGTATTTTAAAGGAAATATACGCACGAGATGGTTGGGACCTTACAAAATAGATAAGGTCGGTCAGTTTGTGAACCGATGAATTCTAGGACATCGCTTATATGTTCTGCTGTGAGTTAATGTCATGTGGCAATGGAACCATTTGTTTCACCACTATTGATGAAAATCAGACACCTCTATTTGCAAATGGCCATCGATTACGACTTTATCACAAACCTATATCGAAGGATGCATTTATCTTACAGTTCGCGACTGATCTAGACTTTCAACTGGTACAAGAGCAGGGTTTTTCCCCTATTTCTAAAACTTTTTAATTCTGCTGCAAATTCCATAAAATTTGTATATAAATAAAAGTGTTTGATTTTCGCTATTTATTTTTCTTTTTTTAGCTATGATCGGGTGTGTTTTTTAGAATTGTGAACATGTATTTGTGAGAATCTCTAGGAAGAAGAAGCAATTGCGATGGTCCAAGAAATTGCAGAATCCTAGACGATCCAATACGACTCCTTGAAAGAACGAACGGATAAAATTGCAGATCTTGGACAGGGAAATTGAACATTTCTCAGATTTTTACCAAGCCCTGTCAATTTTTTATTTTAGTGGAAATTATGTTAAGTGCTTAATTTTTATCCGTTGAAAATATGTTATTTTTATCCAAATCCCCCTGTAATTCTACTATTTTTGGCCAAAATCCCTCGCAACAATGCTAACTTTTCGGCTATTATGGCCAAATCCCGCTGCAACTCTACTAATTTTTCCACTATTTTTGGTCAAATCCCACTAAAACTCTGCTAATTTTCCGCTATTTTTGACTAAATCTCGCTACAACTTTGCTAATGTTTCTGTTATTTTTTTCCAAATCCCACTGCAGCTTTGCTAATTTTTCCACTATTTTTGTCCAAATGCCGCTGCAACTCCATTATTTTTCCTGCTAAATTTGACCATTGTCCGCTGCAACTCCACTACTTTTGCATCAAAGTTGGTTATTTCGCGCTGCAACACTGCCATTTTTCCACCAACGTTTTCCTTAACTCCGCTGGTATTGTTGCTGAAAATCTGATGGAAAATCTGCCACGTTTGGGGTGGATTTATAACTATATCTTATTGTTTCATGATGAGATCTTTTACAGTCCCTCCGCATGTTTGGGAGATCAATGCTGATACAAACGTACTCTACTTGATTAATTCTTGATGACATATTTATTCTCAATTACACGTGTGAAATCATCTCCCTCGTGATTATTTGGCATCGAAAGTTCAAAACATACCAAGGAATTGACGTCTCAAGTAACAATGATTAGGTATGGATTCTGATTGCAAGTATAATAAAGTATTAAATGATGTAATAGTAATGAATATACCTTTTCGACTCCTGATAGTACTCCATAATTAGTTAATATTCCTTTCAAAATCATCCCGCCAGTACTTTCAAACAACCATCACCCTATCTCCGATAATTTGTAAGCCATCCTGTTTCTAATTTTTCCAAAACTTCAAAACACCCATATGAACCACTTCTATCTGGTGACTATGTTTAATTGTTGCAACTCAGACAACTGATTATGTCAGCTACTACGCTCGCCTATCACATCCAGTAAATAAAACGCACTATGGGTCCTCCAATCAGGTATGAACCTAGTAATCTAGACGCTCTGTATGCAAACAGATAGGTCTTTGATATTTTTTGTGAGGCTAGATGGATTGGTTATTTCCAAATACTAAATGGTTTCCATGAGGAAACAACACTCTAGTTCGCTATGAAATTGGTTGGAGAATACTCAAATATCAGAGGGTTGAGGATAGATGCATCAGAACAGGCTGTAGCATAAGTCACGGGACTTCCTCAAATTGGAGATTGCTAGTTTTTTCAGAAGAGGCACAATTTGAGAGCAGCCGAAGAATTTCTAGTAGTAGGAGAGCAAATGCAGAGAAGTGATAGAGGACTGGCACTGGATACATTGCCAATACCATGGGACCAGGTCGCTACCTTCGTAAAAAGGTACATTACGTGTGAAGGAAGGCATAGGGTTGTTTACATTTATTATTTTGTCGTGTTGTCTCACTTACACCATGGAAGACTTATAAATATGCCATTCTATCTCTCACATACTCTGCAAAACATGGCACATTATGTTAGGAACTCCAGACACCCACTCTCTTCTATCACAAACAATGGGTTGATTAAATTATTGGTGCAAAGATATTTGACATTAAATAACTTAACATATTAATAGTTTGTTGGAGTTGTGGTTCATCAGGCACCTACAGTAACACACATTGGGGATAGAGAAGTCAAACAGATCTCCTCAAATTCAGCTGGGGGGAGGGATGAGGAATTGGAAGAAGTTGAATATGAGCAAGAGGAAAATTCAAAGGGAGCTACAGCACCATATAGTCCTATGGAGGAAATGGTTGGAGAAATAAAAGAAACTGAAGGAGCAGCAGTAGAAGAAATAAAAAGGGGAATAGCTATAGAAGCAATGACAACAGAAGCTGGAGCTGCGAATGCAGAAGGAGAAGAAGGAGAGGTTGCAAAAACTGGGGAAATAAGGCCTCATGTTGTCGAGATCGAAATTTATTTAGAGATAAAAGGAATTGCGATAGATGAGGAGGAACCTTTAGCAAAAACTAGATAAGTCTCCACCTTTCTCACAGCACAGAAGAAGAGGAAAAGATCTAGTACCAAAGGAGAACCATCTAGGAGAAAACGAACTAGGGATTCCTGGATAGCAGAAGTGGTAAGCGTTGAAATTCCCATTTTACCCACTAAAACACAAGAACCAGTGGGTATTTTCCCAATGGCTACCATTGTCACATAATAACCTGCTAAAACACAGGGAGAATTATCCATGAAAAGAAGAACTAGGGATTCTTGGACAGCAGAAGTGGTAAGTACTAAAATTTCCATGTTACCCACTGAAACACAAGAACCAGTGGGTAATTTACCAATGGATCCCACTGTTACACAAGAATCTACTAGAACACAGGGAGAATCATCCAGAAGAAGAAGAACTAGGGATTCTTAGGTAGCATAAAAGGAAAGGATCAAAATTCCCATTTTAAAACCTAGGGTACCCACTTAAACATAAGAACCAGTGGGAAATTCACTTGTGGTGGCCACCGTTACCCAAGAACCTGTGTAGCCCGAATTAGAAATTTTGAAATATGAAAATGAATTGCTGAAGGAAGATGCACGAGCACGTAGGGAAGAACTAGAAAGGTGGAAGGAGGAAAGGAAAATGTAAGCATCACGAGGCCTAGACACCTTAGTAGAAGATTCTAGTCAGTTTGAAAATCCACCTTGCAGCCGAAAAAAAATAGTTGTTATGTGCTGAATGTGGATTTTTATTTAGATTGCCAGGATATAAGGTTGATAAAATGGAAATAGAAGCCTAGATATTGGAACATTCAGGTCAAGGAATAAATGAGACACTGAATGAGGAACCAACAGAAGAAACACGGTTGAAGATGGATGAGATTCATGAACAACAATTACATGTAAATGAGGCACTGTAGCCTCAATGCACAGGAAATACTGAATTTCTTCCTTCCGGAAGCAGTTCTGGGGAATTTAATTCACTTCCATACTAGGAGAAGCACTCGGGTGACACAGAAATAGACCAGGAGCAGCACTCGGGTGAAATACAGATTGTGCGGGAGGGATTCCAACAGCCTGAATATATGGAGATATAACATGACACTACTACACAAGAAACAATGTCTTTAAATTTGGTTGTTGACATTGCTATGATGGAATTGAAAGAATCATACAGTATCACACAAGAACCAATGTTTCTGAAAACATTTGTTGAAATAGCAATCCAAACTGAAACTACTGAAACACAGGAAGTAGCAGTTCAGACTAAGGATGAAACTACTAAAACACAGGAAGTAGCGGTTCGGACTGAGGCTGAAACTGCTGAAACACAATAAGTAGTAGTTCAGACTGAGGCTGAGGAAGCAACAAACCATATTCTATATGTTCAAACACAAGGAGCAACAACATAGGTGGAGGTTGCAAAACTTTAGGAGACACCTAGAGACAGGAATAATCAAGAGTTGATAGAATAGGTATAACTTTTAAATCTTGAACTAAGTAAATGGAGGCATAATGCAAGCCAATTTAATGAAGGTATGATTTCCCTTACTAAGAACAAAATTATCATTCAATAATTAAGGGAACAATGAGCCGAGGAGATCTTCTTTCAAAAAATTCGATGGCAAAAGATGCAGGAGAAGTTAAAAGAGTTAGAGAAATATGAGTCTATGGAGAAAGATAAACAATAGATGCTCACTTTAACTCATGAGTTATTGAGCTGAAAATCCCCCTACCCATCCTACCATGTATTCCTATTTGAACAAATGAATTTGTTCTAGATTAATCCTTTAAAGGAAGGAAGGCCTTGACATATTGTAACACCTTCTCAATTTTTGGAAACTTTCACCCATAGTGAATTCTCTTAGCAGTATTTGTTATGTGAGTTATATCTGCATCATAGGGCATGCCTAATGGATACTCAATCTAATCGAGTTCCCCATATTGTGGATATTTATTTAAGATCAGTTTCCTCTTTTGTCACTAATCATGTGTGTTGGTTAAGGGCCTCACAAACCATTCAGAGAAATGAGGATAGCTCCACTTTGTGGATTCGTGGAGAACCTAGAGCCCCTATCCTTGTGATTTCTAGGCATAGGAGAAACCTTACATTTCCATAGAAATTAAATCAGTTGGTTGTATTTCAATATAATTTCATATCCACTTATGTTGATATGATATCTTGGAAGCAGGACATTGCTTCGTAGGGAAGCAGTCAAAGATGGGAATTTTCCCCCGGAGCCCTAAGGGAAAAGGACCTGTTTTGTTTGAAAATTTTAAATATGCCTTGTTTGGAGTACCTGGATATGTTAAATGTATGGAGTCTTGTGGCCTAAACTAGTTGGTATTAAGATTTATATTTCCACTTATTTGGTGTCGAGACAGAGACTACAAGGCCACCTATAGGATGACAAAGAAAGTTGAAAGAGACTGTTGGGGTGCTCTGATCATGAGCAATGGGTTCTTGCAACTAGAGGAGGTACTGGATTATTCATTTAACCTCACAAATTTTCATAGGAAGATCCTTGAGTATGATTGAGACTCATACTAGTTCAAATTATTGCATGATAGCATGCAATCAGATAGTTGGGGGGAGATGTTGGGTCTTGAATTTACCCCTCTTTACCCTACTTTGTTTCATCCTTTCTCCCTATTTTTGTCCCCACTTTGCATTTGAATCCTTATCTTTATCATACAAAAAAGCATGGAAGTCCCATGTATAAATAATTATTCATTATTTCTTTTTATGCTTGGTTTTACTTACAATTATAAAATTTACCTTTCATCTGTGCTGAAATGTTAATGATTTGAAAGAAGGATTAAGAATCACCAAGTGGCACAACTGCAACAACTCATCATATCTGTAAGTTAGTCCTGCTTGGAATCAAATACCTACTCAATGACTCGGTTAACATTAATGACAAAGGAATCTCGGATGCTCCTTAACATTTGCAACTGAAACTCCCTAAGAATCTTCTGCATTTCGTTGAGCATGTCAGTTCGCAGAACAGCTCGAAGTAAAAGCCTATTTTTTCCTGAGCTAATTTTATGGAAGGGATTGATAGTTGGAACTCTCTTGATTATTCGACAGCATGAAGATCAAATATCTTCATGGCTTCCCAAAATTTATGTAACAAAATAGCTTTACTCTTGTATAAGTATATGTAGGTAGGGAGAGCCAAGGGTTCGCAAATTGTAAGAGATATAGCAGATTGATTGTAACTGTAACTACAACTTTATCAAATTAATAAAGGAGTGACAATTCTCAGCATTTATGTGTTGTAGACTTTGTGATATTTCAACAGCATCTGTTTTTGAAGGCCAGGGCCTGCCTTCTAACAGATTTGCTGGTAGTTTAGATGCTTTAGTTTATTTTATTTTTGTCTAGTGTGGAATTTTTGTTTGATATATCTATATGGTTAGTTGTAACTACATTCATTCATCGATTGCATTATTTGGTTTTTTTGTGGCTTGTTGTAGGTGGTGCAGTGTGGCAGTTGACTGTGTAGTTAATCTTTCCCTTTATGCAGAAGTGTGTTAAAGTTGTTAGAAACTTGCTCAACTCTTGTGTTGTGTGCTATTTATTTCTCTATATTTTTCCTGATTAGATAGGTTATTTTCTTTGATGAATTGTTGCTTGATTAATTATTAGATATCCTTTTGATTTGGTAATTTAGACTTCCATTTTCTACAAAAGTAATTCTAGGTGGATTTCTCTTTAGATCATAAACCTTAAGTCTGGTATGATAGGAAATAGAAGTTCTTTTCAATTTCTATATGGATAATCTTACTTTGATTTCTTACAGAGAGATGAGTTGGCTGAGCAGTAATTAGAATTGAGTGATTTTCATTTTACTTATCAACTACTAAAAATGTTTATGCATATACTTTGCTAATTTCCTTTGAGATAACAAACTTCCCTTGGTTGATGATTAAATATTGAATACTCTTCTTGTTAAGCAATTAATAAGTATATAGAGTTCCCAACAAAGCCATTTATTTTTTTAATTTAAATTTAATAATGATATATATCAAAGTTGTCAAATAACATAATGAAATATAAAAAAATAAGATATCACAATTCAAATTTATAGCATCACATTTATGAAGAAAATTAATTGAAATGGACAACATTCAACCAAAGTAGTAATTTCATCATACTTATTAATTCTCTATAAAAAAAATCATCAAAAACTTCTAATATTTATGAATTAATAACATAATAGTGATAACATAATCATCATCTTTCATCAAAATAAGTGAAAGTCAAATATGTCATCATATCAATAACCTAACATGGACATCATTATTGTAAAGTAAAAAGAATAGATCACACACACACACACACACACACATATATGATGATGATGATGATGATGATGAAAATACCAATATCACAAGAAATAGCTTTTATGATATACATATATACAGAAGTCAAAATGATAAAGGGTGATGAATTTTATATGTCAACAATAATCAATGATACAAGTCAATATGATCAAGAATGTACTATGAATTTGGATCAATACAAAATATAAAATACATATCCATTAGAATGTATATAGTAATAATCATTAACATGTTCATGAGCAACATCACTGGCTATGACCACCAACATCATCATCACTATCATCATCATTCTTGTCGACTTGATCAAACTCGGTACCATCTTGATCATCATCTTCATCTGACCCATCATCATGAAATTATTTCTCTATTCCACTTTCAGAATAGTCTAGATAATCATCAATGTGATCATCTCTTGTAGTGTTTTGAAAAAAAAACTAGGATAATCTGTATCGAATAATTCCATGAATTGAATATTGTTTTGTTCAAGAATTTCTAGAACTAGGGTTTTGATAGGTAACATGCATAGTAGTTTTTGCATCATAGGGTAATTTTTTGAAAATTGTGCTAATGGAGCGTGTGGACATCATGTTCATGTCCAAATTTCCTAAACAAACTTTTAAGAGATTCCAACACTGAATTCTACTACTCTGATTGGTTTTTATGCCCTTGGTAGAAATTTTATAGGTGTTCTTAAATAGATTTAGGAAGTGAGTTGAAACTCACCATAATTGATAACCAATACTTGCATTAATAAAATTTCCATTATGTTGGCCTCATGTCCTCAAATTACACCAAGGGTCACCCCTCTCTTGTGACTCCATGGGCCGGATGTTTTTCTCAATGACTTTTAAAACTAGGGTTTTAATCAATAACATGTAGTGCAATTTTTTCATGAGTTTTGGAAATTGTGGAAACAAATATTGTGGACATTATGGCCATGTTAGCCTTGGAAAAAAACAAATTGTTGTATTTTACAACTCTCAATTCGGTTTCATGGTTTGGTTTTTATGCCCCTAGTAGAAATTTACCAAGTTTTTGTGAATGGTTGTAGGAAACTAGTTGGAACTTTTCATACCTTCATAACCAAGATTCTGATTGATAATTGTTAATTTAGTTGGTCTCATAACATTGGATTACACCTAGGAACACCCTTATCCTATGATTCCATTGACCAAATCTATTCTTAACAGACAATTTTCAAAACTAGGGTTTTTCTAAGTAACATGCAATTCAATTTTGGCATCATAGGGTAAGTTTTTGAAAATTGTGCCAATAGAGTGTGTGGAAGTCGCAGTCATGTCGACCTTACCCAAATGTTTTGCAAGAGGTTATGACACCTGATTCTACTATTTGGATTTATTTTTATGTCGTCGTAGAAATTCACCAAGTGCCCCTAAATGACTTTGGGAGTAAAATTGAAAATCCCCATAACTTGACAAATGAGACTCGAATTGATGAATTGTCAATTATATTTTCATCATGACATTGAATTACACCTAGGGACACTATTATCCCATGATTCCATGGATAAAATAATATTTTATTTAATGATTTTTGGAGCTACGATTTTGGAAAGTAACATGCAATCAATTTTTGCATCATAGGGTTTTTTTTTTTAAATTGTGCCAATAAAGATTTTGGACATCGTGTTCTTATTGACCTTTCCCAAAAAAACTTGTATTAGGTTACAACACTCAATTCTACTGCTTTTATTGGATTTTATGCTCCGAGTAGAAATTCACCATGTGTCACTAAATTACTTTAGGAAGTCAGTTGAAACTCACTATAACTTGATTATTAAGACTCTCATAGAGGAACCATCAATTCCTTTGGACTTGTGAGATCATATTAAACCTAGAAACACACCTCACCCATGAGTTAATGGACTAATTGTTGTTATTTTTCAATAATTAAGGAACTAGGGTTTTGCTAAGTAACATGTAATGCAATTTTTGAATCATAAGGTAAAATTTTGAAACTTTTGCTAGTAAATCGAGTGTCCATGTGAGGATTTCCCAAAGAAACTTGAAAGAGGTTATAGAAATCAATTCAGCTACTCTAATTGGCTTGTATTCCCATGATAAAAATTCACTAGGTTTCCTTAAATGGCTTTAGGAAGTAAGATGCAACTCACCATAACTTGATAAATGAGACTCAGTTCGATGAACTATCAATTTTGTTGTCCTTATGAAATGAATTACCTTGATAGACACCCCTCTCCTATGATTTTGTTGATTGAATATTATTTTATTGAATGACTTTTGGAAGTATAATTTTGTTAGGTAACATGCATTGCATTTTTTTTTGTTATAGGTTATGTTTTTTTAAATTGCGCCAATAGAGCATGTGAACACCATGGTCATGTAGACATTGCCTAAATAAATTTGCAAGAGGTTACAACACCCAATTTTGCTTCTCTAATTTATTAATTTGTATTCCCTCGGTATAAATTTTCCATGTGTCCATGAATGTCTTTAAGAATCAAGTTAAAACTCACCATAACTTGCGTTAATACAAAAAATTTCTCACCTAGCTCAACACGGTCTAAACCACATACATACATCATATTCCTACCATATTTCCCTTACTTTTGACATTCTCAATTGTATTTCTAGTCGAAAAAATTATTATTTACTATGGTTTACCTTCATTCTCTCCCAAAAAAGGGCCAAAAACCCAAAAAGGGCCAAAAAATACAAAAAAGGGCCAAAAACCCTAAAAAAGGTCAAAAACCCTAAAAAGGGTGCAAAAACCCTAAATAGGGTTCCAAAACCCTAAAAGAGAGAAAAAAGTCAAAAACCCTAAAAAACTATTATAAAAACAATGTGAAGGTCTCTCCCAAAAGATTGTTACACCTTCTTTCTCATTATTTTATTATGTGAGTGCGGTGAGACACCTTTTGCTCTCAAGTATTCACACCCCATTTTTCCTTCATCCCATTTCCCTATCATTCCCACTTGGTAAGTAGAGACATTCTCTGTACCCACCTAGAGAACCAGCTTGTGGAGAGGCGGACCATTTCTAAGACGGCCACAGTGACCCATTTTTACAAGAAAGAAGGTATAATTTTCATGTATTTGTTTTTTATTTAGTTTAGCCGTATATATTTATTTGGTTTTTGTTAGTGATATTGTTTATTGCTTTATATTTTTCCATGAACTCTCCCATATTGTCCCATTGACACAAGGCTGGTACTTTTGCGCGTAACAGGGGTGAAAACCCCATTACAACTTGATAACTAAGAATTGGATTGATGAACCATTAGCTTTGTTGGCCTCATGAAATTAGATTAAACTTTGGGACACCCCTCTCTTGTGACTCTATGGGTGATATATTGTTTTATTCTATGATTTTTGGAACTAGGCTTTTGCGTTGTTTGTTAGAAATGCGTGTCACTTGAGGCCAGTGTATTTCAACTATTGGCTAAGAAACTACAACCTAGGGGAATCTAAACCATCAAAATCATCTAGGAATAACACTTATCCTAGGTCAAACCAACCCTTTAAATGGTTGTCTTTTTAGGTGTCTCCTCCCAAATAAGTCACCCATAAGCATATTGAACTCAGGTCACTTTGCAAACAAAACTCACACCTTAACCGATTGATATAGGTGTGGGTTTTGTTTGGTGTGCCTTAATGACTTTAATAAATGAGTTGAAACTCACAATAAATTGATAACCAAGACTTGGATACAATTGAACCATTGATTTAATTGGCCCCATTATATTGGGTTATACCTAGGGACACCCCTCTCCCACAATTTCATGGACTAAATATTGAATTATTTCATGATTTTTGGAACTGGAGTTTCACTAACCAACATGCAATGCAATTTTCACATCATAGGGTATTTTTTTTAAACTATGATAATGGACCATGTGGAAATAGTGGTCATGTCATCCTTTCTTAAGAAATATTGTAGGAGGTTATCATACTATAATTATGTTTCTCATATTCATTTTATGCCCCTAATCTAAATTCGTTAGGTGTCCCTAGGTGTCCCCAAATTCGTTAGGTGTCGTTAGGGTACATTTTTAAAAGTTGTTCCAATGAATTATGTATACATAATGGTCATGTTAATGGCTTGATAAAAAAATCAAGAGGTTTTGAATATCAATTATGTTGTTCAAATTGGTTTTTATACCCTCTATAGAAATTTGTTAGGTGTGCCTCAATGACTTTAGGAAATGAGTAGAAACTCACAATAAATTGATAACTAAGACATGGATCTAAATGAACCATTACTTTCATTGGCCTCATTAAATTGGACTACACCTAGGGACACCCCTCTCCCATGATTTCATGGACTAAACATTGTTTTACTTCATTATTTTTGGAGTTGGAGTTTCACTAACTAACATGCAATGTAATTTTTGCTTCATAGGCTATTTTTTTGAAACTATGTTAATGTAGCATGTGGACATAGTGTTCATTTCATCCTTTACTAAAAAAAAATTGTAGGGGGTTGTCGGACTTAATTATGTTTCTCATATTGGTTTTTATGCCCCTAATAGAAATTTGTTAGGTGTCCCTAAATGGATTTAGGTAGCAAGTTGAAACTTCACATAACATCTTAATTGAGAATTATATTGATGAATAATATATTATATTGTCCTTGTCTCATTAGAGTATACATGGGTACACCCTTCTCATGTCATTACATGGACCAGATATTGTTTTATTAGATGATTTTTGGAACTAGGGTTTTGTTAAGTAACATGCAATGCAATTTTTCCATCACAAGGTATATTTTTGAAAAACCTTCCAACAAAGCATGTGGACATCCGGTTCATGTAAGAATTTCAAAAACATACTTGAATGAGGTTGTGAAACTCAATTATATTTCTTGAATGGGATTTTATGGCACAATCATAAATTCATCAACTGTCCTTGAATGGCTCTAAGAAACGAGTTGAAACTCCCTTTAACGTGATTAATGACTTGAATTGATGAATCATTGATTATGTTTTCCTCATGACATTGAAGTACACAAATGGAAAACCCTCTCTTATGGGTCCATGAACCGAATATTGTTATATTCAACAATTTCTAGAACTAGGTTTTTACTAAGTTATAATGCAATGCAGTTTTGCATTAGAGGTAAATTTCTGAAAAATTGTTCCAACAGAGTGTGTGGACATCCTGGTCATGTTTCACTTGCTCAAAATAACTTGTAGGAGGTTGTGACACTCAATTTTATTACAAGGAATTGTTTTGAATTCCCTTATATAAATTGACCAAGTATCCTTGAATGGCTTTAGGAAGCAAGTTGAAACTTCCCATAACTTGATCACTGAGACTCCATCAATGAACCATTGATTCTATTGGACCTGTCACATTAGAGTAAACCTATGGAAACCCATTTCCTATGAGTCCATGGACCAAATATTGTTTTATTCAATTATTTCCAAGACTACCTAGTTTTTCTCAGTAACATGCAATACAATTTTTGCATCACTTAGTAAATTTTTGAAAACTATGCCAATGGAGCATGTGGGTGTCATGGTAATGTGTACCTTTCCCAAACCAAATTGTAGGAATTTAAAATGCTTAGTTATGTTGTTGTGATTTGTTTTTATTCCCATGAATAAATTCACTAAGTATCCCTAAATGACTTTAGGAAGTAAGTTGAAAATAAATTGATAATTTGGACTCATATTGATGAACTACAAGTTTCGTTGGTTCCATGACATTTTATTACACCTATAAAATTTTATACCTATGAGTTAATGGAACAAATTTCTTTTATTCGATGATTTCCTAAATAAGCTTGGACTTATCAACAATATACAATGACAAATCAAACAGTTAGAAAACCATGGATGTTTCTTGAGGACTAGTCCATAAATTATGGACAAAAGTGGGAGTCTTAGGACATAACAATTGTATACAAGGTTTATGAGCCATGCATAGGATCCAGTCCCACCACACTAGTGTTCGATAAGGAACCTTTGCGTTGCAAGCAATATATTATGGTAATTTATATTTTTACCACATCATGGATGGTTCTTCATGCATTAGACATGGTATGGAAACAAAAGTTATGGCCTTATCCCATATAATTTGTTTATGGTGTTGATGGGCCATGCGATAGACCAATCCAATAACCCTTCATTTCCCTTAAGGTTCCCTTACATCATTATGGATTTCCTCATGACTTGTTGGTAAAAGTACTCATTCATCAAGGTAGATGTTTAAAGGTTAAATTTCATGGATTCCTCTCCCTGACCATCTTAAATGTAAAATATAGGTTTCATGGCTCTTGAGGGATTGATATATATATATATATATATATATATATATATAGATAGATAGATAGATAGATAGATAGATAGATATAGATATTATAGCGCAACCTGACAAGAAAGATACTTCCATTTGGATTAGCATTAGTTTTACCACGGAAAAATGAAATACCCATTAGATGTTTTACTGTAGTTGATAATATGACCACAAGTAATGGACATCCTTGCACAAAAAAATGATAGATCAGTTTTACCCACACATTCATCTATAACTATGATATTGAATGCTAGATAAGTGTAGTGTCCAAAAGTAATAAACCATGGAGGTATAAAATAAAATTTGGATGTGTAAGATCTAAAATAGGCATTCTAAGAGAGGCACGAGAAAGTAGTGGGTGTGAACATATAGTGATTTCCACAGGATCATGTATATGATAAAATGTATTACTGAAGAAAAAACATGCACTATTACAAATCATGACATAGCCATGTTCATGCTTCACCTTAAAAAAAGGTGGGAAACTCATGTTAAAATCATATTTATGAAAGATTTGTATATATATTTCCTTGAGTATTTGTGGGGATTAGATATGGTGATGGGAATATTGTATCCATCCATGAGGTTTAGGTTTTGGAAATATTGGGTATTGAGGGTTAAATTGTTGAATATGGTGGATGGCATTCCTTTAACATTGTTATAGGATGTTGTCCTCCATAGTCACCCATATTCCTAGCTATAAAGGAAAGGTAAATTTTCCATTTTTTTGAAAACACTATTGGAAAATATGTGAGGGATACATTCAAGTTGTTAGACATGTGTGTATGGAGTTTACCCCTTCATTCCGATCATGAATTCTCTTATCCAACTATCATAGGTAAAACATTACACAAAGGTCCAATGGGAATTATTGAATGGGGGAATTCCTTGGATAACCTTAGTTTGAGATAAAAAGGAACCATACACCTCTCTCTCTATGAAGAATGATTAAATGTATATATTGCTTGAAATATTGGGATTGACTATGTCTATAAATTGAATGAGATTTAAGATGCATAAATTGTCAATTTTACCCATGATGTTAAAATCATAGAGATGAATATTGAAAATTACAATGTATCAGAAAGGGATTTCATTCCCTTTGTTGTTCTTGAGGTCTTTCCAATTTTCTACGATGTTGGATATGATCCTTTCAATTGTTATGATTAATCCACTCCATTTTTATACTTCTAGATACCACCAAGAAATGAGAATATTGTTGGAATTCTTATTTATAATAAGAGGTGTGGTGAATCAGACGTATAAAGTGCATATTATACAATTTTTCACGTAGCAAATTGTACTCAAATTTATATTTCAGTCAAAATAATAAAAGACATCAGTGCACAAATAATATGTAAACTAACTTTATATATCTACATATAAAAAATTTGATTACGCCATATATAAGAGACACCAATATCCAATATGTGAGCACCAACTCACTAAGACACCAATACCATGAACAAGCACCAACTCGCTGATTACAGCCACCAACCTGTAAGGAATTCAATCCTCTACATAAGCACCAACTTGTTGATTTCATGAACTGATCTGAGAGGACATCATTAATTTTTCACAAGCTCTAGCTTGTTGTTTTCATGCACCAACCTGAATGGATACTGTAATATTCAATATGCGTTCTTCAACGCCAATTGAAAGGAAGTTCCAACTCCCTATTCTACATTCTCTAGCACCAACTAGAAAAAAGCTTCAAGTTTTTGTCCTTTCCCCTTCCTTCAACCCTAAAATGAATATGTTGTAATAAAACTGTGACTTTTTTGATCCATGATCTATGCCTTATACAATATGTGATATCAACAATCTGTAACTTTTGCAGTCTGTGATCTGTGATTACTTTTATCTCCTTTGCACATCTCAATGTTGGGAATCTTTCTTATTGGTGCATTTTTTGTTGCTCTTCTTCATGATTTTGTGCATTCAACACTCTTGCTTAATATACTTCTTTTGGATCAATGATCCATTGGTACCCCGAAAATTCAAATATTTCCAAATCAAAATATCACATCTTCTTCATCATCAAGCTTGCATAAATATTTCCATTTCTTGCTTATTTATACTATTTTTTCTGAGGATATGTGTCCACAAGTTAGGGTTACATTGAATCCTTGATGGCCCTTCTTCCTTACTTCTTGGTCATGCTAACCACCTCATTATATATTTTGTCGACGTACTTATTTCGATAATTCCTACTTGATTCCAAAGAGTCTGTGGTATCTGTGCATATGGGTTCCATATCTTTGTGGGATTTTCTCACTTCCAAAACTTGCGCACCTATTATTTATATACTTCTTAAGATATATTCATATATATAGAGTACCATTTCCTAATGGTTCTTTCATGCTGAGACTTTCATACACTTTTATATATTTCTTAAAACTAGCTTCTTACTTGGCATCATCGATTGTAACACCTAAATTCAACAATCTCAATACTTTATGATTTCTAACATTCATCAACATGTTTCTTGTTTGACATCGATGACAACACAAAATTTCAACAATTCATTTTTCATCGATGTCAACACCAACCAAAATTGAGCTCCCACAAATATGAGCTCTTCTTATCAATACATCTTCCGGTCATTTCTACTACGCCAAGTTTTCTGCCATGTCACAGATGAATTTTCACAACAAATCTGCGTCACTTACTCACTACATATTAATCAATGTGATTCCACACATATTTTCACATTTTTCAAAATAAAAACTTCCTTGATGCGTGTCATTAAATTCTTCATTGGTCGCACATATCTCCATCTATCACCTCATATGGAGTAATCCAATCATATGGAGTAATTAGTTTGATCTCCTCCTTTTGTACTTTCATATATTTCACAAATGTACAAATTTGAGATCATTGTATGTCTAAAACCTTTACCAAATTAAGAAATTGCATTTGAAACCCGTCACGATCATCCAATTGTTGGTCCAGATGACGAATTATCTTGTCTCTCCTGTCATCCAGTAATCTAACAATTAAAGCTGGATCTTCTAGTAGGAGAGTGGATCTTCTATAGGAGATATTTTCACAAACTTTAAGCTGTAAAGGACATAATTTTTTGAACTTAAGCAAGACATTGAGAATTGGGCATCGAATTTCAAAGAAACTAATGTCAAGAAAGTTCAATAGAATCAGACACATGGATAAGATATTTATCTTTTGAAGATTCATATTAATCAATTGTTAACGTGGCAACATTCCACCATGGAATTCTCAAATTAGGCTCACATAATTCTATATTCTTCGAATCTTGCAGAGCAGATGGATTTTCCTGATACTAAATTGTGTCTTTCATTGGCGGGTGCTATTGATACTAAATTGCATCTTTTGGTGCCAGATTCTGATCAGTAGCTGCTGAATATTTCAATTTTGTAAATTAATATTCCTTCTATCGTAATTTCGACAAATGTACACACAATGTCTTACTATATCCTATGTGATGGAAAATTCTTCCTGACTTGTGCCCCATTTATGGCCTTCGGAACTTCGGATCTGTAATTTTTTAGGCTGGATAAGAATGCTCTTTTTGTCATCTCACTTTTAAATTCTTCGACGGATATTCTATCAAATACATACCTTTTTGCTTCTTTTTCATGGAATTTCCTTTCATAATGTGAATTATGATTGTGAAAAAGTGTTGTATATGAACACATAGTGAATAATGATACAACCATACAATAAAAATTCGTTTTTACTTACGAAGAAATGACTATTTGTCCATCGATATTGATATAGAAAATTATGGTTATTTTTAATGTGTGGTATTCTTCTTTTAGCAGTCACATCCTTGAATGATTGTACTCTTTGTTCAACAATATATTCTAGTTGCAATGTCTTCTGATACTTTCCTTGAGTTCCTAATAAATGACATGTTGAATTCGAGGACCTTATTCAAAACTTTGAAGATCAACAAGTTAGGAAGCATTCAATTGCTGCTTGAGAAATACTTATATTATTTACTTCACCTACACATATTTGAGGAACTTTCCTTATCCATTTTTTAATGTCTACGGAACCTTTTTGATACTTCTCGTGACTGCTTTCATTTTCCCTCTATATTTCACTGTCAAAGTTATATGAAATGTTTATTTATGAACATTTTTATGTTCTAAGTAAATATTGAGATTTATGCCCAAAACCATCATACACATAACATCTCACAATATGACAATACTTCACTATATGAACAAATAATTACGTCTTAAGCATTTCAATGTACTAAGTTTACTTTTATAGTTGAAGGGATTTTTATAACTGTATTGAACTTGTTTTGAAGACGTTCCTTATTGTCTCATACCTATTTTGAATTATATCTAGTTGACTCATAATAGAAATATGATTGTTGGAAAAGTATTTTTCAGCTGTATTAATATAGACAAACTCAGCCTTGTCTTCCAGTGACCTCTTACTACTCAATATTGTATCCAAGATTGATATGTTGTTGTTGATTTTTGCTTCAATTTCTGCATAAAAATAGACCTTGTCACCTTTTGGATTTTTGCATTCTGGAATTTCAACTTTGAATTGGTGTCGATAACCCAATGCTTGATTTCTTCTTCTTTATTTATCCATATAAATTTTCAATTGAGATATATTTGTTTATTTTTGTGCAAGGTGTTATTTTAGCAGCTAATTTTTCCTTTTTGTTTCTTCCAGTGACGCTTCAAACACAGGATTCTTATCTAGTTCACAGTCTAACTGTATTTCAAGATCCATTTCCCTCTTACTCATCTATTTTGTCAATGTTTCTTAAAATGCATTTGTCTCCTTGACTTGTTCTTCAAACTTTAACAATTGTTCCTCTAAGTATTTATTCTTATTCCTTGACTTCTTCAATTCTTCCAAAGTAGTAATAAGCTCAACTTCCCAATAAACTTCTACAATTTCCTCATATTCAAAATTGAGGGTTTCTTCTTCATTGTTACTCATATCAAGCAGATTGCATTACCCAATTTCTACATCAGATTTTGAAGGTGAGGTATATCCAATTATAAAAGTACTTATTTAATACTCCTGGTTGACTGTCATGTGTCTATTCATCTGATAATTCCTCCTTGATATAAAAACAATGATTTCGTTTTTCTTCTAAATATGCATCCTCTACAATTGCCATAAAATGTACTTCTCTTGGACTATCATTATCATCTTCTCCATATGATTTGATATATTTCCTAAAGTATAGGATCATTGTCTGTTTAATGAACTTCTTTCTATTTTCAAAACTATCATGTTGGTATTCCTTCCTTTGTTCTTGCTGATTTGATTCTTCTTCACTATCATTGTCTCTTCTTTCTATGTAAGGACATTTTGAAGAAAAGTGTCCTACTCTACCACATTCAAAACATTTGAATGGTAAATTACCTTTGTATTTTCCACTTCCCCTTTTTAATTACCTTTCAAAGTTTATATCCTCTTTGTTGGATCCATCAAATGCATTATTGTTGGGTTTATGCTTACTCCATTTTTTCTTCTTGGTGGCTTTCAAGGATGCCTCTTTGATATAAGGATTCTCCATTTTAGTCCTTATCTCTTATGCAGTTGGAATCCCATGTAGTTCAACCTTTTTCAGCTTGTCCAAAGCATATTTTTCTTTTAGGACTGATACCTTAGAGTCAAATCTTGATGCAAAAGTTCTTAGTACCATTTGGACTACTTCTTTATAAATATGCACTCCAATACCTTTAATGGAAATATCAATTTCATCAACTCAGAGAAGATATGATGTTATGTTTTCTTCTTCTGTCATATTCAAGGTCTCAAACTGTCTTGAATAAGTCTCCAACTTTTCCTTCTTGACTTTTTCATCTCCTTCATAGATGTTCTTAATTTTATCCAACATGTCTTTGGCTTGAATGTGCACTACATCACCTTGGTAAAATCAAAGTCTGATAGGCCACATAGTATTTCATTTCTGGCCCTTGCATTATATTCATACTATGTTCTATATGTCACATGATTTGGTGTGTTTTTTGGAGATTCGTAGAATTTTCCACATACTTCCAAACATCAACTCCCATAGATTGCATATACACATCCATCCTTATTCTCCAGAAGATATAGTTTGACCCATCAAATCTTGGTGCTCTATTAGTAGAAAGGCATTTTTGCCTATCCATGTCTGCACAAAGATGTATCTTCCAGTTGTTAAAGTGTTAGTGAAGACACCCACTCTGATACCAATTTGTGTATTTATTATTTATACTTATAAGGTGGGGTGAATTAGTATAAAGAGCAGATTATAAAAATTTTCAATTAACAAATTGTACTCCAATTTCTATTTCAGTAAAACAATAAAAGACACTAGTACACAAAGAATATGTAAAGTCTCTCTCTCTCTCTCTCTCTATATATATATATATATATATATATATTGACTACATGGATAGAAGACACCAATCTCAAAAATGTGAGCACCAAATCACTCAAACACCATCCTGATTTTAAGCACCAACTTGTTGATTTTAGGAACCAACCTGATAGGAAATCAATCCTTTTGCACAAGCTCCAACTTCCTATGTTTAGGCACCAATATGAGTGGATACTATAATATCCAATCGTTCTTCTTCAGCACCAATTGAAAGGAAGTTCCAACTCCCTGTTTTTCATTCTCCTACAACAAATGGAAGGAAGCTTCAACTTCCTATCCTTACCCCTTCCTGGCACCCTGAAATGAATATCTTGTAACAAAATAGTGACTTCTGTGATCTGCGATCTATTCCTTCTACAATCTTCAATATCAGCAATATGTGATATGTATCTTTCTGCAATATGTGATATCAACAATATATAACTTTTGCAATCTGTGATCTTCCATTACTGTATATCTCCTTAGCACATCTCAATGTTGGGAATATATTTTATTTATGCACTATCTATTGTGCATCATGATTCTTTTGTGAATTCATCTCTCTTTCTAAATATAGTTCTTTTCGATGAACGATCCATTGATACCTCAAAATTTCAAAGCTTGTCGGATCAAAATATCATATAGTATTCATCATCAAGATTACATCAAAATTTCCATCTCTTGCTTATTTATACTATTTTTTCTCACGAGATGTTTCGACAAGTTGGGGTTCCTTTGAATCAGTAATGCCCTTTCTTTCTTACTTTTTGGTCACACTGACCACCTCATTATATCTTTCGTCGGTGTACATCTTTTGATAATTCAGCTTCATGGGATTTTGTGCACTTGAGTCCAAATAATTGGTGGTATCTGTGCATCTTTGTGGGATTTCTACACTTCTGAAACTGTTGTAAACTTATTCTCTATATACTTCTTTAAATTGATTTCATGTATATAACGAACCATTTCCTGATTATCTTGCATACTACTGAGACTTGCATTCACTTTTATATATTTCTTCAAATTGGATTATTACCTGGAATCATCATTCGTAACACCTAAGTTCAACAATATTCAATACCTTATGCTTTTTGACATTCATCAACGTATTTCTTATTTGACATTAATGACAACACCAAAGCTCAACAATTCTTGCCTCACATGAGTCTGTGTCTCCAACCATTATGAAGAAAATACCAATTTTATCTATTATTGTAGAAGATGGAATGGCATATAATTCCACTTGTAATATATCAATTTCAATAAGCATTTGCAACTAGTGCTTATGGAACTATTCTTAATATGGATATACAAAAGTGTGAAATTTTTGAGAAATGATTATAAATATTGCAAGTAATGTACATCAAAAGGAAAGGTCAAGTGATATTATATTATTTGTGTATACATATAGATATACTAGACTCTCAACTACATATATATTACAAGGTTTGTAGCATTGTATAATTGTTATGGTGGTTTAACCACCTAGCACCTCGATTGACATCATATTCGTCACATGCCACTAACACTAACATTAAAATCAAATAATCTAATATTGTAACATAATATAACTATTCACTTTTTAACATTGCATTATTAACCTCGGATGTACACTTTTTGAACTCAAACCCAACTCCTTTATTTTCTCTTAGAGCTAGGAAAGACTGTGTGTATAGATTTGATGAAACAATAAGATTATGTGTGTCTATGAACTACAGGGCATTAAATATTGGAAAATAGTTAGTTTTTTCAATGATGAAAAAACAATAGAAATGAATCTGGGCAATGAACATAGGAATGTGTGCAAAAAGGATATCCTTCCCTTCACTATGTTTTAGGTTAAGGTATGCTTCGAAATGAACAGTAGATTTAGGACCTACTCTAATCACATATATGTATAACTTATATATATAGACTTTTAAGGAAAGTATAAATCATTAACTATTGCCAAAATTTCATACCTGAGCCTTCATCCATATGACAAATTATCTACATTTCCTTTCTCGCATCATTTTTTTCAATGTTGTTTGGATGTCATTTGCATTTCACTTTCTCTCAAAAATAGGACACAGAGAGAAATTAGATATATTACATTTTACTTTACCTAGAAATCTATAAAAAATTAATTCATATATTTAAGATACTTACAAAATTGGCAAACAATCCATTTAGTTATTTTTGGACACTATGATGAGAGGAACTTGTCTCTGTGAGTCTTCCCTTTGAGACCTTATCCTGAAACATAAAATAATTTAATTTAATGACACATCAATAAATTTTAAATATTTATAGATAAATTTTAAATAATGTTTAATATAAAATTCAATACCTAGGTTGTGTCCTCATTGACCTTTGTTTGACCATCCAACTTAGCATAGGTTTTTTCCAATTATTTCCATACCTTCACAGGTATGTTCATTGGCCTTTCATCTAGATATTTTTTTCATCTGAAATTGTTCAATATATAATTTGTCACCTAGTTGGATCTTCCAAGGTTAGAAGATTTGATGAATTGGAATGTAGGGCCCATTTTAGGGGCAGGTCTCCCTTTTCATATTTACGGTTAAAAAACGTCTGTAAAACTTCAAGTCCATTTTGAGGGTTTAAGTGACACTTTCATCTATGAAACATTTCTTTTAAAAAATATGACATATTCTACACATTGATTCCTTTCCAAAGGTCCAAAAATTGCCTCAAAAATACTTTGTATGAAGAAGTTAGGCCTCACACAAGTTGGCCTATCCAGTTGACCACCATTGTACCAAGTGGATTCCATGCCAACTCTCATTTTTCACACATGTGGAGCTAGTCATGTGTGGACCTTCATGAACATTATAGAAGGATAAAATCCATAACCCTAACCAAGATTTATTGCATGAAAAAAACCTAAACCTAACCCTAGATGTTTATCGGGCTATGTTAAATAGTGAGACGCTAGAAGAGAAAGGGATTCCATTCTTTTGATGTATTGTATTCTTCCGTATTTGAAAAAAAACATGGGGATAGATCTTAGAGTAGAAAAAAAGGATATTAGTACATCTTTTAGTATCCATTATAGTCACAGAGTCATAGGTAACTCCATAGAGAGTACCATTTCCTTTGTATTTTCATTTTGATCTAAAGAGCAAGGCATAGTCCTCATTTGTGGCTAGTTTTTTCCCCATAGTGGGTTTTACCAGAGTATATCTTGTGTATTTATTTTCTCTAGTTCTCTTTTCCAATTCCATTATATTTAATATTGTATGGAATTAAATTAACAAAATGAACTAATTTGTAAGATCCATTATGACAAACTAATCTAGTGGAAAATCCATGACAGTTTACAGATCATCCTGGTATCACAATAGTTTTTTTTTTGTGGGTAATCATAGGATCCAAGCATTAGAGAAAAAATTGGGTTCTAAAATGGGCCTCACAAGAAAATGAGCCACATTGTAAGAAAATGAAACACCTCATAAGAAAAATAGCCATTGAATTCAATATTTGTTGGAACAAAATCCCATCTAGACCTTAGGTTAAATCACTTTTATTAAGTTCCTAAGTGTTTAGTAACTTGTTCCATGTAAAAGCTGGCATACCCAGTGCTTAATTTATCCATATGACTTAGATTATCCACCCATGTGTCCCACACCCTAATTTTACTCTGCTATTATGAGTACAAAGTGCATATTCTGCTTTTTATCCTGCATTTATGAGTTTAGGCAAATTTTAATTCTTTTCTCGTGGATTAGAAAGAAACTAAGAGAGCTCGGATGACTTAGGAAAGTTAGCATATTTTTTCCATCAAACCTTGAATTTTATCCTAAATGACACTTAGTTGTTTATTTTGAGTTACTCACATCCTATCTTGAACCACTTAGCCAATTTGTGACCTCTAGCCTAGAGTTGGGTTTGACTTTTTGTCATCGATGAGGATTTAGTAATATTATAAGCTTGCACATGTGATCCAATTCAAATGCCATCCTAGGATTTGATTTTTAATCTTTGTAATATGATTGTATTGATAACTCATTAGAAAACATATGTTGAATGATAATTAATACATCAAAGCTCTTTTTCTCTAATAATTATACCATATCTTCTTGTAATTGTTTTGCATTCTCTGTGAAATTAGTGAAGTTTAATGTTGTTACTAAATATTCCTATATCAAAATATCACATGGTATCAGAGCCATGGGTATATATTCAATATCTCTTTGGTACTTCTATTGTAGCATCAGAAGAAGTGGAGTTTCCATAGAAATTCTGGGGAAATTTCCTTGAAGCCATTGGATTTATCCTTTAGAGTCTACTAGTGTGATGCACTCTCGAATGTGCTCATTGTCGAAGTAGAGTTTGATTGAGCTAACAAAATTTTTCTTCCATTCATATTTTCAGGTTTTGTTTGTAGGCATAAAAAATTATCAATGGATTCAAAAGTATCAATCCCTCTTCTTACTCCATTCAGAAGCTATTCAGAGTGGAAATTGAAGTTGATTGCATCTATAAAGAAACAAGTTCTCTTTGATATATCTAAT
The DNA here is from genome assembly GCA_001517045.1 of Pseudotsuga menziesii. Taxonomy (NCBI): domain Eukaryota; kingdom Viridiplantae; phylum Streptophyta; class Pinopsida; order Pinales; family Pinaceae; genus Pseudotsuga; species Pseudotsuga menziesii. Next base: position 1,454,508 of record LPNX010538462.1, read on the forward strand.
GGAGCTAGTGAATAATATTATGAACATATAAATGACTATGATAGAGAATTTGGATCCATGTGTATTGAAATATCTCCAATCATGCACTACCTTATTGATTTTGTTGAATACCCAAAGGATCTCTAGACAAATTTGGACAGAGATTTTGGCAAGAACAATGAGGTTAATACAAGAAGTATGGAGAGACAATATAGAACATCCTGAATATGTTCTCTCTCTCAATATATCTCAAAATCAAAACTCTCTGATGAAGGTATTCAATATGAAGAAGTTGTAGATTCAACACATATTCAAGATGAAGAAGTTGCATTCTCTTTAATTTGAATCCTTTTGCTGCATGTCAAGAAGCATATATTGAAGAGACATATTCTTCTGTGTCATTAGAAGTTGAAGATCCTAATTCATATTCCTATTATGTTGATGATGAATAAGAAGTGACTAATGGATATACCATTTTTTAATATTACTTCATGCATTTAGTGTTCTCTATGTCTTCTATTATGGATTCTAAAATCCATATTCTAGCCCTTTCACACCATGTGCATACTTCACTAGTTGATGGAGCACATCTCTATGATCTCTTAGATGATTTCCTAAATATATCAATATTAAAATGTGTCTTGCAAATCACTACTCTTGGTCCCATGCACATTTGAAACTTCTATTTGGTTATTTGCACCAATTCTCAGAGCCTCCTTGAATATCCTTAACATCACTACCCACTCCTCTCCTATCATACTTCTGCTACTATGGATCCTATATCAGTTAATTCTCTAGAATATTGTCCTTCTTCCTATTATTCTAATGATGTGAATTTTTATGTTTCCTTGGATATTCTAGATGCTAGATCAAACTATGGAGTCTCTGCATTCGCTCTCCTGATCCTTAGTCTCCTCCCTTTTCCTACATGGTCACATGCACATTTTCACTAGGATTAGAATGAGATAGTTCTACTAGGATTATTTTGGCATGCATGCCACTTTTTGCCTCAACCACTTTGCATAATTTTCTCCTAAAATCATGCAGTGCTGATTTTTATGTCTGTCATGGACTACCTAGTTTTAGTTATCCAATTCATGACCTATAGCTATGAGTTGGATGATGGAAGATGTCTAGATTGGGGAATTTAAAACATCTAAGATAGTTTAATTGTGAGATATTAAAATTTCCTCTTTGGAATTCAATTTTCTCTCTTGATATGTATTTTTTATTGTAATCATATTCATGAATAATATGAACATGGATATTTTTCCAATTGAGCTGTATGTCTAATGTTTCTTCTCACTCTTTTTATTCATTATTATGCTTATATATGTTGTAATTATTATTCAATTTATAATTTGATTCAAGATCCTAATATCCAAATTCTAATATGGTATCAGAGCGCATGCTAGCTTAGGTTAGATTCTTCCAATAGTGCACCAGAAGCAGTGGAATTTCCACATAATTCTTGGGGAAATTGCCTTGAATCCATTGGAGTCTACCCAGTATTGAGGCACTCCAAAATGTGCATATTGTCTAATTCAGGAGCTCATTAGAATCATCAATCTCCCACAAGTCCAAAATGGGATGACAAAAACTTACAAGAAGTTGGTGATCTTGCAAGGGATCCACTAGACACTAGAAAGACTAGATCTCAATTTCACAATGCTTTCTCCACTTATGATTCGAATATTAATAAGAGGTGTTTTCTGATGGTTGGATCTTATCCATAGTCATATGAAGAAGCATCACATGACCCAAATGGTAATCATCCATGCAATAAGAGTTCAAATCTTTGCAAGACAATGAAACTTGGGAGTTGGCCCCTCTAGCTGTCAAGAGGAAACTAGTATAATGTAAGTGGGTGTATAGGACCAAAATGGATACTGGTGATTCTAAAATAAAGTATAACACCATATTATTTTCCAAGGGGTTCTCTCAATTACATGGGGTGGACTGTACCAAGACATTTGGACCGGTGGAAAATATGGACTCAATGAGGCTAGTTTTAGCCATTGGTGCATCCAAACGATGGGAAGTGCACAATATGGATGTAAATAGTGCTTTCCTCCATGGTGACCTTCATGAGGATATTTATATGGGGAATCCTGAAGGTTTCATACATTATCCTTCACTTGTTTTAAAGTTGAGTAAGTCTCTCTATGGCATCAAGAAAGATATTGGAGCTTGGTATGCCAAGATGGACAACTTCCTTCTCTCACAAGGTTTTGAAAGATGAAAATCTGATCCTAATGTCTATTTGAAGAATTTATATGACTCCATTATGACAATTTTACTCTATTTTGATGATATTTTGATCACTGGAAGTGGAATTGATGATATAGGTTCAGTTAAGTTTTCATTGCATAGAGCATTTTCAATGACTAACCTAGGATTGTTAAAACAATTTCTTCGCTTGGAGATTGAGAAATCTGATGTAGGTATCAAGGTCATCCAATAAAAGTATGATTAATACCTATTACATAAGTTCAAAATGGTTTAATTTAAATTTTATAAGTGTCCCTTCCTTTCAAGAGTAAAACTAGGTTATTTTGGTTCATCTCCATTGGTGGACAACTCGTTGTATAGACAACTAGTTGGGAGCTTGTTGTATCTCATACACTCTCAACCTCATTTGGATTATGCAGCAGGTGTTGTTTCAATACATATGAAAGAGACTCATGAGATCCATTGGAAGGTTGTAGAAAGGATCTTCCATTATGTGCAAGGAACCAAACATTTTAGGATACACTATGCATCGAGTTCTCCACTATAACTAGTTGGATTTACTGATTTAGATTTGGCTAGAGATAGAATTGACCGAAATTCCACTTAATTTTATATATTCATGCTTGCACATGGTCCTATTTTATTTTCAAGTAATAAATAGACCACTATTTCCTTATGTTCGGCTGAGGTTGAGTACATAGGAGTAGTAAAGGAAACTACACAATGTGTGTGGTTGCAAAGCATTCTTGGAGAACTTGGTTTTGCATTTGATTCACCCAATGTCATTTGGTGTGAAAATAAAAGTGAAATAATGTATATATATATATATATATANGATATCATTTCAATATTGCAAATTTGTTGAGCAAATTGTTGACATATTCACCAAGAGATTCACTGAGAAGACCTTCACCTACCTAAGATCACTCCTTGGGGTGGGTGAAACATGGTGAAAACTAATGTTTGCTTCATATTCTTGCTTCATGTCCAATTTTTAGGGGAGGTTTTATTCCCATGAGATTTTCCTCCTTACCTTGGTTATATGGGATGATAAAATTATAAGAGGTGACTTGAGACTTCATTTCCAAGGCCTCATTTTGATTTGGATACAATAATTCATGCTTAAGGGAGGTTTTTAGAAAAGTATTCCCCCTAAGACCATAGTCTCATCCGTTGTTTTCCAGAATGGTCCAAACCATGGTATGTGATGTTTGCCTAAGGTTGTTGGGGTTTGTTTACCATTAATGACTATCAGCGCCCTCATTTTGGTCCAAAAAAAGATAAGGAACCTCATTTATGACCACTTGGTCTCTAGGGGTGCTCCCATACCTTAATTGGTGGATCTAGGTTTGACCAAGGGTGCTCATGCATTAAATTTGGGTGTTTTTGCCTCTTTTAGGCCTTTTGGACTACGTAGAGCCACTCCCACACTACCATTCACTCTGTTTATGCCAAAAATTGTTTCCAGACTACGAGAAAACAGGCCAACATAATCTCAAATATTCAATCAAACAAAACTAGGTTTTTAGGGTTTTTAAAGGTTTTCTGGTTGTGGAGTTTGGTGACAAAAGGGAATACATTCATAACCCAAATAAGAACTAAATAACAAGTAAAGAAAAATTGAGATGCATAACATAATAACCATGTATCCAAAAGAAAATAACATTGAAGTTCATCCACAAATGGCAAGCACTACAAGCATAAAAACTATAAACCAGCAATGAAATTACCAATTGTGTAGCTAAACAAGCTAGAAATGAATCCAAACAGTAAACTAAAGGGTAAAATGGAGCGTATATTTCATAATAATTTCCTCAAATACACATGAGAGTCAAATACTTAGCTTGTCAACAAGTCAGGGGACCTCCTCTAGCCAGCCAAAAGTCGAACCCTTAGTTCTCTTTGTGACCTCCCTAAATACTATCTTTCAAAATTCAGTTAGAGGCTAAACCCTAACTTCTTTTCAGCCTACCCATCGAAATGGTTTTATCAAAATAGTAATTACAAAAGTAAAATATTCTTCAAAACATAACAAGTAATTGATTTTGCTAACAATGCTCATAGATATTTAGCAGCTTCTGCTAACAAAGCTATCCCCTCTAAGGCTTGGGCCTTTCTCCTAGATTTCAGCTGATATGCTTCCATCTTTGTCATTCTTCTAGTAAGCTCTTCATTTTGTTGTTGTAGATCTCTAATAGTCTGTTTTAATCCTACAAATTGTAACTCTATACTTCTTTTCCTTTTTAAGGCCTCTTTGGAGACTGCAATTAGTTCTTGATAGTGATTATTCACCTCTTCTAGGTCTTCTTTGAGTCTCTTATTAGCTATAATTAAACCATCACTTGTCTCTTACATATACTCTACTTGATGTTTATACTGCTTGATAGTTCTCTGTAAATTTTCTTTCTCTGAGTCAAACGCCTTGCTTCATGTTGTACTTTGCAGCTCATTAGGAAGCCATGGAATGTTAAGTTTTCTAAAGATTTCTTCATCTTCAGGAAGCAGCTCTGTAGAAGTATCATGAAAACTTGGGTTTTCTTGAGTATCAGTTTCACCAGAAACATTTTCATCAATCAACAGTTTGTTTTCTGAATAAGAAACTGATATTTCATCTTTTTGTTGTTCCTTTAACATTTGACCTCGTATTTCCAAAAATGTAACTTTGTAGAACCTTGATAGGTTCTACCCATTCAGCTCTGAAGTTATGGATGGGCACTCCCTTGCCCCAATCTAGAACAATACCAGGAAATAGATACCTTTTTGGATTGAAAGTAAATGGCACTTTCTTAAACCAAAGTTCTCCTTCATTTTTCACCCATGTTGCTTCAGCCACCAAATCTGTAGTCAATTTGAACTTCAAAGTATCAAATGATACTATATCTTTGCTATAACACTGAGCAAACTTGTGAGAGACTTTAGCATTATATCCATCAATGTTTTTAAAGAATTTCAACCATCCAGCATTTTCAAAGAGTTCAGCACATCCTGGAAATTTGTCTATCCAACTGAGCTCAGTGGGCTCGGCCCTATTAGTCTTCCCACTCCTCTTCATCTTCTGTGTCACTTGTTAGTAAATTCACAGCCTATTTTCTTCAAGTTTTCACAGTCTTGGCATCAATTTTCTTTTGAACTCTCATAGGCTGCTTGTCCTCAATTTTACACAGTATATTCTATCACCAATTCAAGAAATGCTTTGTGCCAAGTTTAAATAATTTGGGTTAAACATAGCACGAGAAATCTCTAACAGTGTTGTTCTGAACTTTACTAACATCAAACAATGCTCATTTAGACCTTTGGACTAATATCTCACCATTGGAAGTTTGTGGAATAAATAAAGTCATGGTTTCCTCTAACAATTTGACACCATAAGGCTTAACAGAAAAAACCCCAATTTTAGCAGGTCATGACCAAAGTCACATGAAATACCTCATTCAAAGCTTAATGCGGGTGTTAGAAGTTGATTCCTGGACTGGCTAGATGTCGAGTTGAGCGCTCCAGGTGTCTTCAACTCTCCAGCTCACCTCTAATTGTCACGCTGAGAAACCCTAATTCTTCCTTCAACTGCCAAATTCCAATTTTTTAGCAATGTGTCTCCACCCCGACATCCACCATCTTCGTAATCTTCAGTTTGAGAACCTCTTTCCCAAAAATCTCGCCTTATTCCACTCTCTGTCATAATTTGCCATGCATTTACATCTAACTACCATGATCTCCCTGATTGAATGACCAACACTTGTTTACATGATTATCCTAGAAAGACACGTATCAAACCTGCTTATTGATGTGATTAGTCACCCCAAGAACGACATTGTTGAAGAAATCAGCGTGAAAAATGACAAATTGAGCACTCGTGACTTTCTTGTAGCGCGCCAGTGCATTATTTTTACCCTTGCGCTACAAGAAAGTTCAAAAAACTAATTTGTGTTATTTGATCAATAATCCAACTTTTAAAACTAGGTTTATATGATTAAACCTTGATCTCAGTGCTATTCATGAAACCATTAATCAAAATATACTCTATAGAACCCTTCAGGACATAGGAAAAAACAAAAATGATGAAAACCTAATGGCATAAACTCAAAATTGAGCTCTAAACCAAAATTTCCTAGAAGTAAGCAAATAAGCAAGCTTCAAAAACACAAACAAAATATAAGACTAAAGAAAACAAATTCATGACTTAACATCTGGCTCTTGCTGTGGGATGAATTCCTCCTTGTGAGGCTTAAAGAACCTATAGACCAATGCCTTTTTTTTTGCTACCTTCTAGTCTGCAAAATTTCCATTGGGTTATGGAGTCCTTATTATGTTTTACTCACACCGGTATATATAATGAAAAAGTAAAATTCTGCTCAAAAACTGTAGAAATGCTTGAGGAATCGTCCATTGACTGGACTTGAGAATTCCTCGCCTTCCAAATACTACAGGACAAAAGTGTTATTTTCCAAAATATTAGACGCTAGGAAAGGGCCAAACCAGAGGTTATCAAATTTGCCATGTTTCCCTTTTTCCTCTTTCCTGGCATCCCACCTCAGAACCATATCACCAATTGAAAAAGTGTTATCCTTGATTTTCCTGTCAAATTTGTTTTTAATCTTCAATCTGTATAATTATGCCTTTTCTTCCACTTTTTCCCTGTTCTGCTTCAACTCTATCATCTCATAAATCCTTCTCTGCATATCATTTGGTTCTTCCTGACAATTCTGAAGAAACTTCATCACTGGAATGCCCAATTGAACAGGAAAACTACATCTGTACCATACACTAATTGGAAAGGATAAGTTTTAATTGCTTGTTTAACTATTATCCTATCAGCCCATAATGCATACTTCAGCATAGAATCCCATGATCTCTTATTATGCTTTAGCAACTTTTTGATACTCTGAATGATGTTTTTATTTGAGGACTCAGCTAAACCATTACCTTGGGGATAGTAAGGAGTTGAATGTTTGATCAAGATACCATTCTTTTCACAAAATGCTTCCATTGCCTTAGACTTAAAATCCTTTGCATTATCTGTTACTATTTTCTGAGGACACCCAAACCTACTAAGGATATTTTCTTCAACAAATTCCATAATCACTTTATCTGTGGAATTCCTAGTAGGGATAGATTCCACCCATTTGGTAAAGAAGTCTGTTGCTGTTAGAATCCACCTGTGTTGTCCTGAGGAAGATGGACTTATCTCTCCTATAAAGTCCAGACCCCATTGTTGGAAAGGAGCACTTACTGCAATAGGTTTTAGGGGCAATGAGAGCAATTTTTGTTTGCCAGCAAACTTCTGACAAGGGATACAGGCTCTTACCTGCTGATATACATCTATAAAAAAAGAGGGCCAATAATACCCAGCTCTTAAAATCTTGTATGTTGTTTCCTTCCAGTACTTATGACCTCCACAAGCACCCTCATGAGATTCAGAAATCACTCCTTCAATTTCAGATTTATCCAAGCATCTGAGTAGAATACCGCCTGGGTCCTTCCAGAATAACTGCTCTTCTACTAAACAATACTTAGTAGTTCTTAGCTTCAAAGATCTAGCATATTTTCTATCTAAATGCTCAGGACATTGCAAATACAACAGAAAATACACAATATCTACGTACCATGTGGATGCTGAATAATAGTCCATAATCTTTTCTTTTTCCAACATTGCTTGATCTTCTTTCTGAGCTAGCTCTTCAGCCATCGCATATAATCCCAAAGCTTGGCAATTTGATTCAGCCAACAGCTTGGCTAAACCTTGTCCCTTGACTAGTTTGGTAGGTTTGATATCTACATCATACTCCATGATTTTAGCAATCCACCTGCCTCTTTTCCCCTCACTATCAGGATGTGTCAAAACATCTTTTATAGAAGCATTAGGCACATATGAAATAACTTTGGAATGCAAAACATAGATTCTAAAAAACTTTAAAGTTTTTTCCAAAGCATAGGCCTGTTTCTCTAAGATACTGTATTTTAATTCAGAATCTCTGAGAGTTTTGCTGAAGAATGCAATAGGTTGTTCCAGACCCTCCTTATTCTTCTGCAACAAAATAGCTGCTAGTGTATCCTCTGATGCAAATGAGAATGTTAGAAATTCTCTGGTAAAATCTAGACTTACTAATATAGGAGCTTCAGTAAGAGCTATTTTGATTTTTTCAAATGCATTCTTTGCTTCAGTGGTCCACTTGACTTCCTGATCCTTTTTTAGCATGGTTGTAATCTGCTTGATAATCTCAGCAAAGTTTGGTATAAACCAACGCAAAAAATTAATTTTACCGATGAAATATTGGACATCCTTTTTACTTCTTGGTAGACTTATCTTCAATATTGATTTCACCCTTTCAGGGTCAATCCTTATACCATTAGCAGAAACTAAATGACCCAGTAATTTGCCTTCCTGTACAACAAAGTGTGACTTCTTTGGATTCAAGGACAAGACAAATTTTCTACATTTCAAAAAGGTCTGCTTCAAATGATTTAGATGTTCATCATCTGATTGTGAAAAAACAGTAATATCATCTAAGTAAATTACCACAAACTTGTCCTTTTCTCCGACAAAAGCTATATCCATAGCCCTCTGAAAAGTGGCTCCAGCGTTCATTACACCAAAAGGCATCTTATCATACATGAAAGTTCCCCAAGGAGTGGTAAAAGTTGTTTTCTCCTTATCATCAGGATGGATAGAAATTTGATTGTACCCTGAGAAACCATCAATCATTGAGATCCTCTGTGCCCCGACCACTTTCTGCAATATTTGCTCGATTTTAGGCAGAGGATAATTATCCTTTAGTGAAGATCTGTTCAAATTTCTAAAGTCGACACACAGTCTGATTTCTCCATTCTTTTTCCTAACAGGAACTAGATTAGCTACCCATGAAGAGTACCTGAGGGGCACTATAATCTTGGCATCCAATAACTTCTTCACTTCTTTTTCAATAACAGGAAACAAGGCTAGATTAATCCTTGTTAATTTCTGATGAAAAGGTTTAACATTTGGTTTTAAAGGGACTTTATGTTGTATAATTCCAGTATCATACATTCTCAATTCTTCATAAGACCATGCAAAAACATCAACATGTTCCTTTAACAATTTAATGTACCTGTTTCTTTGTTCAGCTGTAAGTGCTTTCGAAACTTTTACCATTCTAGGATGTTCTGCAGAGCCAATGTTATAATCCACCACATTCTCTTATGAAGACTGTACAACAGGTTTTAAGAGTGTATCATCTTTTGAAGATATCCTTTCCAAAGGTACCAAACCTTTTGGGATGAAATTACTTTTTAATTCAAAGATTTTGTGTCCAGCTATTTCATTTTCAACGATCTCTTCTACCTCTCCATCCCCTTCATCTTCCTCTTGATCAATCACGGAATTAGAAAACTCATGTTTAAGCTCTAAAAAACTTTTAATTTCAATGTCATCTTCAAACACTCTCCACTGCTTTACATCTTCAGGTACATATGGTCTATACCTAACTTCAATGGGATACCTCAACTGTGTAGTTTTGGGGATTCTAAAGTGTGTAGCAGCCAAGGCCAATGAATCTGTAGTCTGATTATGGTATCTTGGAATATAGGTAATCTTAAAAGCTACAAAATAATTTTCAATCATGTCCCATACCTCATTTCGATAAACTTTCATCAAATCTTGTTTCACTTGATAGTTGTTCTTCACCTGTTGAACAACTAATTCGGAGTCGCCAAATGCAGAAATATGTTGAATACCCAAATCTTTGGCAACTTTTAATCCTAACAGCAAAGCTTCATATTCAGCAGTATTGTTTGTAGTAATGAACTCTAATTTATACATCAGCTTTACTGTTTCACCTCCAGGGGATATAAGAAGAACCCCTGCTCCAGCACCTTCTTTGCAAGAGGATCCATCAAAGTATAATTGCCAAAGCTCATCCTCATGTTCCCTGCTGCATTTTACTGGATGTTCTCTTTCAACCTGTAACAAACCAGCAGTATTTTCATCATCACTAAAATGTAACATGCAAGTACCTAGATCCTTATCAACAACATATAGAGGATGTTTGGTAGGGTTCTTGTCATCTGTTACAATATAGGCAAACTGAAGCTCTTTGTACAGCCTTCTATTTTCTCCTCCAAACATAGGAATAGTAGCATATGATAAATCCATGTGTAAGGTCCCACCGACTTTCTTTGCCCAAGATCTAGAGAGAAGTAACCCAAATTTAGGTGCAATATCAGCTACCCACTACATCCATGATTACACTTTTCATGGGTAATTGAGCTAAACTGACAACCATGTCCGTTATTACCCCTAAACACTTCACAGCTCGTGAATCAAATGCATACAGATCATGATAGGGTTTGGTTATACTCAGACCTAAAGCCTCCATAATAGCCTTCGGCATTAAATTGTGTGATGCTCCCAAATCTAACAAACAATTATGTATCATTTGTTCATGAACTGTTAGAGTAATGTAGAATGGAGGTGAACCACCTGCTTCATTCTCAGTTTTTTCAGCCAAGGCTGATCCAATGAAAATCCTAGGATTTTCTTCTTGCAAATTCACTGTATCAGAAATAGGCTGATTGTTTGCTGAATTAATCATCTTAAGAACCGATTCTTTATAAGAAGTATTTTTCATTAGTCAGTTAAAGGCACAGGAATATTTAACTTTCCTAATTCATTTTCCAGGCTAAAATTCTACACATTTTTATTTACCTCTTCAACCTCCATGTTCTTCCTTCGTTTTTCTGGAATATGTTGTTTCTCTGACATAGGATCAGATTGTTGTTTAGTAGGAACAACTACCTTCTTCTTTGGGCTTTGTACTACTTGTTTTAGACCTGGCCTCAGATTCACAGTCTTCTTGAGTTCATTTTGACAGACATCAGCAGTTACAACAGTCATCTTCAGACCTAAATCATCCTCTGTTTCGAACATATCAGCATCATAGCATTCTACATTTAGAAACTCCTCCTCAGTGACAAAACCATCAGACAATCTTTCTCCAAAATGGTTCATATCCTGATCTGTGTCATCAAATATCACTTCTTCATCAATCTCTTCTTCATTAACAAATTTTTTTTGAAGAGGTGGTGGTACTCTTTGGTCCTTAGTTTCTCTCCTTTCCCACTGAATATCATTATTCCTTCATTCTCTAGGTATGAAACGTGGAGAAAATTGTCTTCTAAATTGGTTCTGATTGTTAGGGTTTCTTTCACCTTCTTGAACAGGCTTGCTGGAATTCTTCTCTAGTTCTAATTTGTTTAATTTTGCAGTCAAAATCTTCACCAACTTGGCCATCTCATCAATTTTCCCTTCTACAGAATGAGAAGCTGAACCTCCTGGTGCTGCTGCTTTCTTTCCTTTCCTGTCATAGATCTGCTGAGCTGTTTCCTTATTCAATCTATTGGAAGCCAATATGTTAGGCTCTACCTCCAATGCTGCATCCTGCATATTCAGTAAAGAAACAGGTCTTCTTTCTCTTAGTAGTAAGGAAAATTCATGGTTGAAAGCATTTGCATATGTAAGTTTTGCAAATGTTTCTGAAGGCTTTATTTCTGCAGGAATTCTGCTGTACATTTTGTTAAATATTTTTAAAAAGTCTGCAATAGTTTCATCATTTTTCCTCCTAAGGGATTCAAACTCAGTTATCTAATATGTATGGTCTTTGGTGTCACCCCATTGTTTCATGAAGAGATCCTGAAGCTCTTCAATGATAGTGATAGAGTTAGCAGGCAACTCCCTAAACCATTTCCTGACATCTCCGTCGAGGCTCTGCACAAACATTCTCATCCATACATCCTTGGCTTCAATGTTTTGGTTATCAACATAGATAAGAAAAGCTTCCCAGTGTTCTTTAGCTGTAGTTTCACCCTGTCCATTAAACTTAGGCAATTATTTCTGATAGTCACCTCTGGGCAGTGCATTTAAAGGATGAGGCAAAACCAATGGTGCATATCTGGCTGCAACCATCCAGTCCATCATGTCTATAGGTTAATTTTGGGCTGCCATTTTAAGGTTGACTGACTTTGGTGATGGAGAGGTTTGGCTGGAACTTGGCTGAAAGGGGTTTTTACCTACTTTCAACTGGAATAGAGGTATCTTACTAGGAGAGACTGTTTTAGATTTTCTGAAATATTGAGGATCAGTGAAAATTTGAAATTTACTGATAGGAATTATAGGCTTTAACCAAGGTGAAGTTTCTTCTTCTTTTCTCAACACAGATGAAGGTGATGAACCATCCAACTGGTCAGGGTCACATAGGGATGGTAATGACTGAGACCTTCTAATCTTCCTTGATGTCTTCAATATCTGTTCAGGATCTGTAACACCCAACTGCAATGGTGAAATAGGTCTGTTTCTAGTTCCAAATCCCCTAGTAGCCACTGTGATAAACTGGTGAAAAGTAGTCTTAAAGATATGTTGGTTTAAGTTCACCTCTTAAATCCAGTGAAATGATAAGTATCCCAGGGAAAAATCTATTTTCAACTTCGTTCCCCAGCAATGGAGCCAAAGATGTTTATGCCAGAAATTGTTTCCAGACTACGAGAAAACAAGCCAACATAATCTCAAATATTCAATCAAACAAAACTAGGTTTTTAGGGTTTTTAAAGGTTTTCTGGTTGTGAAGTTTGGTGACAAGAGGGAATACATTCATAACCCAAATAAGAACTAAATCACAAGTAATGAAAAACTAAGATGCATAACATAATAACCATGTATCCAACAGAAAATAACATTGAAGTTCATCCACAAATGGAAAGCACTACAAGCATAAAAACTATAAACCAGCAATGAAATTACCAATTGTGTAGCTAAACAAGCTAGAAATGAAGCCAAAGAACAGATGAAAGGGTAAAATGGAGCATATATTTCATAATCAGTTCCTAAATTACACATGAGTGTCAAATACTTAGCTTATCAACAAGTCAGGAGACCTCCTCTAGCCAGCCAAAAGTCAAATCCTTAGTTCTCTTTGTGACCTCCCTAAATACTATCTTTCAAAATTCAGTTAGAGGCTAAACCCTAACTTCTTTTCAGCCTACTCATCGAAATGATTTTATCAAAATAGTAATTACAAAAGTAAAATATTCTTCAAAACATAACAAGTAACTGATTTTGCTAACAATGCTCATAGATCTTTAGCAGCTTCTGCTAACAAAGCTATCCCCTCTAAGGCTTGGGCCTTTCTCCTAGCTTTCAGCTGCTCTGCTTCCATATCTATCATTCTTCTAGCAAGCTCTTCATTTTGTTGCTGTAGATCTCTGGTAGTCTGTTTTAATCCTGCAAATTGTAACTCTGTACTTCTTTTCCTTTTTAAGGCCTCTTTGGAGACTGCAATTAGTTCTTGAAAGTGATTATTCACCTCTTCTAGGTCTTCTCTAAGTCTCTTATTAGCTATAATCAAACCATCACTTATCTCTTGCATATACTCTACTTGATGTTTATACTGCTTGATAGTTCTCTGTAAATTTTCTTTCTCTAAGTCAAATGCCTTGCTTCCTGTTGTACTTTGCAGCTCATTAGGAAGCCATGGAATGTTAAGTTTTCTAAATATTTCCTCATCTTCAGGAAGTAGCTCTATAGAATTATCATGAAAACTTGGGTTTTCTTGAGTATCAGTTTCACCAGGAACATTTTCATCAATCAACAGTTTGTTTTCTGAATAAGAAACCTCTATTTCATCTTTTTGTTGTTCCTTTAACATTTGACCTCGTATTTCCAAAAATGTAACTTTGTAGAACCTTGGTAGGTTCTACCCATTCAGCTCTGAAGTTATGGATGGGCACTCCCTTTCCCCAATCTGGAACAATACCAGGCAATAGATACCTTTGTGGATTGAAAGTAAATGGCACTTTCTTAAACCAAAGTTCTCCTTCATTTTTTACCCCTGTTGCTTCAGCCACCAAATCTGTAGTCAATTTGAACTTCAAATTATCAAATGATACTATATCTTTGTTATAAAACTGAGCAAACCTGTGAGAGACTTCAGAATTATATCCATCAATCTTTTTAAAAAAGTTCAACCATCTAGCATTTTCAAAGAGTTCAGCACATCTTGGAAATTTGTCTATCAAACTGAGCTCAGTGGGCTCGGCCCTATTAGTCTTCCCACTCCTCTTCATCTTTTGTGTGGTTTTCAAAACATGTTAGTAACTTCATAGCCTATTTTCTTCAATTTTTCACAGTATTGGCATTCAATTTTCTTTTGAACTCTCATAGGCTGCTTGTCCTCAATTTTACATAGTATATTCTATCACCAATTCAGGAAATGCTTTGTGCCAAGTTTAAATAATTTGGGTTAAACACAGCACCAAAAATCTCTAACAGTGTTGTTCTGAACTTTACTAACATCAAACGATGCTCATTTAGACCTTTGGACTAATATCTCACCATTGGAAGTTTGTTGAATAAATAAATTCATGTTTTCCTCTAACAATTTGACACCATAAGGCTTAACAGAAAAAAACCCCAATTTTAGCAGGTCATGACCAAAGTCACGCAAAATACCTCATTCAAAGCTTAATGCGGGTGTTAGAAGTTGATTCATGGACTAGATAGATGTCGAATTGAGCACTCCAGGTGTCTTCAACTCTCTAGCTCACCTCTAACTGTCACGCTGACAAACCCTAATTCTTCCTTCAACTGCCAAATTTCGATTTTTTACAATGTGTCTCCACCCCGACGTCCACCAGCTTCGTAATCTTCAGTTTGAGAACCTCTTTCCTGAAACTCTCACCTTATTCCACTCTTTGTCATGATTTTCCATGCATTTACATCTAACTGCCACGATCTCCCTCACACAATGACCAACACTTGTTTACATGATTATCCTAGGAAAACACATATCAAACCTACTTATTGATGTGATTAGTGACCCCGGGAATGAAATCGTTGAATAAATCGACGTGAAAATTGACAAATTGAGCACTCACGACTTTCTTGTAGCGCACCAGTGCATTATTTTTACGCTTGCGCTACAAGAAAGTTCAAAAATCTAATTTGTGTTATTTGATCAATAATCCAACGTTTAAAACTAGGTTTATATGATGAAACCTTGATCTTAGTGCTATTCATGAAACCATTAATCAAAATATACTCTATAGAACCCTTTAGGACATAGGAAAAAACAAAAATGATGAAAACCTAATGGCATAAACTCAAAATTGAGCTATAAACCAAAATTTGCTAGAAGTAACCAAATAAGCAAGCTTCAAAAACACAAACAAAATATAAGACTAAAGAAAACAAATTCATGACTTAACACACTCCAGCATGCCTGGATCACCTTGATTTAGGACTAACCATGCTATACCAATGTTCACATTAGACATTATTGACCGTTTGTGGTGGTTTTGGATCCAATTGGTCAACCTAGGGGGTTTTGAGGTCCAATGTAATCCTGCCACATGTATACCATTTGACTGCCTCCAAAGGATAATGATTTCCTCATGTTGTATTATAATGATGATATGAACGTGTTTAAATGTTGGACTGTAATATAAAATTAAGTTATTGGCATCATTTGTTAGTGTCATTTTCCCTTTTTTACATTTTTTTGTGCTTGGCTTGTCAAATTCTTGCATTGTGAGGATTCTCTTAGGTTGTAGATCTTGTTGTGAACCATAATTTTACACACAACATAGCAAAGCATCTCTACAAACTATGAAATATTTAAATATTCATGCAATTGATCAACACACAAACACAATAAGAACTTTGTTGCTAGTGAATAGTAGTCTTCTTGCACATTCTATAGTGCTGTTATAGCAGATTTCACCACTCTAGGTGAATCACACTTGGTATGGCCTTCTCTTGTCCCACTACAGACTCCTTAGACCCTATGGACCACTTTTTATCCTTCGATTTTTCCTTGATCGTCCCTAAAAACACATGAAAAATGCTATACGCAAATTTTAAACATATAAGCGCGTACATACGCGGGTTTGACCACTAAAACCGTGTACATCGGGATGTGTGCATAATCCAAATCCTTTTGGAGTTTTCCTTGACATGGATCCGACTCATCTGACTCCTGGCCTTCCCTATGCCTTGAGATCGCTCGGATTCGACCTTTTATTACCCCTTTGAAAAGCTATATAAGGAACCCCTTGGTACATTGAAGGCATAAGAGGGAATTGAGAGCAACGAAACTATAGTCCATTGTTTCCGAACTTATGCTTGAGTCTGCATCCCTTTGTCCCTTGGAGCACTTTTGTGTTCTTCCCAAGCTTGCATTTTTCTTGTGAGCTTGCTATCGAGAGATGGAGGATTGAAGTGGTGGAGGCCCAAGTGGGGGATTCAGTTTCTCCAGTTTGCAGACGGGCCGTCAGAGGATGTATCTTGTAATCTCTGATTTATATTAATAGAAATATCTTTTCCTGTCCAATTAAGTGTATTTGAATGAATATTTTATCCATGGGATTATGTCAAATGCTTTTACATTATTGATTATATATTCTAGAATAGATCTAACACCATGATATATAGAATGCTTGTATTGTTTACTTGTTGTTGAGGAAGTAATATAGCAATTCAAGCTGAAGATTGGAAATCTCAACAGGGATCTACTTCAACCATCCGGAATAAGGTACGAGGTCTAATCCTTTAGTGTTAGAAATTTTATTTCTATTGCATATTGGGAAAGATTGATTTCTGGAGTCAAGCTGTCTGTTGTGGTAGCCCAAGCCATAGGAATTTATCTCTGTAACAGAATTGGCGAATCCGCTGGGGAGTTCCTAGTAGTTGTCCTTTGGGGGTTGTTTTCTTGGCATTCAATGAATTTGAATTGCTCTTTCTCTCTTGTTTCTGTGTCGGGTCTGGGGGCATGTATGCCTGGTAGATTCTGATTGGTGTGAAGTTTGTCTCAGCCTGTTTGTTTGCCTTGATTTTATGCACCTTTTCTTCCTATACGCGGGTTTTTGATTTACAGTCGCGTATACATGCGGTTTCCTCTGTGATTTCCGTGTATACATGCGGGTTTACTGCGAACAGTCGTGTATACCTTTGGTTTTGGATTTTTGTGGAAGATAATTGGTTGTTGGGTGAATTCTAATATTTGCTGAGTCTCCTTTGGCATTGCCTGAGTCTGTTTTGACCTCTATTCCTGACCAGAAACGTTTTTTTAGCCTAAATTTTTTTTTTTAGGAAATTTCTTGTCATGGTATTTTCGGTTTTTTGTTTGAGATTAGTGCATTAGAGTTCTTTTACCTTAGTGCTTTGCTGGAGTGCTGTTTGCATGTGCTTGCAGAGTCTAGGGGTGTAGAATCATTCTTTTGCTTTTTGTATCTCTTTTATTTTCAAAAAATCCAAAAACATTTGCTTATCATCATGCATTGCATTTTGCACTTTGCATTGTACTTGCATTAGATAGATTTGCTTTGGAGTACTAGTTAGGACTTCATATAGGAAATTTGCATTCATCATTTGAAGAAGAATTGTGCATTTCACGTAGTAGCATACCCTGTTTTCATGGACACAATGCATTTGCATTGATTGTTAGGTGTGCATTTTACTTCCTGTTGCATCACAACACCACTAGTTGCGTGACCATATCCTATTTTTGAGTAATAAATCCAACTAAAATCAACGCTAAATAAAATGAATTACACTCTTTTCTTTTCTAGGGTGCACCAACAAGCTTAGGTTTTAGGATCTTGGAATAGTTCATTGTAAGTTAATTCTCCAAGATCACTAAACAACAACATCTAGTATGTCTGTCCAGGTGAGTGTGTCAAATCCTTGGTATAACCAGTGTTCTCAGGATCCTCCTCTCAAAAGGGAGTTAAGCACGAGGCAGTGTGAGTGGTTATTGATTGGGATGACCCCTAGTCATAACTGAGTAGCACCGAATATATTTCTAGGATTGTATTCGTATCTGGGGGATCTTTCGAGAGTTTCGGGCTTTGCTACCATGCCCATACGATCAATCGCGCCTGTGACTGTCCACCTGAGCATTGAGTATATTGAGGTGACCTTAATGGCCTTACCTAGGATATCGAGGGGGTACTTGTAGAGGTTATTCTGCAGATGTCCCAGCCAGGTTGGGGTCGGACAGCACAGTCACTTTACGCGTTGAAGCTGAGGGCCACAATAATTGGTTACGTACCTCCGCTTGTTGTGTATGGGAGTCTCAAGCCTCTCCTAGGCAAGACATACCTGCTTCATTCGGGATCTCACTTATCCAGCCCTTGTTTGCTTTCATTTGGCTTTAGATTTTATTAGTGATTGTTCTATGCATGCTAGTTGGCCTAGGGTTTACGTAAATAGAGAGTCTTTGCTATTTTTTGAGTCATTGTGGATTCGAGTGCTGTTCCGTGCCATTCTCATCGTTTAGTAGGAATTTTACCTTCTACTTCTCCTCCTCCTTTGGGATGGAGACCTAGACAGTCCAGACGGACTATGTCACACATTGATTCACACACCATGGGGGATTCTTCAGAAAGTATTCCTGAACCACCTCCTCCCATTCTTGTAGACGATGGGGAATTTACACCTACTTATGATCCGTCACCCAACTTAGCCAAGTTAGGTCTTATGATTTCTGAGATAAGAGCCATACATGATAGACCTACTCACTCTAGGTCAAATTCCCCATTGACACGTTACCGGTATGGCATGCTGGAGGACGTCGAGACTCATTTTGAACCCGCCACTACTAGCTACGGTAGTTATGCTATGTCTGGTTTCCCTATACACGATTTGACATTTTATGTCGAATCCGATTTTGAGCCTAACACTATGCCTGGGGGCACTCTCATTCCTTACCATGCGGAGAGGTTTGGGAGCACTAGTCACATTGCATCTTCCATCCCAGTGGTGGAAGCTACATCATATCTCCCTACTAGGTCTAGGGTTAGCGATCCGATTAGGATACCAGATCCGAGACGAGTGACGATAGGCGGTAATACATATCTTATTACTCAGATTCCTTCATCCTCGACCCCTAGTTCTTCAAATGTACATCCTCCACCTTATTCACGTGGTCTTTTGAGCCAATATATGGCTACGAGTCAGGTCCGTACTGCGGTTACTAAACCAGTTGTGTCTCAAGTCCACATGCCGCCCGCTACATCAGGAGTCTATGCTCATGCTTCTAGAGGCCATCTTGCTACTTCCGGGGCTCATATCCCTACTTCTAGAGCATATCTTCCTACCTACGGAGTGTCTCATGGGGCATCGCACGCGATGACCTATGGAACTTGTTATGGGATGCAGTATGGACAGGTTTCTTCACCTTATGGAGGTGGGTATCAACAACCTGCTTACTCTCCTAATTACGGCTTTGTAGCTCCGACTAGCCAAGGTCCACCATACTATGGTACTTCCATGCCACCCTATACAGGTCAGACAGGAGGAGGACACTATAGCCAAGGCCATGGTGGTCATCAACCCTATATGAACCAGGGAGCGGTCCATCAGCCTCATCATCCTAGGCTCCCTTTCCTTGCGACGCTTAATCTTCCTGACTTATCGAGACTTACGAACGGTCCTATGGCTCATGACCCGGCTTGGCCGGTTGTCCCTACCAAGCTTCCTTTGGACATACCTAAGTTCAAAGGCAAACCGAGAGAGGATTCGAGTGAACACGTTACTACGTTTCACCTTTGGTGCTCTTCGAATTCGTTACATCAGGATTTAATCCGTTTATGACTATTTCAACGCACCCTCACAGGGCCTGCGGTGAAATGGTATATAGAATTAGTTAGGGGCGCTTTCGCTTTGTTTGACAATCTTGTGATGACTTTTATTAATCATTTCCAGCTACCAGTGCACTATGACATTGGTATTGAACTCTTGTCGACATTTTGGCAAGATAAAGCCACCCATATTTCTGATCATATTCAAGAGTACCACCAGAATTCCTTCTCAAGTGGTTCCTCAAGTCGTTATTGCCGTATATAGCAAAGGATGTTTCCACATCCGGAGTACAGAATGAGGAACAAGTAATCTTTAGGGCGCAGGAACTGGACTTGATCTATGCTCAGTCTGGTTTGTTGTATGAAATTATTCCCAACACTCCTCGTTCTAGTTTCGATCCCAAAGTCAAACATGGACTACATGCCGATGGCATTGTGGGTTGTGCAAGTGCAAAACTTGCAAATTCGGTTGCAAAACAAGCTAGTAAATTGTCAATCAACCAATATGCCTTAGGTCAAGCTATGGCTTCGTCTCAACCCGCCCAAACAGTGAATGTAATTTCTGTGCAATCGTCAGACTAGAAGGGTAACTAGCAGCCCGGACGGAATAGAAAAAAGGGTAAAAATAATAATCGAAAGGGTTTGAATAAGAATGAGAATGCTAACAATAATGACAAGAACGGTAGAAATGCTGGGGGGGACAAGCAAATGAAACGTAAGGTTAAATTCCCTTGCAAGCTTTGTAAGGAAGATCACCTCACTTACTTGTGCCCTCAGATTGATGAAGCTTCAAGATTCTTAGCACAAGGCCCAGCTGTGCTAGCGAACCCTTTACCGCATAACTAGAATATGAACTCGAAGTCCCATGACCAGTCTAGTGATGATGATCCACCAGAGGGTAGTGATCATGGGTGCATTAACATGGTCCGTGCTGCCAAGGTTGTGACTCGTGTGAAATATTATGGTTCGTCACAACCCAACCTAGGCAAAGAGCCTGATCCACCAGGATCCCCTTTGCGTATTGAGAAACCTGCGAATAAACCTGAGGCTGTACCTCACATTCCTAACGGATACCTTAAGTGTTCGGGGCATAATCCAAATTCCCGAGCTGCCCAGAATTATTCAGTTGTCGAGTATTTGGGCCATACTCCTTGTGCGATGTCTACATTGGAAGTGCTTCAGAGTTGTCCTTCGCAAAGGAAGGTGTTGCTTTCTGCCCTTGGTGTGAATGATGATGATTCTTCCTCTATGATCAAATTTGAAACCGCAGGACATCAGGCTCACTTGCCCTACTATGTGTCTCTTTTGGTGCACGTAGAATGTTTTGGTATGACCATCAAACGTACTATGATTGACGAGGGCGTTGCTGCTTCTGTGATGTCTTTGGCTTGTTGGAAGGGTCTCGGTTCTCCTGAGCTGTCTAAATCAGCGACTATGTTAACTACTTTCGATGGGAGATCTTTAAGGCTGCACGACATCCTTCCTCCCTTAAAGTGCGTTTGGGGGGAAAGACCGTTGCGATAGAGGTTGAGGTGGTTGATGCGCCCCTTGACTATAATCTCCTACTGGGTAGGAACTGGATGTACAGTATGCAAGCCGTTGCTTCTTCCTTGTTCTGCGTTGTATGCTTTCCACATAACAGGAAGATTGTAACGATTGATCAGATGACATTCAAGAATCCATCTGTTACCACATCTTCGGGAGCTTCGATCCCGATCATTGAGCACTCTCAGCCGACAATTGGGAGTGTGGGTTTAGGCATGTATCCATCCCTCATGGGAAGCTTTAGTTGTCCTGCACCGATCCTCATGATAGGATCTAGTTTTGATGAGGCTTCGAATTCTACGATATCGGTGTCTTTTCGCACAATTAATATGGAAGATCCTTGGAATCTTCCTTCACCGAGTACTTCGAGTGAGCCTGTCGAGACGAGCGTGCCTTTTCTTGCAGCCATGATAGCTTATCAAACTAATCTTAAGAGTGTTACAGAGCCTCATTCTTCCTCTTCACGGATGAAGGAGGAAGACCCCTATGCGCTGCCGGCATGGGCAGTACAGTCTTCTCATGCCCACGACTGCCTTGATACGGTTTTCCCTTTAGATGAAGTGATTATTGAGGCTATGTCGAGAGTTGAGCCACCATGGGAGGAACTTCATCATAGATCCTACTTCCTTCCAGCACTTGACTGTTTGGAGCATGAGGATTATAGGGAGATTCTTAGTCAGAAAGTTGGTAGTCCTATGGTTGCAGTAAGCTCTCCTGGTCCGATGGCTGATGGAAACATGGCGAACATATCATCAATGATTCCTATCAACATTTCCCATAATCCTGGTACCATAGAGAATGTCTATATTGGGGCGGATTGTTCCCATGCTGAGATTCTAGAATATACCGAGCTATTCAAGGAATTCCGCAATATTTTTGCTTGGTCTTACAACAAGATGCCAGGTATTGACCCTCAAATTGTTGAACATGAGATTAATACTTACCCCAACACTAAGCCTGTTCGACAATGTTTACGCGTCGTGAATCCTAGGAAAGTGCCCCCCATTAAGGCAGAGATAGAGAAGTTGTTGAAAGCCGATTTCATCTATCCCATTCCCTTGACAGAGTGGGTTTCAAACCCTGTTCCGGTGGATAAGAAGCAGGGAGTGATCCGCATATGCACTGATTACCGTGATTTGAATCGTGCCTGTCCTAAGGATAACTTCCCCACACCCTTTATAGATCAGATTTTGGTTGAGTGTGAGGGGAGCGAAGTGTTCTCCTTTATGGACGGCTTTTTCTGGTATAATTAGATATAGATTAAACCTGAGGACCAACACAAGACTGCATTTATTTATCCTTGGGGAACGTTCTCATATCGAAAAATTCCTTTTGGCCTTAAAAACGCCGGAGCTACATTTCAACAGGCGATGACCTTGATCTTCCATGATATCAAGTCTATTATTGAAGTATTTTTGGATGATCTCACTGCTCATTCTCGTATGAGAATGCGTCATCCCTATCACTTGAGATTGCTATTTGAAATATGCTGGCACTATTTAGTTAGATTAAATCCTCATAAGTGCATCTTTTGCGTGAAGTTAGGTCGTTTGTTAGGATTCATCATTTCCAAAGAGGGTATAAGAGTCGACCCTTTGAAGGTTGAGGCAATACTTTAGTTGTCTCCCTTGAAGAATATTCATCATCTTCAGTGTTTGTAAGGCATGGAAAACTTCTTACGAATATTTGTGGTCAAATTTGCCAATTTGACTAGAGGCTTTATGCGTCTCTTGAAGAAGGACACCCCCTTTTATTGGGATGAGCGATCCTAGGAGTCCTTCGATGCACTCAAGCGAGCCCTAGCATCGGCCCCGGTGATTAGTCCTTCGGATTATAGCCGTGATTTCTTATTATATGTGGCCACGTCCTTAGAGACAATTGGTATGGTATTGGTTCAAGAGGATGAGGAGCTCCAAGAGCATGTCATATATTATCTGAGCTGAAACCTTATTGACGTAGAGATCTGCTATTCTCATGTCGAGAAGCTTGCTTTAGCTATCGTACATGCGGTTCAGCATTTGAGACATTATATTCTCCTTCGCCAAACCTTGGTTGTGGCCCATGTCAATCCATTTCAGTTCATCCTCACACGAAGGATGGTTGGGGGAAAGTATAATAAATGGATTGTCATTCTGCAAGAATTTGATCTCAAGTTTGTTTCGACAAAATCGAAGAAGTCTTTAGTCTTTGCAGAGCTCATATCGGATTTTCCGAGTGAGACCGGGGAGTTGGTATGTGAAGATACGTTTGTTGATGAACACATCTTCTTAATCTCAATGTTAGACCCATGGTATGGGAATATCATAGTATATCTGCAAACACAGAGGACCCCTACTCACCTCTCGCGAGATGAACGATGACGATTACGTCACGTCTCTAAGAACTACCTTATAGTGCACAATACTTTGTACCGCCATGGGGTAGATTCTGTTTTACGACATTGTTTAACTCATGACAAGGCTGAGGTTGTGTTGAATGATTACCATGGAGGGGCGTGTGGTGGTCATTTATTTGGGCTTTCTACAGCTCAAAATATTTTGAGAGCGGGTTATTTCTGGCCGTCGATCTTTAAAGATTGTGTTGATGCGGTCAAGAGGTGCCACCCTTTCCAGGTGTTCGCACGTAATATGCACTTGAAACCTGCCCCATTACATCCCATTATCACCGCCGGTCCCTTCACTAAGTGGGGGCTCGATTTTATGGATTGCAACGCAGCTTCGGCTGGGGGGCACCATCACATTATAGTGGCTATTGATTACTTCATGAAATGGGCTGAGGGTATGCCTACAGTAAAATCCAACGGTGAGACAGTAGCTCACTTTGTATTCAACCAAATCATTACTCGTTTCAGGATTCCGAAAGAGCTTGTCACTGACCATGGCTCACACTTTCAAAACCATATGATGGAATAGTTGGCATCCAAGTTAGGGTATAAGCAAGAGAATTCCTCTTCTTACTACCCCCAAGCGAATGGACAGGTAGAGGCAGTGAATAAATCACTCAAATCCATTCTCCAACGAACCATCGCACAAAGAAAGATGAATTGGCACATTATGTTATATCCTTCTTTGTGGGCATATCGAACCGTGGTTAAGAATGCCACTGGTTTTTCTCCATATCAGCTTGTACATGGAGTGGAGTCAATATTGCTGGTTGAATGTGAAATTCCTTTGTTGAAGCTAGCTGTGGAACTCTTACCAGACACTTCACCTTTGGAGGAGCGTTTGGTTCACCTTGAGCAACTCGATGAGCAGTGTTGGGATGCCTTGGTGGCTCTAGAGGTTAATAAGCATTGCGTTAAGGTCTAGTATGATAGATCTGTCCGTCCAAGAGTGTTTAGTGAAGGAGACTTGGTCCTTTTGTGGGATCAACTGAAAGAACCCTTGGGGGAGGGGAAATTTAATCCTATGTGGCGTGGTCCTTAGGTGGTAAAGCATGTGTTAGAGAAGGGTTCCTACGAGTTAGTGGATTACGAAGGAACAGCTTTGGCGGAGCCTAGAAATGGGCTCTATCTCAAAAAATACTATGCATAATCTTTAGCCAAGGCTGCTTGTTGTATATTATTGTACAGCTTTGCATAGTTAGGTCTTTTTCTTATCGTGATCGGGTTTATGATTAGTTTTCATTTCTTTTGGCAAATGTCAAGGGAATATTCCACCTACATAGGATTCACGGATGGTGCAAGCCGTCACACTCAACACTCAGCCTCAACTGCTTGGAAGATTTATACTCCTATGGGTCAGGTACTGTCTTCAGGAGGTGTATGTCTATGGCCATCTTCCAACAATGTTGATGAATATAGCGTCGTTATTGAGCTTCTATGGGATGCCATTTTGCACGGTGTTCTATCTCTTGAGGTACGTCTTGATTCGGAGTTAGTAGTGTCACAGCTCAATGGTTTGTACCATGTTAGAGATCCGACGTTATTGAGAAGATTCACGTGTGAGATTGTTACACTACTACATTTCAACCAAAAATCCGACGGCCGTATTGTCGGATTTTCGACACTTCTCTGTCGCATGTACGACACTATGATTTTTTTTAAGCGTCGGTGGGTTTTCGTCGGTTATCTGACATCTTTCCAATCCATCGGTTAAGCGGCAGTTCAGTTTACCGTCGGTTAAATGTAAATCGTCGGTTATCCGACAGATAATTCATATTAAATTTTAAAAAAATCGCCTGCTGGCCGTCGCTTAACCGACAGATATCCGACGGATTATGAAAACTTAAACGTCGGTGAAGCAACGGTATTGAATTTTTTTTTAAAAGATCACCTACAGGCCATCGCTTAACCGACGGATTATGAAACCTAAACGTTGGTTAAGCGACGGGAGTGAATTTTTTTTTTAAAAAATCGCCTAGCAGGTCGTCGCTTAAGCGACGGTATTGAATGTTTTTAAAAAAAAGTGTCGTCGCTTAAGCGATGGCTAAAAGTGTTTTAAAAAAAAATAGAAATGCATTTAAGAAAATCGGAGTCGCTTTAAATCCCAAGTATTGAGTTGACTTCCATCCACCAGAACCTGGCAGTCAAAGCAAGGCTACACTCAACGGTATTGTTATATATGTTTAAGTATTGTTTGTAAGAGAGGACACAAATGAAAGCTCTTTTTTGGACTTGCAATATAGCTTAATATTTTAGGGATTGGATTGTAGCAGAACATTCAATGCATTTTATGGGTATACTATAATGGGAAGGATCTTCATGGCTGAGGTTATTGGGATACTATCTCTCTTACAGGCCTTGCTTTTTTATTTGAGGGGAGGCACAAGACTAGTTTATTTAGAAGTCTCAACAAATTTTATGTTTTAGGCTTTAAGTCTCATCAAGCAGCACAGATCACAAGCTAGGATGATATTTTTAACACAGTTGCACACTATTTGGAGGTTGGAACTAAAGATGATATGCTGATTCTCTTTGCTTCTGTTGAACAAGGGCATCATAAGATGGAGCTTCGCTCTCTAATGTATCATTTAATGTAAATTTGATGATTTTAATGTAATGTAAGATTCATTTCCAATAAATAACGACCATCTTTTCTTGGCAATGAGAGTCTACCTGCACTCTCCTTTCTTGAAATTTTCTTCAGTGCCAAAATGAGATCCCGTTTACGGCCAGTGGGATGAATTCCATTTCTTCTAAAGATCAAACCAAATAAATTAGCATGGCATGTTATATGAAAATATCACAGAAACGTTTGTACTTCAAATGCTTCCAAGTCCATTATCCTCACATGCACCATTTATGATAATATATCAAAACAAAACTGCAATGGTGCTGAAATTTTATTTGAAAGAATTTCAACATTAACATAGGTGTGAACATAAAAATGGCAGTTTTAATCAAATTTTCCCAGATAATATAATCAAACGAGTGTACTACAGTAGCAACAGTGCACCTATACTCACAAAAGCTGTCTAGTAGATCACAATACATAAATGGGCAATCCCTAGAGGGAGCCTTAGAAAGAAACAATTCTGTTGGAACCAGATATTTACCTCATCATTGCACGCAGCTCTGCCACTATCAACTTTGTCAAGCTATCATCATCCTTCAAGTCCACTAAACTGTCTTCAATGCCAACTTCACTTAATCCTTGTCAAACTTCTGGAGAGGGTATCTTCATGTCCTGAACACAGGTACATAAAGATATTTAGGGAACACTGAAAGTAGTATAGACTCATAGAAAGAAATTATTCTGAAAGGTACTAACCTCATATTTATCACTGTTCTGAATCATGGATATGTCGTCTTTGATTTCATTCTTCATTTCACTATCAACAATTGCACGAGTAGATTTTTCAATTGCTTCTCTGCAAAGTTTTTCAGATGCAATTGATGAAGGATAAATGGGCTCTTATTTTGACATGTTTATTGATTTGAAAGCTCTTGAAACCTGAATACCTCTTAAGGATGCCCTGCAAATTTAGCAGAGAGAATATAAGCAGAATACAAAAATGCACATAATTATAAGAACCAAATATAGGATTCCACCCTTCCATTTGCTACACAGATTTTTACATGATATATCTTATGTCATGTTAACCATTGAAATAACTCCAAAAGAACTTGCTCACTGTTAAGAGAATTTCAAAAACATGAAGCCAGGATAATCTCAAGGACTCATAGGCTAAGCTACAACCAACAGAACAACAGCTCTTCAACTTGCATGAAAATCCTGCCGCACCAATCCTACTCTAGACGAGACAGAGAAAATATCTGCATTGGAAAAGGAACAGAGCACACATTTGGCTTTGGGAAGGGGCTCATAGGCATATGAAAAGTAGGGTGATCTGGCTACAAGAAGGTAACCGAAACACTACATTCTTTCACAAGCAAGAAGCTTCCCAAAAGGCCCACAACTTGATCTAGGGAATCATTAAGCATTGGGGAGTTTAATGTGAAAAAGAAAGGCTCTCTACATCATGGGTGGGCCAAGAAAACTAGCCGACATCCATCTTGACCCTGATCTAGTAAACATATTTGTTAAGGTTCTTCAAAGTTTTCGATCTACATGAGAGCTTGTAATAAATCATGCATATATTTAGTAAGAATCTAGTTGTGTTTGAGCCCTCAGGGTGGCCAAATGCAATAATAATCAAGACAAGAATAAAACCCTCAGGCTGAAAGGAGGAATGCAGAAGCAAAGGAAAAAATTTCATGGTGAAACCTTTAGAGCAAGAAGATAATAAAGGAGAAGTGGTAACAGATCCAAACCATTCAAAAGCCATGATGACGAATAGACAGCAGGAGGATGAAGAGTGGGAGAGGATTTTTATATTTCGTTTTTGAGTAGGAAAACAACCTGTACATCTGATTTTTGATAATGGTATAATTTTTTTATATCTGCAGAATTAAAAAGATGAATCTAAAAAGCCATAATACTAATCAATACAAGAAAAAACATATATTGGATAGAACTATTACCCATATTCCAAGAGTATTTATTTGTCCGCAAAAGTTCTCCATTAGGTCCTGCAGGTTTGAAAGGACCATGCTCCATAAATGCTCCATACCCAAGTGATGAGCATCCAGGCCCTGCATTGTCCTCCATATCCATATCCAATTTAAAATTTGGAAAATATCATAAACTATGAACATTATATACAGTTATAGTTAGATACCCAAAACAGTAAATGTAAATCATCCACCTATATCCCACAGCAGTTGTACCCACATTTAAGAAATGCCATATACAAAAGTGTTACCAATCAGGTATTAAATTTTGACCTCCATACTCAATTGGCACAGATGCAGAAATGATAATGAAATATATTTTCTTTCTTATTGACAAGCACAGCACAGGCAATTAATTGAAGAAAACTCATAATAAACCTTTAAAGATAGCTTTGATTTTATAGAAAGAAAAAACAAAAAGAACTGTGGGGAGGAGAAAGGGTGATGAACAAGAAATAGTAAAATGATCTTGTTAAAGTTGTCTTAGGAATATGAAACTACAAATGATCTCTCACTGATCTAGCAAAGGAAGCCAGCAATCAACATGACCATCTCCAAATGCAGAGGCAGCATAAGCCCAGTCAACATGACATGTTAGCATAGCTACCTAACAATAGATGGGTAGTGGACCCACAATTCTACTGGCCAAGGGAGAAACGTAGGGTGAAAAGAAAAGAGACCATTCTTCTCCCAGCAGAAAAAGAAAAACAGAGTAATTCACAGCTAAAACATTGTAGCAGACTCTAGACCATCAGTATGCAGTCACAGTATCCAAATGCACAATGAATCTGAGATAGAGAGCTCTGTAATCAATAATCTACTTTAATAAAGAAGAGTATCAGTTTCCCAATGAATATTTTATTTCCGAAGAGGGTTTTCTCCATGTAAATGCCAGTGTTCATTGTGACAAACCAAAGACCATCAAACACTGGTTTTTGTAATGCTTTTTCTCCCAGCAGTGTTGGAAAACAATGCAACAAAAACTATCTTATTTACTGCAAGACAATTTTCATTTGCAGAGAGCATTGCTTGGGACCTGCAGTCAGCACCTTTTTAGTCACTGTGTTGGTCTATGACACTATATCCAACTTCAGTTATGTATTTTCTCATTGAACTGTAAGTATGTGTTTGAAGGAGTTCTAAGTACATCCTTTGCTTTTAAAAGCTGTCTTTGAATGAGGTAAGCATTCAAGTCAAAGCTAAAGGTTTTCTGCTCATCATGATGCTAAGAATATATGTGCCTATGTTTTTTCTAACCTTATTGCAAGCTGACTTCTTTAAGGTAATTCTTCATGTTCTGTAAATATTTATTTTCAGTATAAGATGAGCCATACATTCTCGGAACCAAGAGAAAAAAAATGATATTAATTTTATTTTTCTTAAAGAAGAAAGGTCAATCAGATATTTAATGACCTTTCATAACAATTACCATCATTAGATATCAATGCAATTACGCAGTTATGCAAGTAAAAGTTGACCATGACAAATCATAAGATTTCTGTGATTATCAATCAAGATACAGTAAAAATCTGGCTTCTGGCATGCTCTCCTTGGACTTGGCCCTTGTTTGCACAATGCTTTTAGTTTAGAAATTGATTTAAAGGGAGTAAAATATTATCCAACATTAGGCACATGGAGCATAATAAAACATTTTCAATCCTGAGCCATCATTGGAGTAGTAGTGGTGTACATTACATTCTGGCCTTTCAAAAGACCATAAAATGTAATGGTATAAGTGCAACCATACAAGCAATCAGAATCCTATTTGATGTTGGAGATTGATGTTAAAGTGGTCGGCTTTTAGAGAATGCTGGAAAAGGCTTATAATTTTCAATATTAGATTTTAATACCATTTTTGTGAGTTTTGTTAGCATATTTACTTAATTTCAAGGAAGTGCTTCAGACCTTATAGGCACAATCATCTTTCCTTAAGGGAACAAGTTTTCAGGAGACAATATTGAATATACACAAAACGATTAAAATTGTCCATTTTGTATACCAGTTGCCACATCAGTATCTGAGATATCTCTATTCTGAAGATAAGACTTTAAATTTTAATTGAATAGATGCAGTACTTATAATCTAATGAAATAAGACAAATTAAGATGTGATACTATAACTACAAACTAGTTAGATGCAAATACATAACAATTTGTCAACAGTAGATAAAAATTTTAAAAAATAAGATAAGGTCTGATTATTCAAAGTTCTGTGTCATATGCGTGATAATGTAAAGGAACAAGATAATTTAGTTTTGAAAACCTTCATGATATGATCTCTTTCTTTCATCTATTACTACTTCAAAATTCAATAGAAACAGCAGTCTCCCTTTGAATATAGATGCAGTAAAGACAACACTATGGAGATAGCAATTTGCTATATTGATGGGATTTATTAGACAGACTACGATCAAGAGACAATGAGTTTAAATATTAAGTAATCTTCAGAAAATTCTTATGTTATTTAGTCAAAATATTTTTAGCTTATCTACTTCTTCAATCTTGCTTTCTTTATATGCCTGCCACATGATCAGGTCATCACCCCTCTTATTCCCTAATAGTGATTTTTAAGGGAAAGGTTGGCAAACCTATTAATATAAGGTGATCACTTTCTGATAAATGAGTAAAAGAAAACCTTTCTAAAAACCTCCACCTTTGATCAAAGTAGTTCTTAGGAGGAGCAAAGGACCCTCTTTGGGGTCTACATTGACCAGCTGGAATCCTTCATCCACAAGCACATTAAGGTTGGAAATGGCTGCCTGTTGCCTTCTATATCAAGTGTTGATTTCCCTGCTCCTTTCACCAATGACTTAATCTTTATGGCCTCTGCTCTTGGGGATCTACAAAGAGAAATTAATATCCTGGCCAGTTTTTGTGACCATCAAAAGTTGAGGATCAACCTAGGCAAAACAAGGTCATGATCTTCAATGCATTGAGGAGCTTTCTCTCTAACCTACAGTTCTACTTTTCGGGGGTAGAGATTGAGATTGCAAGAGCTTACGCCTACATGGGTGTCCACTTCATGGGGCCTCATTTAGCATGTGACAACCTCTCTAGCCTTGACTCGACAAAGGGTACAACTCCCTAGCCCTCATCAAGAAACTGTGTTTTGAGAATCAATTCAGGACATTCAATATAAACTTTACCCATGGTACTCTACGGTTCAAAGATCTGGCTCAAGGAGCTGTTGAAGTGCTTCGTTTTATTAAAGAGTGCATTTTTTCTCCAGATTGGCATTCTTCTATTTACAAAGAAGCCTGTCACCAACTTAATGAAGAACATGTCAGTGCTCTTTTACGAATGCTACAGCCACAGCTTTCAGTTGATGAAAGAATGGAGGGGGATGGTGTTTCAAATATGTCCTATGAAAAACACTTCCTTGAACATTTTCACAAAGCATGCTTTAACCTGTTGCATGAACTTGTTATGAGGCGTGCCTTATCCATCGAACTTGAAGAACACCTAGTAAATCAAGTTCTAAAGGTAGAGGATGGGAGGTTTGCTTATACTGATGATGCTCTTGTTCTTGTATCTCACATTCTTATTATAAGGACATCCACAGGGTCCAGTTTGGGGGATGACTCCTTAAGACTCAAAATTTGCAAAGGCTATGCTGGTTTTATTGTTGAGAAAGTGAAAGCTACATATTCAGGGTGCTTAAATATCCAAGAAGTTTGTGCAAGTCTTCCATCCCTATTTCATTTGGAAGTTCTTCTCATGGCTTTTCATTCTTCAAATGCATTTGAAAAAATCAAAATGGCAAAGAATATTTTTTCTACCCTCAGCAATGTAAGTTGTCCTCCAGTGGCACTTAACAGCACACAATTGGTTTGCCGGTCTTTGGGTGAATCCGCGGACCTGGGTAACACTTTTTGGCAAGCGTATTTCGGCAAAAACAAAAAAACACACCTCGGCCGAGGGCTTGTTAAACCCTCGACCGAGGTATTAATATCTCGACCGAGGTTTTATCAAGCCCTCGACCGAGGTTTTGTTCAGCCCTCGGTCGAGGTATTAAAAACTCGACCGAGGGTTAATAAATACCTCGACCGAGGTATTAACTTGGTCGAGGTATGGACCTCAGGTAGAGGTACATACCTCGACCGAGGTACCTCTATCAAAAAATTTATAAAAGGAGGCCGCGGGGGAATCACTATACCAAAGACTACAAAATATATTCATTATAATTGAGCTTGATGTAACTCCAGTCTCCAGTGAATTCAAACATTAATGACACTCCCTGAAGTCCCTGATACAAAACGAAATGGAGCCATTTATTGAGTAGTGGGATGCAATTGCAAGTAGTGAAAGCTTTTCACATATTGAAAATGGCGAACCATTTTCAATATGTGAAAAGCTTTCACTGCTTGCAGTTGCATCCCACTACTCAATAAATGGCTCCATTTCGTTTTCTACCAGGGACTTCGGGGAGTGTCATTAATGTTTGAATTCACTCCCGGGATTTAAGATGTTGTATTTAGTGATTTAAGATGTTTAATACTTAAATGTTTTAAAATAAATAAAAGAGATGATGATATAGAACTCTTTATATTTTTAGATTAATAAAATAACATGTATAATGCCATAAATATCAATGGATCGTATGATAATCAAATGTGTTAGGTTTATCGTTGTTGTTGTTGTTATACTATAAGTATACTAGGAATATTAACCTGTTTCAATATATATAGCTAAAACACAAACACAATCATATTTTAAATAGTATAAAATATTTTTTACCAAGTAAGAATAATATATATTAACCTCTATGCAAAATCCCCACAAATGTATAAGGCCACACAATATTAACTAGTAGTTTGGATGGTACTTACCTTTCTTGCAAAATAAGTAGAAGTTACTATTTACATAAAACAACAAATTAATGTACATACTTTTCAAAACTATAAAATTTGTCAATTAATAAGTCTTTATTAATTCTAAAAATATAAATTTGTAATTTCAAAAAATATAAAATTATTATTTTTTATTTTTCAAAAAAACTTTTTAATACTTATTTTATATAAAATATTAAAACCTTTTAAACTAGGCTACAAGCTCTACATAATGGTTGTCTTGATTTACATGCAATCATAAATATTAGTGTCATTCCAGTTGTTAACTTTTGGTGATATTGGGTGAAAAATAGAACATATACTCTAAATCTTTCATGGGTTTAATCACAAATAGCTTCTTGGGTAGTAAAATGTGATGACGATTTGAAAATGTGAGTGTAATGTGTATCAATACCTCCATTCCAGACCCCTAGTGAACACTTATATAGTAAAGGCCTCTATGTTTTCCAAAAGGATTAAAGTAATTTAAAATCAGTTTAGGTTGAATGAAGTTGAGTGAAGTCCTCAACAACCAAGAGCCACGGTGAGCTTACCCTAAAGTATTGACGGGATTGTGCTTATTTCTATCTGTAATGCATTTTCACCTGGTTCATGTAGGTATCTATTCCTATGCTTAACACCCCCAAAGCATGTACTCTAACATGGTAATTTAAATTAAAATGGAAAATGGTAAGTATTAACCCATTAAAATTTATTCTTTGAACGAGCCAAAATATTAAAAAAATTACACATTAAAAACGTTGCAAATTTTACATATATGTGGTGCCAATTTGCATCCCTTGATCCTACATTAAATTATGGTGTAGTCGTTATTTGCATTAACAATCAAAATTCTTGTGATAGTGTTAAATTGTATGCAAATGCATGACCAAGTCGTGAATGACCTAAAAGAGTTGAATTTTCTTTGTATTCCTCATTATTTAACAATGTGTTTGGAATGTAGCACATTTACAACCAAACCTTAACAATTGTAAGAGGATTTGAGATTGATGTTAAACGACTCATTATTTTGATTAAAGAAGTGGGAATTAAGTTAATTCCCATTCTTAATTTGACAACATTTGTTATTGCCAAAAAATACAAGAAAAGTTAAAAACAAGGACAATCTTCGAAATCTTAAACAATATAGTGAAAGTGTTTATAAAAGAGGGCATGTATGTACAAATTTATGTATATAGCTTCCAAAATGCATATTAATGCACATGTGTCATTAATGTTTGAATTCACTCCCGGGCTTTTGCTCCAAAGGAGTTTACATGACCTCGACTGAGCTCATACCTTGGTCGAGGTATTAACTAAACCTCGACTGAGGGTTTGTTAAACCCTCAGTCGAGGGATTTAAAAACCCTCGGTCGAGGTTTAGTTAATACCTCGACCGAGGTATTTAAATACCTCGGTCGAGGGCTTAAAAAAATAGACTTAGCCCACATTCAAACAAATGAAAAATTTTCTGTGCCTTGTAGAGGTGTACACCCTGCCATTCCTAGCACATAACTGAGCGGAGTTGATACCGATAAATTCACCAACGAATCTTCTATCCATTGAGGTATCATACACGCATTTTGGCATTCATATGATATTTATTTATTAATTACTTCTAAAACTTATACTTAGAAAACCACACTGCAACTTCAAAGCAGCTCAAAGAAAAATCCACAGAGTTAAAAATACACAGCCAAAAAATTCTTTAAAATGCACACATCACATATCGACATGTCCTCTTCAAAATGATATCTTTGGTTTTTCAATTTTTGAAAAAATAGAAAAAATTGCTTTACGTGGACAAATATGTGTTTAAAACGATGCTGAAATCGAATGTGGTCACTTTCGAAAAATAATAAATAATTGTATAATGCGAAAAAAATTAACAAAAAAATATGCACATCACACTGCATTTTATGTAGATCATGCTCATATATATATATTTTTAAATTATTAATGCAAGATTGAATTACTCTACGTGGACACGAGCCACTTATTAGCTTATTCAAATTTTTAAGGTCACACAGTTCATTAAATGCAAAAATTCACACATTAAATGACATCGGAATATTTTAAAAAAAATATGACTATGAAGCCAACATAATATTCTACAATTTGTTTTTTAACTGCAAGTCAAAATTCACATGGCATATATGCGTTTTGAGGCTTCTATCTAGCACATGAGTAAAAAATCAGGTTTTCATCACCAAAATTGGCCAAAAAGTGTTACCCATCTTCATGGAATCACCCCTTGCTAATTTCAAGACTGATGTTGATTCTTCGGCACATGATTCTCCACTCTACAGCCTTCCCATCCTGGTTGATGTTCAATATAAGAAATAAGTTAATACAGATTACACAAGGAGGAACTTTTCAGCTTCCCACAGGAACAGGATATTTAGAATCATGGGTATATCATGTGGTACAAAGTGTTATAAATGTGAAAGAGGGAGTCACAGAAGAGCATGGAATGGCTGATCTCTTTCAGCAACTGATTGACGTTAGTGGGGTTCATAACTAGAGTTTCCCATTCCTCTGAAGAGGATCTGTCTTTTCATGTTGTACTAGGTAAACTACTAAGTCTCTACTCTGCATCCACTCATCAATCTGCTGAAGATCCCCTTAACCTTCATAGATGATAATGTTATTTCTTAATAAGGAATGGCTTATTGTACTTTGAATAAAGGGAACGTACTAATATTTGCCGACTCAGAAGGTAAGCTACATGATACTTGTGATCTGCAAGTTCGCACATTGTTTCTTAGATCACTGTGAGGCCTTAGTCAATCATATTATTTGTTTCAGGAAGTGGTAGATTATTTGATCCTATATCTACTACCTGTATATAAATTTTGTATTTGCGACTGCTAGATAAGTACGAATAGCTTTGTATTATCTGCAGAGTATACTTTTCCATTAAATAAACGTTGGTGGAGGCTTCATATTCAATTCTACAAAGACAAGATGTTATGAACAACTGGTCTGTGACTGCTCATGGAGGGCCACGTTTCTGTATTTGAGCTAAAACATTTTTACTGTTCATAAGCATTACAATTTGCTGCATCCTAATGTCTGTGTGCCATAAAAGATAGTAGTATTGTTCTCAATTTTTAGATCAAAAGCAATATAATTTTAAAGCAATTTTGAATCAAGAATATTATTTAAAAGCAGTTATTATTTTTTCCTCTTGGAATTATTAGTTGTGTAACTCTCTGGTAAGTGTTCCAGTTCAATTAAATTTGATTCTTTTGAATGAGTCCTTCATCTCATTGGATCATTTTCGAAGATGCAAAACAAGTGCGCAAAGCAAAAGATTTAACAAAAGCCCATTCTAGTGGTCATTAGAAAAGCGTATTCTTTACCATCTTATCTTTTAAGGACACATTGACTAAGTTCAACAAGCTTATAGGGTAAAGACAATTGGATATCTATGTTATAGTTGGAATCTGGAATAGATTACTGATTACATCGAGAGTAGGGAGGTCTTTTACAGCTCAGTATAGGGGAGATGTTAGAATGCTTCAGTTTAGATATATTATTGTGCACAGCTCCATCATGGAGGAAGGGTGAGAAAGGACATAAAATGGGTGTTCATGAATGAAAATTATGTTATTCTTTGATGTAAAACAATAAATGAGCTGATTAGTGAAATCCCATTATTCAAAATTATTCATAAAAAGCTTTTGGCAGGATGCTTCAAGAAGCTTAATTGTTAAGCATCCACCATTTACTGAGAGGGGTATACTGTTTCACATTTAGAGGCATGAGACCTAGCCTGACGTAACTTCCATAGCTCTATAGGTTTACAGTGGCAAACACATCACGCTTGCTAATAAAAAGAGCATTGGAAGGGGAAAAGGGTTTGACTTCCATTTCAATGTTTTCTATGAGGTCTTTTTTGGAGCGCTCAGACTTTGCCATTTGCATTTTTGGAGAGAGCTTTTGCATTTTTAACGTTGGTATTGCGACTGGTTGGATTTACTGCTACTGTGGGAGATAAATTGCGAAGATTAGAAAGAAAGAGAATCGACTGGCACAATAGGAACTAGTCTAAATCTTAGAGAGAGCTTTTGCATTTTTAACCTTGGTATTGCAAGAGGTTGGCTCTACTATTATTGTGGGAGATAATTTGCGAGGATTAAAAAGAAAGGGAATCCATTGGCACAATGGGAATTGGTCTAATTTTTTTTTGTACTGGCAACTTGCAGAGAATTGAGGTCAGAAAAGAGTAATTAGTGATGTAGATAGAAATGTATACTTGTGGATCGAGACTTGATGTGTATTATATCCTTTATTCAAGATGGCTTTGGGGAATTCCATTTTTGTTGGAACCCAGTGAAGCAAAAAATCTACAGGGGGCATAATTCCAGGTCATTTCAGCATTTTCATGGTTCTGGGTGGTTTCAAAGAACACTCAAATCCCTGGGTGTGAAGGAATTATGCCTCTGGAACTTTTTGTGGAACAAACGAGCATCAAAATTTCTGCTGGATTTTTGGCCCAAAACTTTTCCCGAAAAGAAGGTTTTTTGGATAATTTTTATCATACACCTGGTACTGAATGTTCTGCTATGGTTTAATTGAACCCAATAGGGTTCTTTGGCTTAGTTTAGTCTTGCCCCTAATTTAGTGTTCGTGTTCATTAACGAGGGTTTTGGAATTTATAGCTCATATCTACATAGTGATTTGCCAAGAGCACTCAGCACACTTGAGCCTCCATGAGGATTCTGAGAGATGCCTTGTCACACTTCGGTCCTCAGATTTAGGGTAGCTCTATTGGATGAAGCATATATCGCTGAGTGGTAAAATATTTTGAGCAATTGTTGTTGTTGGATACACTGAACTAGGTGTTCTGTATTTGGGATTTCATGAGATTGCCCTTTCGATTTAAGAATTTATTTGTGGAGTTTTATGAGATTGCCCTTTTGATTTAAGAATTTATTTGTGTAGTTTTAGATGTCTAAAATTCCTTGCTATTATTTCTTGTTATTTAATCCATGCGTGGTAGATTTAAAAAAGCATGTAGAGATTAAGTGGTTTTGTTCATTCAACTGTCATAGAGGGTCTGTGAGTAGAGTCATCAATTTATTGAATAGATTGTCGTTTTAAATGAAGGTAGATAAATTGTAAAGAGGAGAATTGAATCTGGGCACCTTTGTAATGCCAAAGGTACCCTTCCCTGGATAAAGTGGAAAATGCGTCGATCTATGTGGAAAATGAATACAGTTGCATCCTTGATTGAAAGAAAAAAAAAACTATGCTATAAAAAAAAAAATCACCTACAGCATTTTCCTTTAGTGTCACAACCTCCAACATTGCATGAGGACCATGTAGCTATTGGTCATGTTCCACAACCACATCCACCTACTCCTACTCTTATTCATAGATCAAGAGAAAAGAAACAATAAGTTTCTTGTGGAAAGAGGAAAGCTTAATAGATACCAGATTTATCTGTCCTTTACCTATTTAGAATTTGCTAATTTAGTTTTAGTTTGTACTTTGTCTTTACTATGGTCTATTTTGTGAACATTACATGACAGCTTAAGTTTGATCTTTGGACATTGAACCTACCTTTAAACTGTTGACTGCATCTTACAACTCTTTGGTAATGAATATGATGCTCTGTTTCATTTCGTAATTGATATTTTATATACAGTTTGTTGACGACAAATGTTATATCTTGAAATTTGAAGGTTGATGTTATGGTTCATGATTGATAATTTGATGACAACATTATAATTTATAACTACTAGATGATTGGTGTTATGTGTACTGAATAGTTTATGCTTTAATGATCATCATTAATCCAGTAGTTAAATCTATGTTTTCATGTTTTCTGCAGTTAATTTAGCTTTCTGGATGTATTTTTTTGAATATAATAAAAAATTAACATATATGTTACAATATGTATTATATAAAAAACCCTCCTGCACTCCCTGCTGCCAACAGCGTAGAGATTCAAGGTGTTCAAATGGGTCAGTTAACCTTCTCTATTAAAAAATTAAAAGTAATAGTGGACCCAGATTTAATGGTTCTGCCCAAACTCATAAACTCACATAACCTTCTTCGAAAGATATTCTACACTTCGTAGAAGAGCCATAAACATGTTTCCCTTCAAATAACCTTTGAAAGACATTCTACAGTTCATAGAAGAATCATAAACATGTTTCCCTTCAAATCATGGACAACAGCAACATTCTGATTGTCAAATGAAGGGAAATACTACCAAAGGGAAATTTGCTAACTGGTGAGGTTCATGGAATATTGAGCCGTTCACCAGGGTTCAATTCTTGCAATGGTCTACCCCACTCATATGGCATGAGGTTGAAAGGAATGAGGCCATGTTCAAGCGTTTGGGCGATTTTAGGGGAACAGCTACTCCTCAGGCATGGCACCTGTGCTGAAGAAAAACCACTTTGCAGTGCAGTGTTTCTTGAAGCACATCCCAAGGGCAGAAAATGCCAAAAATAAGGGCACTACTTGGGAGCAGAATTAAAATTTGGCATCTTCCACTGCAATTCAAAAATGACGGTTGGCATTCTACAATGCCCTCAGACTAGTATGTATAGTAAATCCTAACACACACAGAATTGTTTTACATTTGCAACATATATAGAAAATGTATTAGTAATCTATTATATAAATTGGATGACAGATTTTTTCGGATCGATTTTTTTGCCAAAAGAAAATAATCACTATTTTATAGCAAAAACTAAATAAAAATGGGCATTCGGCTCAGTTTTTAGAGCCTTGGGGGCCTAAAAAAATCCAATTCCATTGAAAATTTGTTTGGTTTCATTTTCCTTACAGAAAAGAGTTTCGGTCAAAGTGTTGAAAGTGCACAAATCCCTGCTGACCAAATCAAAAAAATACCGTTGCCATCAAAACCCTTTTATGTTCAAATTTCCTATTTTCTCGAGAAAAAATAACAAGCAAAGGCCCAATTCGTCAAAAAGAATCGGCATTCATTGTCTGAGGGTACGTTAGGGCATTGGGTATAGAACGAAAGGATGGATCCCCGAGTATTGAACTCGTGGCCAATAATTGCGAGGCACTTAAGTCTAAGTATAATGAATTCTAAACCCTCTTTTACTGACTATAATAGGGTAAAATTTGGAACTTGGTCCCCATACCTTACAAAATTCTCTGAAATCCAATATCAAAGACAAGGGAAACGAATAAATAATACTTACGATCTATACCGCCATGGACACCTCCCCTTGACGGATGATACATGACTCCCCCTGCTCAGTAGAATTCCCGCCAGAAAACGCCGATTCGTCCAGTAATCCCGGTCTCCTGTTATTCCAAATGCTCTCACCAAATTTTCCCTGAAATCGCTTGGGTCGACCGAAAACCTTGAAGTATTTGTGGCATATCAAAGAAAGATAAATTGGATTTTATTAAAGTTTCCACTTATATCTTGTGATATGTATCTTATAAAAGGCGACAGTCGCTTATCTTGCGATATGTATCTTACGACCAATTAAAGGCGCCGTTGCTTAAGCGAAGCTTAACGCACCGTCGCTTAACCAAAGCAATGAGGCTCTTAAGGTGAGGTCCATTCAACAATGTCTCTTCCATTTTTGGGAAGGCGTTGTCGCTTAACCGACGGTTATGAGACTCTTAAGGTGAGGTCAATTCAATAATGTTTTTCATTTTTGGGAAGGCGTCATTGCTTAACCGACGGTTATGAGAATATCCGTCTCTTAAGCGATGTTTGTGGCCACATCTACAAAAAAAAAAAATTCCTTGTGATTTTTGGTAAGTTTAAAAAGAAAAATCCATGCGCCGTCGTATTTTTCCGTCGGATTTTGGATCGAAATGTAGTAGTGTTAGAACGACAATTTGACCATATAACATATATACAGATTCCAAGAAATAATAATCAAGTTGCTGACTCATATGCTAACTACGTGTTAGATTGGCATTTGTTTCATTCATAATAAATTAATCACAAACACAATTTTTACACATGTAAATAAATAAACCGTTCACCATAAAAAAAAATTTATATACATCAAAAATGTGATAATACATAGTGTCATGATACAAAATTGGGGCTTTTTAAGACACCATCATATAATACACGGTAGTACAAAATGAATACACTCCCAGGTGTCTAATCCTGTGGAGGAGGAGGAGGGTTGTGATCATGGAACGTCACTACAGCTCTAACTAGCCGTATAAATAAACGCACCCATGCGCATGGTACACCCACCACCTGCCACTGCATGGCCTTAGGAAAGTCCTCGACTTGCACCATGGGAACTCAATGAGTCAGTCTCACAAAGTTGGTATGAATGCTCTGGAGCGTTCGCTCCACATCCACACCCATGATGTCATCTCCTCTTCCCCTCGGTCTATGATGAGGGAAGCCCTCTGGCTGTCGTGGTCCCACATCTACACACAAATGGTAGATGTCACTATGTGTTGTCGCGCAAAAACATGTCTTTTTGATTCCATAAAATCAAGAAAATACAAAAATATTAAATAACTCAAAAATTTGTAAAAAGAGTGAGGGTTGAGATTCGTTACCTATATCGCCATATTCCGATCCTGGTGGCAATGGCATGTCCGGATCCCCCCGAAAATATATCCTTGCATAGGGGTAGTCATCAATGGCAACTATCTGTCATCGCCACCATGGAAAGAAGTCAACTAGATATGGGTTAGCCACCCTACCACCCCCCAGTATGTGCATCGCATCTTCCCAACACCGTTGGGTCGGATCTCGAATCCCTTGGAGAGGAACATCCACTCTAGGGATCAATCCTGGAACACGCTCGAAGAAAAACGTGCTCAGAATACTGTTGAACCCGAAGTTCCGTACCATGCCTGCCTTACACTCACTGAGCTGGTGTTTCATGTTACTCAGTAGTCTCGTACTCCAGTCATAGACTGTGGGTCTCATGCACTCCACTGCATAGAACATCAGAGGCCATGAGGCCTGGTTGAGTGATGCTAAGCCTGCTATCCTGCCTAGCATCAGTAATATGGCCTTTAGGCCCAGCACATGTATAGAATTGGTAGGGACTTGACTCCCCACCTTCTCAGTGTCTAGAAAACAGTACACGGCTATGTACTCATCGATAGTCAGGCCACCCCCTGGCCCACCTCGGGAACGAAGGTTCACCACTTCCCCTCGTCTAGAAAGACCAGTGATAAAGTATATGTCCTCCACATCTATAGTGAGGGACATCCCATCGATACGGAAGGACTCTGAGTCTGGATCCCAGTAGTCTACCAGCATCTGTAGCAGTCTTGGTTTGGCCCTCAAACCACCAAGACACCAAAACTTGTAGAGTCCACATGCACGTAGAGCTTGTTGAGCCATTAGGTCGGCCCTTACTGCTTCCTCTACTTCACCATGCTCATTTTCTCTCCATTCTAGCACCATCCTGCAAAAGAAATTGCAAAATTATCCATTAGTTTAGTTGAAAACCTTATGCGCAGCCTCATACGCGACTGTTTTGAGAACAGCCATGTATGTACGCAGGTTTTAGGCCATTTTCCGCGTATAGCCAGCCCTATACACGGAAAAAACCTCAATATCCACATGGGCCACAGTGCATACTTTGGGATGGCTTAAAAACTTCATTTAACCATGAAAATCTATAAAAATTATATCAAAATGCAAGAGGAGAGCATGAGTAAATACCTGGAAGAAACGGTTGTGAATTCTGCCGGCTGGATCTCCTGGAATTTGCAGTTGAAAGTCAGAGCTCAAATGGGTAA
Source organism: Pseudotsuga menziesii (assembly GCA_001517045.1). NCBI lineage: Eukaryota > Viridiplantae > Streptophyta > Pinopsida > Pinales > Pinaceae > Pseudotsuga > Pseudotsuga menziesii. Next base: position 1,497,386 of record LPNX010538462.1, read on the forward strand.
AAGTTTCAAATGATTTATATTTTTTACTATTTATAAAAAAAATTTCAAATATTTGAAAATTTTTACCCCCTTTCCTATAGTTTCGACATTTTCTAACCATTTTGGACCATTTTTGACATAATTGGTGTTGTAGAAGACCTTTTTCAGTGCCTTTTCAACCGTTGGATTGACCTGTTTGTGTCGATCTCAGGTATCATTTGTAAACTGGCATATAGGTTAGGTTTCACCACCGTTTTCATTTTGCATGACATTGTGACCATATCACCATGACCTTAGGTACGAACCCACTCTATTATGTCACGTAACCTTCTTGCTGCTTTAGAAGTGGCATGATACAAGTGGTAGAGCTTCACCTTGCATGGGTACCCTAGTGAGCGCCTTATTTTCATTTGGTGCCCATGCCGATGGTTTCTCCTTTAGGGTGTGGGAGTCTGTTGTATAGTACTGCCATGACATTTCGCAAGAGCCTCATACTCCTCTTGATATTATGCTGGCCTATTTCCCTTAGGACTCCCTCATGTGAAGTTGTGAATGCATTATCATGAGCTTTTCCTGCCTTATTGAGATTTATTCCGGCTCCCCTGACATTGCGTTTCATCCATATAGCCTGAGCTTGTCTCATGTCTAGCCATACAGAGCCATCTTTTTATATCCTTCGCAGCTTGATTCCCTTTTTACCGGGAGGGTATTTTCCCCTGAGTGTCGATATCCTACACATGTATCCTTGCATTGAGCATAGGTATGTTCCACTGCTTGGAACTAGTTTGTTTGCCCTTATGACACTCGTCTCCTCCTAGTTTGTAACTATAAAGCTAGTTTATTCTTTTTTTAAGCTTTTCAAATAACTGAAAAAGTCCAAAAAAAAATCGAAAAACCAAAAATCCGAACAAGGAAAGATGTTATCTTTGGCAGTTGTCAAGTCGTGTCGCCTTCGAACAGAGCACTGTATATCACATCCATTGGTTGGGTTATAGTTTGACTTTAGGAGCTGTACTCATTTATCTGAGTTTATCTCCACCGACTGGTTAAGCTTCCAGTCCCTATGGAGCCTCTGTTGATGCCTCCTATGTCACAGAGATGTCCCAGTTTGTATATCGAGTCTATGCTACCTTTATTCAGTCACCATACACTGTTATTCTCTTGTTCGAAGGAATTTGAAACCTGAGTCGACCATTCCTCAGTTATCTTGACTTTGCATGTCAGCCATTCCCGGTAAAGTTACTGGTTCGTGCACTTTATGATCGAGTCCTTCCACATTATACAGATTTACTGAGTACCTCGTGTTGGATGATGGGGGATGCCTTAATTCCCTCCTTCCAGTGGATTTCATCCCATTGACTTCAGATCATTTATTCTGGGATTGGAGTCTAGAGTCATTTTTTAGTGCCTTAAGACTTGCAGTCATCAGTGGCAGGTTCTCTCACCATCGACAGTTTGTTGGGAGTACATCAATGTCCCCTGATCGATGGATCCTTTCAAGTGTTTGACCTCAACACATTTATTCACACTTGTTAGTTTGCACTCTAGTACCTTGATTCCCATTTTCATTATTGGTGGGTGATCTCGCGTCTGTTAACGGTATACATTAATGACCAGTAATCAGATGATGGACTACTATGTTCGACCTTGACACCTCTATTCGCATAGTAGGACATGTATTCATAGCGGTTTGTGTAGAAGACCTTCCATATTGGTGGCATCTCTTATATGCTACCTCCTTGATCATGCCGGTGTTCATGAGATTTCAGCTCTCATGACTTGATTCCAGTATATGTCAGACATTTCCAGCCACTATGGAGATCTTGATCTATTATATATATTCAGCCATTTTGGAGATCATGGCCCTTTGTATATCTTCATCATGGAGATTATGATCTATGTATATTGTACGTGGCGATGACCACATATGTGATATAATGTATCATGCCTATTCATGGCCATTGTACTCTTATGTATTCAGGACTGCTATATGTATGTGCAGTTATATGTAGAGTTGTATTATTGTACTATGTTGATTGGATGGATGGTATTCCATTTGGGATCCTTCATCACTCCACTTTTGGGATGGACTTATAATGTATTTCGGCCATCGTATGACCCCTCTGACCTCACACATTAGGGGGCATCTATTATAGCGGATTTCACCACTCTAGGTGAATCACACTTGGTATGGCCTTCCCCTGTTCCGCTGCAGACTCTTTAGACCCTATGGACCACTTTTTGTCCTTTGATGTTTCCTTGATCATCCCTAAAAACACATGAAATTTTTTATATGCGACTTTTAAACATATAAGCGCGTACATACACGGGTTTGACCACTAAAACCGCATACATCGAGATGTGTGCATAATACAAATCCTTTTGGAGTTTTCCTTGACATGGATCCGACTCATTTGACTCCTGGCCTTCCCTATTCCTTGAGATCGCTCAGATTCCACCTTTCATTACCCCTTTGAAAAGCTATATAAGGAACCCCTTGGTACATTGAAGGCATAAGAGAGAATTGAGAGCAACGAAACTATAGTCCATTGTTGTTGAACTTATGCTTGAGTCTGCATCCCTTTGTCCCTTGGAGCACTTTTGTGTTCTTCCCAAGCTTGCCTTTTTCTTGTGAGCTTGCTATCGAGAGATGGAGGATTGAAGTGGTGGAGGCCCAAGTGGGGGATTCAGTTTCTCTGGTTCGCAGATGGGCCGTCAGACATTGTATCTTGTAATCTCTGATTTATATTAATAGAAATATCTTTTCCTATCCAATGATGTGTATTTGAATGAATATTTAATCCATGGGATTATGTCAAATGCTTTTACATTATTGATTATATATGCTAGAATATATCTAACACCATGATATATAGAATGCTTGTATTGTTTACTTGTTGTTGAGGAAGTAATATAGCAATTCAAGCTGAAGATTGGAAAGCTCAACGGGGATCTACTTCAACCGTCCGAAATAAGGTACAAGGTCTGATCCTTTAGTGTTAGACATTTTATTTCTATTGCATATTGGGAAAGATTGATTTCTAGAGTCAAGTTGTCTGTTGTGGTACCCCAAGCCATAGGAATTTCTCTCCGTAACAAGTGCCACTCCTTTGAAATATTGCAAAATATTTAAACTAAGCCAAATATGTAAGAAAATTTAATAGGTAGGTTTTAGCACTAACAAGATCAATCACTCTTGTTTCTTCTAAATCAAAGGACATAGTCCTCGTCTTTAAATTCAATATCACATTATTCTTAAAGGCTCATTCAATACCCAACAATGCTAGATAAGGATCCGACCCATCTAGAATTTCAATCACTTAAAAGTATTCTCTCGTTTTAATTAAATATCAACGTGAACATGTTCTTATCTACTTACTATATATACCCTATATTGATTCGCCAAACTCAATTGAATAGGGGACCATACTAATTTAGGTTTCCCCATCATTTCCCAATAATTTTTTGGAAATATGTTCACATTAGATTTCATATCTAATATGAAATCTTGTATTTCATATCCCCCCAATTACAATTTCATCTTAAATTCCCTTCCAATTCTTCTTCCCTTCTCAACTCGTTGCACTTTCCTTTTTCATAGTGGTGCAACAATGGGAATATCCACTTCTTTCATAGCCATACTCTTTGTCACCATCTATGTTGATTTATTTGTAACAAAAAAATCATTCAATACCTTAACAAAACACCAAATCAATTCACTAATTCTACTTTCAGACTCGGTCTCTATGTTAACATACTAATGTACTTCTTCTACACATTTTTGAGCTTCTTCCACTGCCTCTTATCCCTCATGAAGGAACTATCTATGTTACACAACATAAAATTTAGTAAATGATTTCACTTATTTTCTAATCTCATCTTCAAACATCTTATCAACATAACCTTTTTTACCATAATTTTTTCCTAGTCTCATGCCCCCTTGAGTTAAAATATATACATTTACAGGTTCCTTCATCTTTTGATCGTCGTGTAGTTCTATTGTTACCATGTTACACCATTTTATTTTATATTCCCATTTGGAAATTGAATCCGAACATTATTTTGTATTATGTTTTGTACTGTGAAAATATCCATAGAAATATCTCAACTTTGTACACAACTGTAGTACATGTCTTGGTTTTTTGTAGCTGAAGAAATAGGTTGTCTACCACCTAATCCAAATCCCTATCCTCAAACTATAAAACCCTCTCGAAAGACACCACATCTACATGATCAGGTGTTCTCTTTAGTCCCATGCACCCTATAAGCATCAGTTGAATGCTCTTTCTTTATCTCTAATTCCCCTGACATCATGCCCAACATATTTACAAAAATTACAGAAAGGGTTATTAGTTGTGGTTTGATACTTATGAAAAATTGGACACTAGGGAGTCCCATGACCCCATTTCTTACATATTTCACACCAATATACCTAGTTTCATGTGGGATTTGGGGCACCAGTACCTACATAATTTCCCATCATAGGACACTCATTCTTGTGGTATCCTTTTTTGCGGTAGATTGTGTACCAATTTTTTTTGCACACTACCTTCCCATTTTCTATGTCTTGAAACTATGATGTCACTGTAGCAAGTTGGGGTTGTAATTTCACCATACTTGTTGAATATTCTCCATATAGTGTAGACTCTAATTTCCTTGCAATCTCTAATGCATCAAATTGTGTGAGAACCATTTTCTATGTTAATGGAACTTGTATATGTGACAAAAATCCTATTATAATCCAATCCTGATGTTGCACATATTGAATCTCAAATGACAGCCCATCTAACAAAATTTTCAATATTTTATCATAATCCCAAACTGTCACTCCATAGTGTTATTTTATATCTTATATGTTTGTTATACAATGAAACTTTGATTTAGGTTTTTGAAACTCTTTCAACATTGTCTGCTTAATCTCATCCAATTATTGAGTAACTATTGGCAAAGTTTTACTCCCATACTTCATATAACAAGTCAATGCACAGTCTCTCAATGGTGTTTCCATATACTCAGTCTTTTATTTCACGTCATTTACTTGTTTCACAGCCCACACTCCATCATATGTGAACCAATGTTGTTTTGCATCATCCCTTCCAGCCCCATGAAAGACAAAAAGTCTCAAAATCAATTCAATCATAATTCCTACCATTCTCAACCTTCTTACCACTTTTCCACTTTTGTTCTGATTCCCTACTCCTTTTAATATCTACTATAAAATATTCCTAACTTCTACATTGACTGAACTACCTTCTTCTCTTTGAAATACACATGGGTGTGTGGTTCAAGAGGGGGTTTATACAAATCCATTGCACCATAATCTTCTCTATTGGATTTGGATGAATAATCAAGTCTTGACTTGTTAAATAGTTCTATCATTCCCAAAATATCCCCATTATTTGTTGATTCTTATACAGAAGGAATCTCCACAATATCACTACACTAATATCCTCTATCACTTTACTTTGATTCCTATTATGCAACCAAGTCCCAAAAATAGCATAAAAAAAGACGAAATATACAATTAGAGAGTAATCCACCCCTGAGAAATGAATAATAGAGATAAATATCAATCCTCTTCGAGGGAGGAACCTCCTTACATAATGTACTAAGTACACAAGACAAGATAAGATACAATAACGACTAAAATGATAATGTTTCCTTCCAATATATAGGAGACAAAGGTGTATAATAACAACTAATAGACCCACTAATAGACCCAAGATGACATAAACAATATGTAATGCACCACAATATAGTGAGTAATGCACCACACTATATGGGTTAATGTGCCATCATTAAGGGCTTAACATTCCCCTCCCCTTCAAAAATTGGTGTCCTTAACATTGAAGTAGTTTTGGACGCTATTGTATAAAGGACTCATCTTCCCATGTTGAATCTTCTGCAGGAAAGTTATTCCAGTTAATGATATACTCTATAATTGATCGATTTCTAAGTTTTCTAGTTCTTATTTCAAGGATTTCTTCAGACTCCAAGATGATTTTTCCTTCCCCGTCAAGTTCTGAAAATATCCTTTGAACGGGTCGCTTGACACCGATTACCTTCTTTAAACAGGAAACATGGAAAACTAGATGGACTTGTGAAGATGCAAGTAGTTCCAATTTGTAGGCCATACTACCAATATTTTGCAACTCCTTGGAGGGACTGTAGTATTTAGGTGATAATTTATTATTCTTCTTGGTGTTCTTTAGGGACATCTATTTGTATGGTTGTAGTCTTAAAAACACACAATCCCCCACATTAAATATTCATTCACTGCAGTATTGATCTACCTGTTGTTTCATTAGATTTTGTGCTAGATTTAGGTTGTCCTTTAAGAGTTGAAGAACTTGTTGTTGATGATTCATGTGTTCTTCCACTGCTTGAACCTTAGAGGATTCTCTTAGTGAAGATGTAATGGATGGTGGATGATAGCTGTCAAGTGCCATAAATGGGGTCATTTTTGCCGATGTATGGAAGGAAGTGTTATAGAACCATTTTCCCAAGGGTAACCACTTGACCCATTGTGTTTGTTTATAAGTAGAAAAACATCGAAGATACCCTTCCAAACATTTATTTACGATATTTATTTTTCCATCAGATTGAGGATGATAAGATGAGCTCAGAGCTAGGTGAGTACCCAAACAAGAAAATAATTCGGTCGAAAAAATTCCAGTGAAGATGGGATCCCTGTCACTTACTATAATATTTGGAGTACCATGTAGTTTTTGGACTATCTCCATAAAATAATTGGCGACCATGCTTGCTTTGAAGGGGTGATATAGTGAAAAAAAGTGTGCATATTTAGTAAGTCTATCAACAACCACCATGATGACAGTATTACCTTCATACTTTGGTAAACTTGTGATAAAACCCATCAAGATCTCTGTCCATGTTTGGCTTGGAATGGAAAGTGGTTTTCAGAGACCATGGGTCATAATTGTTTCCAATTTATTTTGTTGGTAAACCATAGATTCTGTCACAAATTTTTGAACATCAGTTTTAATACCATCCCAAAAAAATATTTCGTTACCCTGTGGTAGGATTTTAAGAAACCTGAGTGCCCTCGTATCAGTGAGGAGTGGAATTCAAAAGTACATTTTGCTTGATCTAGGAAATATTACCAAGATATAAGTGATCCTTGTACCATAGCAAGTCATCTTTCAACCTAAATGTATTAGAGGCACTGGGATCCTACTGCAAATTTTGAATAAATTTCCATATTTCTTTGTCATTTTTCATTCGTCCCTTCCTTCAGCTATCCAATTTGGTTGGATGATTGAGATAGCATAGGGTTATGCTTCAACATCCTCATCTTTCCTAGAGAGTGCATCTGCGACAACATTTTGATTCCCCTTTTGTAGATGATTTCAAATTCATATCCCAACATCTTTGTCACCCATTTTTATTTCTCTTCAGAAGATAACCTTTGTTTTGAGTATTTAAGGCTATCATGTTTAGTTTTAACCTTGAAATGTCTCCCTATTAGGTAGGGGATCCATTCCTTTAAGTCATGTAGTAATGCCAACATTTCCTTTTCATAAATGGGTTTTTTAAGTTCTTTCCCTTGATTGGATGACTAGTGAAGGAAAGAGGGTGTCCTTCTTGCATTAGTATAGCTCCAATTCCATTTCCTGTAGCAACACATTCCAAAATAAAGTTTTTTGTGAAGTCTGGTATTGCCAAAATAGGATCTTTACACATTGCCTCTTTGATTTGTTGAAAAGCTTGAGTTCCCTCTGGAGTCCAAGAAAATGTATCTTTATTTAGTAACATTGTTAGAGAATATTTTATTCTTCCATAGTTCTGAACAAACTTGCGGTAGAACCCTATCAGACCTAAGAATCCTTGAAGATTCTTCATAGTTTTGGGAATCGTCCAGTCCATTATGGATTTCATTTTGTTAGGGTCTACCTTGACACCTTCATCAGATACAATATGACCCAAATACTCTACCTCGTTTATCCCAAAGAAACATTTTGAGGGTTTTGCATACATTTCTTTCTCCTTTATTAGTTGTAGTACCATGTCAACATGTTGAACATGTTCTTCCCAAAACTTTCTATAGATTAGTATATCATTAAAGAATACCATCACAAATTTTCTAAGGAAATGATTGAAAATAGAATTCATCAAACCTTGAAATGTGGAATGCGCATTTGTCAGAATAAATGGCATGAGTGAAAATTCATAGTGACCTTCATTATTTATGAATGTTTTTTTGGGGAGGTCTTCATCCTTCATTTGAATCTGATGATACCCAAAACAAAGATCCAACTTTGTGAAGACAAATGCTCCATGTAATTTGTCTAACAATTCATCAATAACTGGAATGGGAAACTTATATTTAATGGTGATCTTGTTGAGATCTCTATAATAAGGACACATATGCCATGATCCCTATGGATTGGGTACCATTGCCACTGGTGCAGAGTAAGAACTTTGGCTAGGCGTAATTATGCTAGCCTCTAACATTTTAGAAACCATATGCTTAATTTCACTCTTTTGGATTAGGATATAGGTAAGGTATGATGTTAGGAGGAATACTACTTGGAATTAAGTGGATAGCATGACCAAATTCTCGAATAGGTTGAATACCTTTGGGAATATATTCAAATTCCTTGGAGTGGTTATTAATGACCCCTTGGGGATCTGGGGAGATAAGGAACTTTGAGGTTTTAACATCTAATGAGCATAATTGTGCAACTACACCTTGATGTCCCCTTTTTAACAACTTTTTCATACCATTTGAGCTTATAACCTTTCTTGGTTTTCCTATGATACCATTTAACTCATATTATTTTCCTTGCCTTGAAAATTTCATGAAATGTTTTTGAAAATTGAAATCCACTATTACCAATTATTGTAACCATTGGACACCTAAGATAATATCAACACCACCCATTGGGATAGTAATCATTGAACTATTAATTACATACTCCCCCATAGACATATTGATATTATGGAATTTCCCTGAGGAATTTATAGATCCTCCATCTGTAATCATTACTTGAAACTCTGGTGCTGGATATACAAAGCAATTAAGAACTTTTTCTAATTTACAGTGAATGAAATTATGAGTACAGTCGGAATCAATCAACACTATTACCTTATTATTTTTTATGTATCCCTTGATCTTAATAGTTTGAGTGATAATTTGAGTCAATACATGAAAATATATGGTTAGAGTAATTTGTTCTGAAGTCTCCTCTTCTTGAGGTGTTTTCTCTTCTTTTGGTTCTTCCTCTTCACAATCTATGTATAATAATTTCTTCTCACCGCACTTATATCCCTTACTATACTTTCTATCACAATTAAAGCATAATCATTTTTCTCTTCTTTCATATATTTGTTGGGGTTTCAACCTTTGTGGTGGTTTAGAATAGGGAACATCATTTTATCTTTATGTGTTGGAGAAGGCCTTTCTAGTAGTCATTGCCATATTTTCACTTTCAACCTTCCTTACCATTATGAAATTATTCTCTAGGGATGATGGTTCAAAGAGATGCACTTCATGTTGAATTTTATCTTTAAAGGTTCCAATAAAGAGATCTAAAAAAATTTCTTCTGAAATATTCTTCACTCTAAGACTTAGCTACTGAAAATGCTTGATGTGATCTGGAACTGAACCTTTTTGCTTGAGATTTACTAAATGAATGAAGAAGGTGTTGTTATTTATATCCCCATAATGTGAAATCAATTCTTATTTGAATATAGACTAAGAGATAATAGACTCCTTTTTATGGTCACAAAGCCATTGGTACCATACAAACTCATCAAGTTCTATATACAAGGATGCAGTAGTTACCTTTTGCAAATTGGGCACCTGATGTAGATCAATGAATTGCTCCATCTGAAAAATACACATGATTGGATACTTTCCATCAAACTTTCTCATGTCAATATTGGGGATAAAGTAGTTCCTTGTAACTAAATTGAACTCATGATGTTGTAGTGAATCATCAACGTTTGAGGACTCCAACTTCCTTCTCTCCAATTGTTTTTCAATTTTCTCAAGATGTGACTCGAATAAGTCCTCTTTTCCTCCTTATCCTCTACATGAGGGATAAAGCTATGTTTTATATCCTTCATTAAGTCCTTCGAGTCTTGAAGATATTATTTTCTATCCATCCCTTTGAGATCCTCTTTACTAGCCAACCTTTTGAGATCCTCTTTACTATCCATCTTGTTTTCCAATTTAACTAAGTCATCAATTTTTACACTTCCTTTAATCGTATCTTCCAACTTGGACACTCTAAAAGATATGTCTTCCATTTCATCATATGTCAAGGATGAATCTTATGGGAGTTTTAGTGGAGTGTGATTATTTCAACTTCATTTTGGTGCAATTTTGAACAATAAATATATATATATCACACCCTCAGGCTTACCACAAAAATATAATTCTACTCAAAGCTATTCAAATGCAAAATGACGTACCTTTTCAAAACCCTGATTATAATATTTTTTAGGCCTACTTGTAACTAAGGTAAAATTTAAATTTCGAGTCATCTAGGTATGAAACTTCATCTCGTGGTACCCTGATGTGTCCTCTTTCCAGTTCCATGGATCTTACCTATTTTGATGTGCCAACAAAAAAAAATTGCACATCATCCAAAGATTCTTATTTTTGGCCTATCCATAAGAGAGAACTTGTACTATATTCCACATGTCCAATATTTCATTTATGTAGGTGAAGCTTCTACCACATATACCCTAGTTCATCTTATTTCGTATGCAACTAGTATCACTCAATTTGGATCTTAGATGCCTCATATATGAACTTTTTCCCTATAACACTTTTTTTAGACTAGGTTTTGGACTAATCAAAAACCCTATACTGATATGAAATTATCTCAAAAACTGTAAGGGTTAAGGATCTTAATTTTGGAGTGGAGATAATTAGAGTTTTTTGAGAAGTGGGTTTTTAACCTCAATATTTGAATCCTTGTTTACAAAAAAATTAGTGAAAAGTACAAGATGGCATGTTTTGCAAAATCCAATCCTGAGGAAAGAGCTCTGATACCAAATGTTATGCAACCAAGTCCCGAAAATAGAATTTAAAGAGAAAAAATACAATGAGCGAGTAATCCACACCTAAACAATGAAGAATAGAGATAAATATCAATCCTCTTTGAGGGAGGAACCTCCTTACACAATGTACTAAGTACACAAGACAAGATAAGATACAATTATGACTAAAGGGATAATATTTCCTTCCTATATATAGGAGACAAAGGTGTATAATAACAACTAATAGAACCACTAATAGACCCAAGCTAACATAAATAATATGTAATGAACCACAATATAGGGGGTAATGTTGCACATTATATGGGTTAATGTGCCATCATTAAGGGCTTAATAATTCCTCTACCTCATATCCTCTCCAGTAGGTTTCATCATCACTCAACTTCGCTTCCTCCACACCTTCCTCTAATGTGTCATCTTCTATGTCACTCTCTTTGCTAGCATATCTCCTTCTTTTTTCATTATTTCTATTCCTTCCTCTTGCGCTCCACGCTCTTTCTCATGTCTCTATTGCATGTCCCTCTTCCTATTTTATGATAAAACCCCTTATTCAACATCCTTTCTATCACTCCCTATATTATACATCCTAACTTTTCATATGGATTCCTTCGGTGCATTCCTTATCTCATATATTTCTTATATTCTTCTTCTTCGTTCCAATCTCTACTTTATTTCTTCTTACCTACTTCATTGTTTTTCCCCTCTTCTCTCCCTCGTGTCTACCAATATAAGGGGTTTTACTCTTCCAAATTTTCTAGATCCATGCGCATAATCCATTTTCAAGAAACACATTTTTATCTAGATAAAGATATTTTCTAATAATCTCTTCCTATGTTTCTTCTCAAATTATCCTTTTCAAAATCAAAGGCTTCATTATACTTAATAACAAACTCTATTATGTACCCTTCTCCAATTATGTTAAACAAAATATATATAACCCTCGAACACTTGTTATCTAAACTCTTCAACCTATCTTTAGTTTCTTGATCCCATATAATCACTTCTCAACACCTCCACACTACATTAAGTTCGACTTGTCTTTTTACCCATACACACAATAAATAGGGAAATTCGGAAAGAAAATATCACATGCATCTAAATATATGTACCTTTGTAGCCATCGATGAGGGTCAATGTTTAGGTTTTGAGTCTCCTTGTATGATAAATCATCTTCCTTTTCGGTCATATAGTTTTGCAGTTCCTCCCTCATAGGCTTCCAATGCATACTAATTCAAACCCTAACCTTTTCAAGTCCCAAAAATGGAATCAATTTTTGGCATAAAATTCATACCTCAGGTTCTAAATCCTTAATGAAGAATACCCCTATGAGAGTCGTCATTTTCAATACCCAAGAGGGAAAGGTCTCACCCAATACTCTCATACAGATTACTAAGATTGAAATAAAATAGGATTGAATAAGATTCCACAAAAATACATTCTCCATATTTTAAAAATACTCAAAACAATAACATAAACCCCCATTTCATTAAATCTAGACTTGTTCCTTGTCTAAATTGGATTTTTAATATGGTTAAGCCACATTACAATGAGCCTTGGTATTATAAAATAATACATGTTTGAGTTAACTTCCATCTTATACTACCAAACCTCATGGAAATGTTTCTTAACCTTATTAAAATTCCAATTTAGACTAGGAATGGGTCCATATTTAGTGAAATAGGGGCTTTATCGTCATGTGCAGTCTATCACAAACATCATCACAACATAAAACACAACTACCCATTTATAAATGATAAACGTAATATATTCGATAATACTCTCGATCATTCATTCCTATTGTATTCTCAATCGTAGGTCGCATATAGGAATGAACCCAAAACAGTCCCATCCTTTTGGCCTTTTTACAAAATATGAGATAGTTATCAGTTTGTCAATTTGTTTTAGCTAATACTAACAACTTAAATTATATTTAACATATATGTCTAATGCAAGTCACTATACAAAATACTAAATACTGTGAAAGCTTATACAAAATATATTGCGCAAGCTATTACAAACATATTACACAACCTATTACAAAGTGATTTACATAACTTATAACAGCAAGACTAATACAACACCAACACAACAAGCTATTACAACCATATTGCACAACCTATTACAAAGTGTTTCACATAACTTATAACATCAAGACTAATACAACACCAACATATAGACACCATGTTCCCTAACATTGTTTGTCACTATTAATGATTTTTCCTTGGATCTTGTGCTTGAACTAGGAGTCCATGTAGAATATTTGGATTCCCATGTTACCGGTTCATTACCTTGAGGGGGTTGAAGGTTTTAAGATGACTATATTTAAGGTATTTTCTTAACGTTTCAAGAGGAATATTTTTAATTTTTTTTAGTGGATCTCCATCCCAAAAGATGCCAACAATGACTATGGGTAAATATCGTTTCCCTATCAAATTAAAAATATGGTTTTCCTTAGTCTTTATGACTATATTAAATTAATAAATTCTTATTATACAATAAAAATAAATAAAACAAAAACTAAATTTTTTAGCAACTAAGTAATCTATAAGTACAAATTAGACATACCTTTCTTTCTATATTTATACCTTCTTCTCTACCTTCCGTTCTTGAACGCGTGATGGTATTTGTGCCCTCACTTGCCAATACCTAGGGTTTGATCATTTTCAATGTTTCTATTTGATTGCTCAAGTCAAATTCCTCAACCCTGTTTATATTTGAATTCCAATCCATATTGTTAAAGGTGAATTCCTCAACCCTATTTGTATTTGTATTGTAAACCCTGTTCCTCAAGGAAAATACAAGGTGAGTTACACAAAGGGTGAATTCCAAAGAGACGTTTTACCTAGCAAATCAAGAGATATAAGGTATGAATGGTTAAAACTCGTAGGAAATTGCCTGCACACGTGGTCCTTTTTATATTTTCAATTCACACTACAGATGGTTCTAATCTAGGCACCCCTTTCCTGTGGATTACCACCAATTTTGCAATGGGCATAGAACTAGCTTTAGCATTGGTATTATCAATCGGATTAGTGCTTAGGCCTGATATGGGGAAATATAATTTATTTGGGACACCATTTGAGGCGCTAATTGCACCAGATTGGAAACCCGGGTCCTAAATTTTTTTTTTAAGTCTTAGGGCTTAATGGGGTTAGTAGTTATAAGTGTTAAAGTTTAGGATTTAGTAGTTATAAGAATTGGGGTACACATGTTAAGCGTTATGGGTTATAAGTGTTAGGTGTTGGAATTCTGGCTTTAATCATTAAGGGTTGTATGTTTTAGTGTTAATATTAGGGGTTATATTATTTTAAAGTTATATGGATTAGGGTTATAAGATTGAAGGGTAATAAGTTATATGGGTTGAGAGTTTCAAGAGCTAAAAATGATACGGTTTAGGCATTATAAATGTCATAATATATAGGTTATAAGGGTTACATGTTATCCATGTTATGGTTTAGGGTTTACCAATTGTAACTATTACAGGTTAAGGGTTATAAGAGTTATAAGTGCCAATGATTAATGGTTAGGGTTTATATATTTTATGGGTTATACGAATTAGTTGTGTTATATATTTTAAAGGATTCGGGGTTATATGTGTTTAGTATTGGTTATGCTTAGTTATGGGTGATAGAGTTATTACATTTATTTAGAGTCTATATTGTTTAAGAGTTAAAGGTTATAAAAGTTAGGGGTGATAATGGTTATATAGAACAGGGGTGGTATTTTATAGGGTTTGTGGGTGTTATCATTATATGGATTTGGATGTATAAAAAATATAAGGTTTAATGGTTATATTTTTTAGGGGCTAAACGTGATAATGGTTAATAATTGAAAAGTAGGGGTTACAAGGGTTTGGGCTTATAGTGGCTATGAGTTTATACAAGTTAAGATTGGATGGGATTATAGGGTTTAGAGATTACACATTATAAGGTTTAAGATGTATAATAGTTAACATTTAAGGGATAAGGGTGAGGGATTAAAGATTATATTGTTTAAGCATTATAAAAGTTAGGGTTGAAATTTTTTAATGCTGGTGAGTTATATATGTTGGAACTTAGGTGTAGGGATTGTTCCTATCATGGGTTAGCACTGATAAGAGTTCAAATGAAGAAGGATTGTATAGATTAAGGGTTATGGTTTATATTTTTTAGGGTTTATACTACAGGGGTCAAATCATATATATATCAGATCGAAATTGTAGGTGATCACGTTTATTTTCTTAGTTATAGTTTATACTTATTAAGGTTTAATGGCTATAGGGTTAAGGGTGATACGTCTTAAAAATGTTAAATGATACTAGTAGAAATATTTTTTATTGGGGTTGGGAGTGGTGTGTGTTATAAGGGTTATAGATTTTATATGGTTCAAGTATTATAGGTTTTAGGGTTAGGTTTGATGGGTTTTTACATGGATTATCATTATATGGATTAGCGGTTATAATGGTTAAAATTGTTTGGTGTTAGGGGTTAAGAATTATATGTTATAAGCGTTACAAGGAGTATTAATTATATGAAGTAGTTTATAAAGGTTAGGTGTTGGTGGTTACATGTTACAAGTTATAGGGATTAGGTGATCAAAATTGCTCTAATATTATTGGAACAATATATATGTTAAAGTTCCAACATAAATCCAATTGTTACGTAGGTTACATGTATAGATTTATTAGATTCTAAATGTTATGATTTACAAGGATTAGTCATTTGGAGTTAGGTTATGAGTATGACCCATTAAGGGTTAGGTTTTATAGGTTTATGAATTAGAGGTTACATGAATAATAAGTGTTAGGGTTTATAGGGGTCAAACAAGATACATAATGTCTCAAATAGGTTAAGCATTAGGCCATAGGGGTTTAATATCATAGATGTAAAGTGTTATGGTGGTTGTAGTCGTTATGGATTTTAAGGGTTAGGGTCTATAATAGTGATATTTGTTAAATGTTGTAGGGGTTATAGGAAAGTGGTTAGGCTAAAAATGGATTATAAGTATTACATTAGATAATATGGCATAAGAATTATTGGCTATAAGGATTAGTGGAAGGTTAATTTAGTAAGGAGTTAAGTATAGAAGGTTGATAAGGTTGATTTGGATAGTTCCTAGTTGTTATAAAGCATGTGTCTTAGTTGTGATGGGTGTTAGAGAATTTATGTCTAGTTGATATAGGAGTTAGGGTTGATGTGCTTATGATTTTAAGGGTTAAATGGATTAGATATCATGGGTTATAAATATTAGTTGTGTATTGTTATAGGGGATACACATTCTAAAGGGATAGATTTTATGGGGGTTAAGTGTTATAGTGGTTAAGGGTTAAGCATGATAGGGCACATAAAGATGAGTATTTATAGGGGCTATGAAATTTTTATACTTAGTAGGAGTTGTAGAGTTTAGTATTTATAGGGTTGTTAGTGGTGGGTTGTCAAGGTTTGGGTTTATAGAACTAATGGGTTTTATGGGTTAAGGTGTTCAACGTTTATGGTTATATGGATTAAGAACTAGGGGTATGGGTTAGGGTGTTAGGTTTTATGGGTTATATTAAATAATTAGTAGGGGTTATAAAATTTACATGGATTTAAGAGAGGTATAATAGTTAGTATTTAAATGATAAGGCTTAGGGGTTAAACATCATATGGTTTAAGCATTACAAAAATATAGGGTTGAAAATTTTTAAGGGTTGTGAGTGATATATGTTGGAAGATAGGTGATAGGGATTTTTTCTATCATATGTTGGGACTTATAACATTTCAAATGAATAAGGATTGTATAAATTAGGGGTTATCGGTTAGGGTTTATATTTTTTAGGGGTTATATTATAGGGGTCAATTCATATATATACTAGCTAGAAATGTTAGGTCATAATCATTATTTGGTTAGTTAGAGTTTATGCTTATTAATGTTTAATGGATATAGGGGTTAAGAGTTGGGATTGTTGAGTATTATAAGCTTTATAAATTTTTTATGGTCCGTGTATTATAGGTTTCATGATTAGGTTTGGTGGGTTTTAGGGGGATTATCATTATATGGATTAGTGGTTATAAAGGTTAAAATTGTTAGGTGTTAGGGGTTAAGCATCATAATTTATAAGGGTTATATGGATTAGGCATTATATAAAGTAGAGTTATAAAGGTTAGGTGTTGGCCATCACATGTTATGGGTTATAGGGATTAGGTTATGAAAATTGCTATAATATTATTAGAAGGATATATGTGTGTTAAAGTTCCAAAATAAAGACAACTATTATGTACTTATGAAAATTGCTATAATATAATTGGAAGGATATATATGTATTAAGTTCCAAAATAAAGACAACTATTATGTACGTTACACATATAGAGTTATAAGATTCTATAAGTTTTGAGTTATAATTATTAGTCATTGGTAATTAGATGGGTTATGGGTATTAACCATTTCATATTAGGGGTTATAGACATTATGAATTAGAGGCTACATGATAAATAAGTTTAGGGTTTATAGGGGTCATACATGATAGATTATATCTAAAGAGGTTATTATCTAATTCATAAGGGTTTAATATCAAAGAGGTAAAGTGCTATGGTGGTTGTAGTTGTTATGGATTTGAAAGGTTAAGGTCTATAATAGTGATATATGTTAAATGCTACAAGGGTTATGGGAAAGTGGTTAGGGTAATTAGGGATTATAAGTATTACATTAGATAAGAGGGTATAAGCATTATTGGTTATAAGGATTAGATCAATGCTATTTTAGTATGTTAGGGGTGGATAGTTAATAGGTTGTTTTGGATAGTTTCTAGTTGTTATAAAGCATGTTTCTTAGTTGTGATGGGTGTTAGAGAATTTATGGATAGTTATTATAAGAGATAGGGTTGATATGGTTATGATTTAAATGGTTATATGGATAATACATAATGGGTTATAAAATCTAGTTGTGTAGTGTTATAAGTGTTATAGGAGATACATGTTGTAAATAGTTATGGTTTGTAGGGTTAAGTGTTATAGGGGTTAAGGTTAAGAATTATAAGGCCATAAAGATGAGGGGTTATATGGGTTAGAATTTTTTTATATTTATTAGGGTTGGAGTGTTTGAGGTTTATAAGGTTCTGAGTAGTGCATTATCGACGTTTGGGTTTATATGACTAGTAGGGATTGTGGGTTAAGGTGTTGAAGGATTATGGTAATATGGATTAATAATTAGGCGTATAGGTTAGGGTTTTGAAGGTTTATGGGTTATATGGATTAATTAGTAGGGTTTGTAAAATTTACATGGGCTTAAGAGGTATAATAGTTAGAATTTAAAGGATAAGGGTTAGGAGTTAAAGCTTATATGGTTTAAGCATTTTAAAAGTTAGGGTTAAAATGTTTTAAGAGTTGTGAGTTATATATGTTGGAGTTTAGGTGATATTAATTATTCCTATCATGGGTTAGGATTGATAAGAGTTAATAGGAATCAGGATCAATTGTCTAAATTAGGGGTTAGTGGTTTGGGTTTATATTTGTTAGGGGTTACGTTATAGGGGTAAATATATATATA